>CM077153.1:79716710-80278754 GCA_039583875.1 Platanthera guangdongensis | reverse complement strand
CACAAATTCAACAAATACATCTTAAACAACAAAAAGCCTTATCAGAAAATCCAAAATCCTCCAAGACAAAAAACTCAAATTCACTAAAACAAACGATATATCAAATTACTCAATCCAACAATACAAAAAAAGGATACTCAAATCCAACAAACCCCACCACAATAAATTATTCAGACCCAAATACAATCCATAATATCCATTCTTAACCCCCTTTTCACTCTTCAAAAATTTTGTTGCGAGTTTATTTATAAGCGAATTTTATTAATTCTTTGTTTACTATTCGTTTATTAATTCGAGATTGATAGATTTCGATATCTGGGATTAAATTTAAAAGAATTTCTTATCCTTTATATTTTTATTTAGATAAGGAACTTGTTTTTAGCATTATTTCTAATTTATATAAATAGTTGCACATATATTTTGTTATAAAATAATAATCTTAGATTTCAATTATATTTACTGCAAGTTTTTTTTTGAATATAAGAACGTTCAATTTATAAAGTTTGGTCTTAAATATTTTTTATTACATCTAGTATTTTTTTGATAAAACCTAACTATTTTTTCATGTCTTTGCATTTATTATTTTATCATATTGAGGAAGTTTTTATTCCGTAAAACTTCTCCATAGCTTATACCATGATTTTTGTCATAATTTAGGATTAAATTCATTACTTCTGATAATTATATTGATCTTTGAATCTTAAAAAAAATATTATAGTTTGTAAAATAAATTAGATTTCTTAAATTCCTATTAAACAAAATCCAACTTTAAGGGTTTGAGAATAACAAAAAACAAGCCCCTTAAAAGTTTTCCCACTTTTCCGGATTCTAATTTAATTTTAAAATCTTTTTGAGAGCATAATTTTTAAATTGCATTATTTCCTTTAATTCTTATAAACTAAAGTTTCTATAATTCCAATCTATTTTTGTAAACCTAACAAATGCAAAAATTCTTTGCTTTATTTTTTATCATATTGAGAAGTTTTTAGCTAAAACTCTTCCTATATCTAAATTTTTGTAGACATAATTTAGGACTTAACTCTTGTACCCCTGATAATTATTTTTGATCTTTCAATCGATTAAATTCAAGTTGTAGCTAAACTTAGGATTTCTTTAATTCCTAATAAGTATATCTCCAACTTTTGATCTGGAATAACAAAAGCTTAAGTATGGGGGTATTTGATAAGTTGTAAATATAGGTAGTTATAAATACACGCCCATGACAGCAAGATCACACCCGGGACTTCCACGTATACAACCCCAAAGTAGATAATCAATAAATGCTCAACATCAACTCAGCAACAGTACTGACACGTCCCCCTACATGCCCGTGACCTAGGGCGTTTAACCCGAATTTTTTTTCCTATAAATAGAACTTTTCTGTTTGAGCTCTGAGTTCCTTTCTTTGAACCATTTTTCTTAGGGAAGTTACTGCTTAGATGTTTTCAATGCATTGTACGGAGATTTTATCCCCCTCTCTTTTATGTTTGTTTTTGCTTTGTAATCAACTTTTCATCTTAATAAAATTAGAAGCTTTTTCCTCGTTACATTGTTATGGATCGTATCTATGTGCCCCAGCTTCAGCAATCTTATTTATCTTTTGTTTTTCTTAATTTTTCAATGGATGTGTGTATATGAGAGTAGATTTATGTTTTTATATTTTAGTTATTTTTTGTTAGCTTTGTTTATATTTAGGATTTTATAGTTTTTTATTCATTCTTATAAATTGGTAAAAGTGTTTTCAAAGTGGATTTTATTTTTCCTTGACTTAGATTTTATTTTCTTAGGTTGTAAAACTTTTTGTTCTTTTTACTTTATTTTCACTTTCTACGCACTTTTATGAAGTTATAAGATTGGATTTATAATCGTTTTAATTTTCGAGCACTTCACTTTTTGTTTTTAACACCTCTTTCTCTCGCCTTTTTAACTTTCATAACTTTTGTTCCTTTAATTTTTATTTTATTTTTTTATGCATTTCTCTCGTATTCTAATGGTAGAAATATAGTTGTTTCAAATTTTCAGTCACTTAGTTTTTCTTATTTTCGCTTGTGTGCGTGAGTGTATGAGTTATGTTTTATTTATGAAGAGTGTGTCTGTTTTATTTTATGTAGAGTGTGTGTGTTTTATTCAAGTAGAGTGTGTGCGTGTTTGCATCTATTTCCTCCTACTCGTTTGAGTAGGACTCGCTTTAATTTCCCGCCTACGTGTTTGAGTAGGACTTGTAATTTTCAGCATTCATTTCTCACCTACTCATTTGAGTAGGACTTGTAATTTGCCCCTTTATTTCTCGCCTACTCATTTGAGTAGGACTTGTAATTTTACTGCTTTCAATTCCCGCCTACTCGTTTGAGTAAGACTTGCATTTTACAGCTTTCTTTACTACTTTCTTTTACTGCTTTCATTTCCTGCCTAGTCATTTGAGTAGGACTTGTAATTTTCAGCTTTCATTTCCCACCTAATCGTTTGAGTATGACTTGCAATTTAACGCTTTCATTTCTCGCGTACTCGTTTGCGTAGGACTTGCAATTTTACTACTTTCATTTTTCGCCTACTCATTTGAGTAGGATTTGCATTTAACAGCTTTCTTTACTGCTTTCATTTTCTGCTTTCATTTTCCACTTATTCATTTGAGTAGGACTTACAATTTTACTACTTTCATTTCCCGCCTAATCGTTTGAGTAGGATTTATATTTTAAAGCTTTCTTTAATGCTTTCATTTACTGCTTTCATTTCACACCTACTCGTTTGACTTGGACTAGCACTTTCAATTATACATTTCTTTTCGTAAGCCATCCCCATTTCGATAATTGGCTAACCGCTCTTAGCCCTCAATATCGAAGAGCATTGAGATAGATAAAATTGCCTTAAATAATTAAAGGTCCTCTTTTTCTCGTTAATTATATCAACTTAAGGTTTGCACCGGGTTTACGACGTGTAAAACCACATATCTATGTGTGGGCTCTATTTTCGTAGTCCATATGCTAGCTAGCCGAGAGGCCGTGCGTATGTACAGATCACCCTTGGGTAAAGGGAGTTCTTCACTAACCCTTGAGAGAGGAGGCACGAAATTCTACCTGATTGGGTTCCCGACCCAATAGCGGGGTTCTTAGCGTAATGCGGGCATTAAGAGGAATCCTTCGTCAGACGAGAGCCCGGTCGAATAGTCTTAATGTTTAGATGTGTGATAGTCCTAGAGATAGATGAGCTCATGTTTGTGGAACCTCCACGGTCATGTCTCCGCCTTAATTAATTTGAAATTTAGGATTCCCATTTATTAAAAGTTATTTTAGTTCAATTCGTTTTGGTACCGTTGCGCTATTTCTTCATCGGATCTTTTTGCTTTTATTTTCTGTTTTTATATATATAAATAATAACCCGATAAGTTATCTTTGGTAAAATAATTGTCCCCTCCAGGGAAGAGTAAAAATAATTAACTCGTCCACGAGAACAATACCACCCTGATATATCCTATACTACACGCAATAAGTACACTTGTCTCCTTTCGTTAAAACTCGGTTTCAACTATTTTTATACATAATAAATCTGCGTGCCCCGTCCATCCGAAATAAAATCAACCGCTTTTCAAAAATAAACACGCGGGGTGCCGCGAGTTTTAACCATCAAGTTTTTGGCGCTGTTGCCGGGGAATTTTGGTGTTGTTATTTCGAACTCTGGAAAACTATTACTTTTACTTATATTTATATATATAACAAAAAAGAAAATGGTAAACAAAAATTAATAATAAAAATAATAATAATAATAAAACTACTTTAAAAAAAACAAAAAAAAACTTCACAAAATAATACTTATATTATTATTATCTTTAAAAAAAAAAAATTAATTGACGTCGTTTCCAAAAAAATTTTAAAAAAAACCTAAAAAACTAAAAAATCTAAAAACTAAAAAAGTAAAAGATATAAAAACTTAAAAAACTAAAAATCAAAAAAATCTAAAAAACTGAAAACCAAAACAAACCTAAAAAACTAAAAAACCTACCTAAAAACCAATCAAAAAATAAAATAAATAAATAAAGTACTTAAAAATATATAATAATTTGTCATTAAAAATGTATAAATCTATAACAAAAAAAAACCCTCCTAAAAATCACAAAACAATTCCTGTATATATGTTTTATTTTAACTTATTTTATTTTTTTCAAAAACCCAAAAATATTTTACCAAAAAAACACTTGAAATAAATAACACTTTTATATTATTAAATATTATATACCTATTTTCTCGCTTCGGCGTACTTCACGCTATTGTGAGCGATCGATGATCGCATTTCTATAACACCCATTTGACTAAGCCGTTTGTTCAATAGGGCATTACACATATACTTGCCCCTACCACCCGCAAACTTGTGGTCGAGTTTATTTTTTTAATTTCCCATTATATTTCTATTATTTGTTCTAAATAATGCAGGGTTCAAAATGGGCCTCCCAGACCTCGTCTCAGGGTTGTTTCTACCCTCCTTTTTATTTTCTATTTTTTTTAAATACTGCATTTCATTTCTTATCGTTCTACATACTTATATTACAATATTGGGGACAATGTTGGATTTAAGTATTGGAATGTTTTCTTATTTTACACTTTTATATTCTGCACTAATAAAAAACTTACAAAAATGCAAAAAAGATTAGTTAAAACTCAAAAAAAAATTTATATAATCAAAAAATCAAAAAATAGATAAAATAAAAAATTCAAAAAATTATAAAACAAAAAATTAAAAAAAATGCTTTTACTTTATAAATATTTTTGTAAAAAAATCTTTCTCTTTCTCCCCTCTCTTCTTTGTAAATAACACCTCTTTCTCTCCCCTTTCTTGTAAATAAATTGATAAAAATGTTCAAAAAAAATCTAAAAACTAAAAAAATATAAAACTTTAGAAAATCCAAAAAACTTGAAAGGATAATAACTCTAAATTTAAAAAAAGATAAAAGAATAAATCAAAAATACAAAATACAAAAAAAGATAAAAAAAATACAAAAATCCCAAAAATTTTGTTTATTATGAAACAAATAAATCAAATATCTCATTCTTAACCGTTTTCGCCCTCCAAAAATTTTCGTTGTGAGTTTATTTATGAGCAAATTTTATTAATTCTTTGTTTACTATTTATTTATTAATTGGAGATTGATAGATTTAGATATCTGAGGTTAAGTTTTAAAGAATTTCTTATGCTTTATATTTTTTTATTTAGATAAGTGACTTGTTTTCTACATTACTTCTAATTTATTTAAATAGTTGCATATTTATTTTGTTAGAAAATAACAACCTTAGATTTCGATTATATTTACTCCAAATTTTTTTTGAAATATAGTAACGTTCAATTTATAAAGGTTGCTCTCAAACATTTTTTATTACATATAGTTTTCTTTCTGAAGAAAACCTCTCTCCCCATTTTTTTTCATGCCTTACTTGGCATGATTTTGATCCTTAAAAGAACTTATGTCAATGGGAATAAGATTTCATTCCATAAATATAGACATCAAATATTTTAAAAAGATTATATGTCACGTAGTAACAGGATAAAATTCATTACTCCTATATATATACAATTGGTTATATGAAGTTGTTCAAAAAATATTATATGTTATGGACAATAAGATTTCGTTTTCCTAAACATCCACATTCAAACCAAAAATTCTATTAGAGATTTGAGCAAAAAAATACCTCACCTCTAAACCCAAGCCCTCTTCATAAACCAACATCCCCCTTCGCCATATTCAAATGATTGTAGATTTAATTTTAAAATCTTTTTAGAGCATAATTTTTAAATTGCATTATTTCCTTTAATTCTTATAAGCTAAAGTATCTATAATTCCAATATATTTTTGTTAACCTAACAAATACAATTCTTTGCTTTCTATTTGATTATATCGAGAAGGTTTTACCTGAAACTCTTCCTCTATCAATATTTTTGTCATTTTTTAGGACTTAACTCTTATAGTCCTGATAATTATTTTTGATCTTTCTATCGATTAAATTCAAGCGGTAGCTAAACTTAGGATTTCTTTAATTCCTTATAAGTATATCTCCAACTTTTACTCTATAATAACAAAAGCTTAAGTGTGGGGGTATTTGATAAGTTGTAAATATATGTATTTTACGTAGATTATTTAAGTCATTTTTGTTTATTTTGTTATTTTTAGTTATTTTTCTTTAATAAAATGCTTCTTTTTTGAATATTCTTCTCTAACGTACCTTTATTTTGTTTTCCTAAAATTTTATAGAATCTGGCAAAATTTCAAAGTACACGCCCGTGTACTTCTCGATCATGACCATGACCTGGGCATGTCACTTTGATTCCAGCAAAAATCAGCCAACTGTAATGCTAAAGTGAAGTCACGCCCCACTACACCCCCGTGTCCCGACATAACACGCTCATGTCAAACCCACCTCTACATCAAACCCCCCTCGATCAATATTGCATTCGAAGTTCGTTGAAACGCTTGACATGCCCGTGTCAATATTTGACACGCCCATGACCTCTCCACCTGTCCAGACAAGACGGTGCCGGCTACACAATGACACGACGTCTTCCCCAGATAAACCTTCTGGACATGCCCCACCTACGCACCCGTGATAGCATGGTCATGCCCATGACTTCCACGTGTACAACCCCAAAGTCAATAATCAATAAATGCTCAGCATCAACTCAGCAACAGTACTGACACACCCCCCTACATGCACGTGACCTAGGGCGTGTAACACGAAATTTTTGCCTATAAATAGAACTTCTTTATTTGAGCTGTGGGTTCCTTTCTTTGAATTATTTTGCTTAGGGAAGGTGCTTCTTAGATGTTTTCTATGCTTTATAATGAGATTTTCTCCCCATCTCTTTTATGTTTGTTTTAGCTTTGTAATCAACTTTTCATCTTAATAAAATTAGTAGCTTTTTCCTCCTTACGTTATTATGGATCACATCTATGTGCCCCACCTTTAGCAATCTTATTTGTATTTTGTTTTTCTTAATTTTTCAATGGGTGTGCGTGTGTGTATGAGTGTAGATTTATGTTTTTATGTTTTAGTTATTTTTACTTAGCTTTGTTTAGATTTAGGATTTTATAGCTTTTTAAAATTCTTATAAATTGGTAAAAGTGTTTTCAAAGTAGATTTTATTTTTCTTTGACTTAGATTTTCTTTTTTAGGTTGTAAATCTTTTTGTTCTTTTTTACTTTATTACCACTTTCTACGCACTTTTACCAAGTTATAAGAATGGATTTATAATCGTTTTAATTTTCGAGCACTTCGCTTTTTGTTTTTAACACCTCTTTCTCTCCCCTTTTAACTTTCACAACTCTTGCCCTTTTAATTTTTATTTTCTTTTTTATGCATTTTTATCGTATTCTAACGGTAGAAATATAGTTGTTTTAATTTTTTAGTCACTTAGTTTTTCTTATTTATGCTTGTGTGTGTGAGTGTATGAGTTAGGTTTTATTTATGAAGAGTGTGTGTGTTTTATTTTATGTAGAGTGTGTGCGTTATATTCAAGTAGAGTGTGTGCGTGTGTGCATCTATTTCCTCCTAATCGTTTGAGTTGGACTCGCTTTAATTTCACGCCTACTGGTTTGAGTAAGACTTGTCATTTTCAGCTTTCATTTCCCGCCTACTCATTTGAGTATGACTTGCAATTTACCGCTTTCATTTCCCGCCTACTCATTTGAGTAGGACTTGCAATTTTACAGCTTTCATTTCCCACCTACTCATTTGAGTAGGACTTGCATTTTACAGCTTTCTTTACTGCTTTCATTTACTGCTTTCATTTACTGCTTTTATTTTCCGCCTACTCTTTTGAGTAGGACTTGCACTTTTAATTATGCATTTCTTTTCATAAGTCGTCCCCATTCAGATGAGTGGCTAACCGCTCTTAGCCCTCAGTATCGAAGAGCATTGGGACAGATAAAATCGCTTTAAATAACTAAAGGTCCTATTTTTCTCGTTAATTAAATTAACTTAAGGTTTGCCCCGAATTTACTACACGTAGAACCACATATTGATGTGTGGGCTCTATTTCTGTTATCCATACGCTAGCTATCCGAGAGGCCATACATATGGACTGATCAACCTTGGGTATAGGGAGTTCCGCACTAACTCTCGAGAGAGGATGCGCGGAATTCTACCGGATTGGGAACCCCACCCGATAGCGGGGTTCTTAGCATAATGCGGGCATTAAGAGGAATCCTTCGTCAGACAAGTGCCCGGTCGAATAGTCTTAATGTTCAGGTGAGCGATAGTCCTAGATATAGGTGAGCTTATGTTTGTGGAACCTCCACGACCAAGTCTCCGCCTTAATTAATTTGAAATTTAGGATATCTATTTATTAAAAGTTATTTTAGTTCAAATTCATTTCAGTACCGTTGCGCTATTTCTTTATCGGCTCTTTCTGCTCTTATTTTCTATATATATATATATATATATATATATATATATATATATATATATATATATATATATATATATATATATATATATATATATATATATAATAACCCGATAAGTTATCTTTGGTAAAATAATAGTCCCTCCAGGGAAGAGTAAAAATAATCAACATGTCCCAAGGAACAATAGGACCATGATATTCCTCACCAGAATATCCTGTACTACACGTGATAGGTGTACTTTCCTCCTTTCATTAAAACTCGGTTTCAACTTTTTTATAAATAATAAATCTGTGTGCCTCGTCCTTCCAAAATAAAATCAACAGCTTTTCTAAAAATAAACCTGCGGGGTGCCACGAGTTTTAACCATCAGGTTCCCACAACCATAAGTGCTGGATTTTGTCGGTGTTTATGCTCATTCTATGATGAACTTGCCACTCTTATGTACATATACACTTACTTATATAATTGTTCTATAAAGTATAGATCTTTATCATACTTGGTGCAGCTTGTGATATCTAACCCTTGCGAGTTCTTTCTTACTTATTACCTTATAGTTGAGTGTTGGTGTTTTCATTTCAGCTATTCCTGTTTGGGTTGGTAACCCTTTGACTCCTTTGCTTTCGTTTGAAATTGATCTTTATTTGATAGTTGTATATTCTTGCTGAGTTATTCTTTTCTTTAGAATGCCTCAAGTTTGGAGCAGTATCCATTTGAGCGACTAGGGTTGGTGGTTGCTGGTGTTCTGCAATTATTGCAGTCATCCTTTCCTCACCATTGTGAGGTAGTATTGTTGTTTTGTTGTTTAGTTCAGACATACAAGTTTTTTTGGTGGGTTCGTGTCAGGTTGTTTATGCCCAGTGGAGTTTTTATATTGTTAAGTTACTTGTTAGCTGATTAGTCTCTTCTAGATGACTTATTGGTTTTACTTGATCTCTGAGAAGGTTTTCTGTTAGGATTGCAAGTTAGTTATTTTAAGTATAAAAGTATCATCATGATTATCTCATTCATAGCATATTTCAAGCCAAATCATTCTATTTTTAACTATGTAAAAATATTTTTCTTTACTTATATTAAATCTAGAGGTATGCATATCATGAGTTGTCCTATTTGGATGTTTATGCTAATGTAGGATGTTAATTAAGATAAACAAAGTATTTTCCACAGTGTTTATTCAATTTTTTACTCATGGTCTAGTTACTCCACTGAGCCGAGGGATACGACCATCAAAACTTAACTTAAATTACAGCTTTCTTCATAATAAACTTGAGGATTTCATATAAAGTGTTAGGTTCCAGTTCTTGCCTGAGCGCCTGTACTTATCCCCTACACGGTATGACATCAAGACGCATATTTTCTCTTACTCTGTTATATCATTTAAATGCGGAGAAAATCTGGGTTGTGACAGTTGATATCAGAGGTGTAGTTTTAGCGATCTTGTTCCATTTCATACACACACTGATGTGTCATCAGTACGTCTTAGCTGAAGTATGAACACTACACTCATAAGAAAGATAAGGAGTATACAGGGCATATTATGTAGTATGAGATGCATAATATGTGTTTGTATATGGATCCTCATAGGAAGCAACATGCGTCTGTTATGTAGTATGGGATGCATAATAATCATCATAGGAATGCACATTAAATTTTGTTTTTTTGTTACATGTGATATTATCTAGTATGAGATGCACAATATTTCATGTACAAGCAACTCATAACATGCATTAAGACCTCTCTTAGATTGTATAACACAACATGCATGACATAATATAGCATTAATACAGGTGCCAAGCTAAACATCTACATAGTGACATACATACACACATGGATTTAAACCAAAAATAATAAGAATTATTGCATTCATGGTTTACTCACATGAGTCAAAAGGAAGACAGTATATCATACTAAGTTTAAGTATTACATCATTAACAAAAATCCTAGAGCAAGTTAGCAGCATGAGCAAATATTTATACATATATGGTCTGAACTAAGTTGTGTAGTTCTAGCGGTTAAGCTAGGTTTTGATTTGACGTTTGTTATATTCTTATGATGCCTCCTAAGCGTGTTTTGATGAGGCCTACTCCACAGTCTGATGGCGAGTCGTCTGGTGCCCAGAGTGAGCCTGTGATTGACGGATTATGATAGAGCAATGAGGCTCTGTCAAGGGAGATTGTGGAGATGCAATCACAAATCGAGGTGATGTTGACTGTCATTTTATGGTTGTAGTCGAGAATGCAGGATCCTGCAATGGGTCAAGCCGTTCCCGTTTCTCATACTCCTTTGGTGCCTCCAGTTCAGATGTCACCAGAGATGTATTTTATATTACATTTTCAGCGATTAGGACCTCCTACCTATGATGGTAGAGCTGACTTTATGGCATTGGATGATTGGATTATTACAATCGAGGAGTTGTTATCATATTTAGGAATTTCTGCGGACCAGAGACTGATGGTCACTGCTTACCAGCTTAAGGGTCATGCAAAGAGCTGGTGTTTAAAAGAAAAAGAAAACCTCACTGATGGATGCTTGTGGTGATAGATCATGGAGTTGCTGCTTAGGAAATTTCTACCATCGGTCGAGCAAGACCGTTTGATAAACAACTTTTTGAATCTGAAACAGAGACAACTCACGGTTAGTGAATATGAGATAGAGTTCAGAAAGTTGAGCTGGTTTGCCCCGGATTTAGTAGCCTCTGAAGCTAGAAGAGGTAAATGATTTTTGGGGGCCTAGGAGTGACATCCAGTAGCTGGGTTGCGCTTATGGATCAGAAAACTATGCTAAGGTAGTGGAAGCTGCTCTTAAGGTCAAAGCAATCGATAATGCCATGAATCGAGGCTTGCAAATGAGGAAGGACAAGAGAAAGTCTGATGATGGTAAGAACTCTCGGAGTCTGGTCCAACATGGAATAAAAAAAGCAAGGAGGTGTGCAGTTTCTGAGGCCGGTCGGGCTATCCGTTCGAAAAGTATTTCAAGAGGTTAGGAGCTCAAAAGCAGCAAAAAGTACTTGCAATTCAGAATGCTCCCACAGGAGATCTTGTTTGTGCTTCGTGCAAGCATAAGGGGCACGATGCTTCCCATTGTTGGGGTAAGGATAAGGCCTACTTTCAGTGTGCACATAAAGGGCATTTTAAGTCAGAGTGTCCACGGTCTCAGCCCCCATTGTAGCCAGTTCCACTCCATGCCTTGTCGCTACAACAGTATTTGGATAAATGGAAGGGCAAGTTAAATGTGGTGACTTTGGAAGAAGCACATACTTCTGCCCAAGTGATCTCAGGTTAGATTCTAATCTAGTTCTTAGCTGTTATCTTTAGTTTTTATGTATGTTCGTTTAGTTACGTACACGATTTTATAGGTAAATTTAAGGTAAAGAACTGTTGGGCACACGTTCTTTTCTATTATGGTTCTACCCACTCGTTCATGGCTAGGATTGTGTAGAGCAACATTGTCTGACCCTCGATTCAGTTGGCGATTTATTTTGTGTTAAGTTTCCTTCCGATGATTCGATGGTGTTGGACAAGGGTATCCAGAGTTGTTCGATCCTTTTATGTGATTTCCTAGCTTTTGCTGATTTGAAGGTGTTAGACCTGGAGGACTTCGATGTGATCTTGGGCATGGACTGGTTGTCCAGATATGATACGGTTATCCAATGCAAGTTTAAATATTCGGACATCAAGATGGATAATAGCCACCCCAGGAGTGTGTATGGTTTTCCATTCTAGGATTCCCCGATCATTTATGCGATATGTGCTCGAAAACTTTTATATTCCGACTATTTTGCTTGTTTGGTCTCTGTTTTGGAACCACTGGTAGTTTGTCGTGTGTCGAGGATATTCCTGTGGTGCGAGAGTTTCCTGATGTCTTCCTAGTTAGTCTTCCTGGTCTTCCGCCTGAGAGGGATGTGGAGTTTGTTATTTATTTGGAGCCGGGTACTCCCCATATTATTAAGGCATTGTACCAAAGGGCCCCTAGTGAGCTGGAAGAGTTGCGTGCCCAGTTGTATGATTTGGGTAACCTCATGTGCATACTAGAAGCTTTTATAGTTTTATTTTGATTAGGTCATTGCACTGTACACCACTGCACCCACTTGAGCACGTGCTTAGCTGTTAGTGTGTCACGAGTTAAACTCATTTCTTTGTTAGATTTGGGAAAATTATGGTGCCGGCTTAGGATTGTGAGATAGAGTAAAATGTTGACCTTGTTGTGTTTCTAGTCAACTGCTCTCATCTCGTGTAAAAATTCGAGTAGATTTAATTTTTTTTTTATGCTTATGGTTTTATACTTTTCTATTTGCATAAAGATCTTTTTATTCTACTCAAAAGTTGGTGAATCCGGTGTGAATCAAACGGTAGTATAGGAATGTGTATAGCCGTCACTAGACTCGTTTTGCTCGAGTCGGGAGGAAGGATCATCTTTCTCGGTGGCTAAGAACTTACCCTAAGCTACTCTCGAAGCATGGGTACTTGGTTAGTCTAGCGTAAGTGTGATGTAGGCCATCATTTTGGCCCGGTTGAGCTTTGTACCGTTCCTAACATCATATCCTCGCTAGCCCCATTGTGCCTACCCTTCTTTTGATTCAGCTCCACCTTCATTCACAAAATCCCCATAGCCTATCCTAGTTGCACACCCAAATCGAGTTTAGTGTTCTATATTTTCATGTTGGGATGTGATGTGGTGTTATTATTTGTGAAAATATGGAAGTGCTACCAAGTTTATATCTGCTGAATTGTGAAAATAAAATGATGAAAAAGAAAAAAAAAGAAAAATATTTGTAAAGAAAAAAATGTGAGAAAAAAAAAGTTTAAATTGAAAACCTTTTTTAAAATGTGATTATATTTGGAGTAGGCGGTGCACACACCCATCTGTTAAATGTTAATTCTGGAGGTGTGGTGTACCTGCATATATTGTGGTTAGCGGTTGGATTCTTTTTAGGCTAGCTCATTTGGGTTAGGTGCATAGCCTTTCTTTTTATCATTGTTTACCTCACCGTAACCTAAGCCCCGTGATTATCCTAAAGTCATACAGATTTGCGCTTGACTCTAACTAGTGTCGTGGAGAGAGTGTGAACGGGCAAGTGTATGGTCCCCGACATTGGTGGATTCCTTTGGAGGTGATCCTGAGCCCCGATCTTTAGCAATGCTCACCTTAGTGGCCTGCCTACTTTCTTCCTATGCGTGACCGGTTGATTCACCGTGATTTTATTTTTGAGTACTAATAAAATTTTGATACGCATTGTGAAAAATATAAACTATTATGCATACTTAGAAATTTCTTCTATTAACTTTTTACGCGTGCGAGCATGCGACTTTGCATGGTACTCCATATCGCAATTACCTTATAGCTAAATCATTTTCCCTATCTGCATAGATTTTGTTTGCTTGGGACGTGCAAACAGTTAAGTCTGGGGGTCTAATGAGTCCGATTTATATAGGGTTTTTCAGACTCATCTGGGCTAGTTTTCACGTGTTTGCACTTCAGTTTTCGTTCTATATCGTTCATATTTCTTCTTATCTATATTTCCATAGGAAGTGCACACTTTGGACCATGTTGTGTATTTTTGTACTTTTATTATTTGTACTCCTTATTGTGATTGCCTGGAATGTCTGCACATATCAGTGATTTATTTTTCCTATTGGTACAGGGGTCGTGTACGTGGTCTGGGAGTGTTTGGATACAGAAATACTGTGCACGGTCATCGGATCTACTGCGCACGACCACTGGTCAGGCGTCGATGATCGTGCGCACTTGCCTTCCTTTTCCAAGTTCTGCCTCGGCATACACATGACCACTGGACACAGTGTGCATGACAACCGGTCGTGCGCCACTGATCGTGTGTATTGATTCCTCTTTTCCTGGAGTTCCGCTTGGGGTAATCGCACGACCATTGGATATAGTGCGCATGACCACCGATCGTGTGCCATTGCTCATGCATAGTACCCAGGTTTTCTTCCTAATCTACCATGCCAGTGCGCACGATCACTGGACATAGTGCGCACGACCACTGGTCGTGCGCCCGTGATCGTGCGCATTATTCAATTCTGCTTTCTATAAATATGTAGGTGCCGCCCTAATATCCAGGATCGCTCATTTTTCCTCCGCTGTTTTCGTCTCCAAGGAGGGATTCTGCCGTCCTCCTTCAATCTCCACCCTAGGGAGGTGCTCCGGGCAAGCTTTCACTGCCAAATCAAAGTCGGAGCTTCCTCTCGGCCTCCTCAGTCATCTCTTGTGCTCATTTCAAGATTCAACGCCATAGTCATCAAGCAAAGGGAAGCTTGCAACTTTCGTCCATTATCGTGACACGAAGAAGACGGGCCATTGGAAGGTGGTGACAGCCCATCTCTACCCCGGACGCAGTTGAGGACCGAGCTTGGACGCAGATTGATAACCCGACGATTCCAACCATGAATCCTCAGCAAGACTTTGGATTGGGTCGATCTCTTGCCTTGTTCTTCCTTTATTGTTGTTTATGTGTTGTTGCAAATTTTATTTATAAATGATGTGCGCTTAGTTGTAAAACACTTATATTAAATCATGTCTTTGTGATTTGTATTGTCGTTATATTTGCTTGAGGTGCACCATATTCCAACCACCACCATCCACCCTTGCCGCACTAGCAATTGCTAGTGGCGTGCGAAACGAAGAGGTGCTTTCGACCCTCATTGCGCCGTTCTAACCACCTCATTCGCAAGCCTACTCGTCCATCCTCCCAGTGATTCGGTGCATAGCGGCCCGACTAGTCTTCCATCCCGCTTGGCAAAGCATCGCATAGCGGCGTTGCATAGGAGTAGTTGTTAGCCTTTTATTTTCTTTTTCCGCAAATATCAAAACCCCCCTTAGTTAACTCTGACCTAAGGACTTCAATCTCAAGTCCTCCTCGAAATTAACACCACCTTACTGTGTTCCTTGAGAGATCGATACTTGGGAAAACTCGCCCATTTTATATTACTTGTGCGACCGGTTCACTGCCGTGATCTTTAGCATCAGTGCACTCAACGCACTCAATGCCTAAAGACGATAGAACAACTTATATTTAAAAAGCGTTGAGTGGCGTCGAGTCCACTCGACGCACTCGATGACTTTCAGCTCAATGGTGTTGAGTGCACTCAACACACTCAATGTCGCGTTGAGTGGCATTGAGTCCACTCAACGCCAACTCTCCAGAATAATTTCTATGTCCTAATTCATCGAGTGGCATTGAGTCCACCCTACACCAACTTTCCAGAATAATTTCTAAGTCCATATACTCGACGAAGTTACCTCAGACTGACGAATTTTCCTCTGTCTGTGGCATCGAGTCAAGGCACCACACTCAACGCCAAGATCTGCTAGAAAACATTCCATGTAAAATGGCATTATGTGAGCTCTACCCACTCAATGCCAATTAGTCTATGGCGTTGCGGGAGCTCTACTCACTCAACGCCAGTCATTCTATGGCATTGATTGAAGCCACCACACTCAACGCATGGCCTTCAGCATATTTTTTGTCTTAACTAGCATGGCGTGGAGTCCAAGAAACACACTCAATTCCTTATTTCCAGAAATCTCCGAGTAAAATGGTGTTGAGTGAGCTCAACTCACTCAACACCCCAAGCCAGAATCATTTCCAATTAAAATGGCATTGAGTGACCTCAACTCACCCAACGCCATTAAGTTTATGGCGTTGAGTGAGCTCAACTCACTCAACGCCCCTGAGCCAGAATTATTTTTAAGTTAAATGGCATTGAGTGAGCTCAACTCACTCAACGCAATTCAGTCTATGGCATTTAGTGAGCTCAACTCACTCAACGCCCCGGGCCAAAAATATTTTTAAGTAAATCCTACCCCATTCGTCGAGTCCAGTCATCTCACTCGACACCACCTAAACCTGAGTAAATTCTCTTAACTCAAAATGCGTGCGAGGGTTCTATCAAGAAATGGGATGTTACAAATCCTATAAACAAAATAAAATATTTCATCCACAAAATCAGGCTAAGGCTATGGGGAGAGAAAAGCATGAAATGAGATAAAATATGCTTTTAAAATTTACCTTGAGGAAACAACCGCTAGGAGTGCTTCCACATCAAGTCCAACGGCTCCCGAGTAAATTCTTCCTTCCCATGATTTGACCACAGTACCTTTACCAAAGGAACACTCTTGCGACGCAAACTCCTTTTCTCGGTGTCCACTATCCGCATCGGCTCTAATCGTACTGATCTATCTGTTGCTACTGCTCCATCAATGGTGGGGATATGTTGATCAGGCCGCAACAGCGCCGTCCGGAGTGACGACACATGGAATACGTCATGAAGGTTCTCCAGCTCTGGCAGTAACTACAACCGATAGGCCAAAGGGCCAATACTTTCCAACATAGTGTAAGGACCAACGCGCCTTGCGCTGAGCTTCATACCACGTACACGTGACACTCCATGCATCGGCCGAATCTTCAGGAACACTTTGTCACCTACTTGAAATTCTACCATCTGGTGCTTTGCATTATAATATTTAGCCTGCCGAATTTGAGCCTCAAGCATGCGGTCCCTTAATAATCTAACAATGGCATCAGTATCATCGATGTACTCAATTCCAAAAACCTTCGGGTCTTCATCTTACACCCATGACAAGGGGGTTCTACACCTTCTTCCGTAAAGGGCTTCATGGGGTGCCATCCCGATACTAGCCTGGTCACTGTTATTATATGAGATTTCTACCAGGGGTAAGAGTCTTTCCTACGGCTCTCTTCTATCCAGCACACAAAACCTCAAAAGCTATTCCCAAGTTCTGATGGTACTCTCAAACTGCCGTTCCGTCTAAGGATGAAAGGTTGTGTTGAAGGTAAGGCGTGAAACCAAATACGCTTGTACAGCCTTCCATTCTTTAGAGGTAAAATGACCATCCCGGTCAGAAATAATTGTCTTTGGCACGCCATGGTACCGTACAAACTGCTCCACAAAGTGGCGTACCAAAACATCCAGATGATCATCTTTCTTCATAGGAATAAACATCGCTACCTTTGCCAGGCGGTCAACGATTACCCAAAGTGAATCATTCCTTGAACTTAAGCGAGTCAACCCGTGGACGAAGTCCATGGAGAAATCCTCAAACTTCCACTCGTGGTTGGGCAATGATTGTAATAATACACTGGGCTATTGCATTACGACCTCACCCTTTGATAGGCCTCACTGTGTGTAACAAAATATCTGACGTCTCTCTTCATCCTGGGCTAACATATGGTCTTCCGCAAGTCGTCGTACACCTTGGCTATCCCAGGATGCACTGAATACTGAGAGCAATATGCCTCGCTCAAGATATCTTCCCGAATTTTATCGCCTTTGGGAATGTAAAGCCGGCCATGGAGATGAACGAGGCCGTCTTTTAGGGAATACTCGTCAGTAGTCCCATCTTCAATGACTTAAGCACCAGGGCCAGAGATACATCCTTTCCTTGCACTTTCCAGATTCGGTGTCGGATATCACAGACTATGCTCATCGCGATCATGTACTCTATATATCCTTCTGAATGGTCTATATATTCCAGGGTAATCTCCATTTCTTCGAGCATCCGAGCTAATTTCATACTCATCAATTAGGACTCGGGGCTCGATTCCGGTACCTTTCTGCTCAAAGCATCAGCTACGGATTTTTCTTTTCCACGATGGTAGTTCAAAGTAAATTCATAATCACATAAAAATTCTAACCACCGCCGCTGTCTCAAATTCAATTCCTTCTGAGTATGAACATACTTTAGATTTTTGCGGTCCGAAAAGATTTCGCAGTGGACGCCAAATAGATAGTGTCTCCAAACCTTCAAGGCGAATACCACTGCTCCCAATTCAAAATCATGTACTGGATAGTTGACTTCATGCTTCTTCAGCAGTCTTGAAGCATATGCAATCATATGTCTGTGTTGCATCAATACTGCTCCCGTCCCTTGATACGACGCGTAAGTGTAAATTTGAAATCCTTTCTTCCAGGATGGAAGGTATAGGATTGGTGTAGTAGTAAGTCTGTCCTTCAGTTCTTGGAACGCAGCTTCACACTGGGGTGTCCACTTGTAACACACCCATCCGTCGTATGGCATATAATAGAAGGTCCAGCTAGAACCCGACGCCATATACCACAGACAGTTGGAAGGGTGACATAAGAATACCAAAACATACCAACTAAGACTACTCTTCCTACACAGAGCATTCTAGCGGAAGCTTTTAAACAGTTATAAATAACCCATAATTGATATATTGACTAACTTGAATGTCCACAACTACCACAGGAATGAAATAATAAATACGAAGAAAGTATTCGGCCTTATGGCCTTACAAGAGTTTCACTTAACAAAGTACTGTTTTCCATACATCGGCTCGCAGGCCGGCCACACATGATAGAAATAAAATACAACTATTAGCTATGGACTTCGAGGGCCAGCTCAGCAACTTGGGCTTCAGCCCGCTATTTAGTACTCGGCTCCGCAGCACCTGCAAGCAACATTCCACCGCACGGTGGCAAACAAAGCAACGGTCAGCCAAAGCCAACCAAATTATAACGACCCCGCCCCTTACTTGGGACGGCGGTGCTCCTTCCCTGCATTTCATTAGCCCAGCTAAACAATTATAATGCGAATATACTATGTCACAGGTTTAGGCTCTCACGACCACACACCCCGTGCACTCAGGGCACATTATCGGTGAATCCAGTCAATTCTGCGGCTACACCGCCATCCACGGGATGGCAACAACGTGAGCATTTTAGTCTTTCTGACCACTGTCTAAGGCTCCCGACTATGCCAACGGCCAGTCCCTCGTTGGGTCTCTCGCACCGGACCACATAGCCCGGGTCCGATTCCACTTGCCTGTTGCTCAAAACGCGTAGTTCACCTTAAGAAGTATGCACGAGCCAAGCTTCTCTCAAATCCCGCAACAATACCAAACAACACATAACCCAGTTATGTACAAGGTCGGCTCCCGGGCCTCCAAGTTAGTAGAATTATGTTTCCGCTCAGTTTTTCGGGTGCGCCTTGGAGTTAATCCGCAAGGATCCCTGCTATAATGTAACGTGTAGAAACCCAAAAGCACAAAACACAGAGTCTTCTCCGGCATACCATACAAAATGTAACATCACTGATCCAGACCAACATGTCCGGGTAGGCTTCACACACAATGCCTATGTCCGTACTTCGCTTCCGGACTCTATATGCAACACAAGGGGGACTATTCCTGTCAACCCACAGGATCACCGCACACTCATCGCAGACTCACGGGAGCGGGTTTCCTTATGCAAAAGAAGGAGAGCTTCACATGCTCAAGTAGATAATCGTTACCCTTGTAGTACGCTCATGTACCATGGAAAAACTATACGGATAGAAGGCTTCGCAATGGAATTTCCTCCTCAGGTCCGCTCTCGGTTCTCAAAACGGTGCTCTGATGCTCCGTCGGTGGCCGGAATCCTCCCTTTCCTTCCTACTCTCTCCAACTCCTTAGAAAGAGAATGGTAAAGAGAAAATGAGGAGTTAAACCTCCATTCCCAGCCTTAACAGAGCAGGAACACATCTGGGTCGTTGGATCTTAGTTAAAGAAAACGAACGGCTCAGATCCGCCCAAAAATCATCAAACCTGGGCCGAACACGGCCTCGCACACGGCCGTGTCCCAGGCCGTGTGCCTCGATCCATACACGATCGTCGAGCACAGAAACTGACATCGGTCGAGACATGCCCGTGTCCCAACCTGACACGCCCGTGTCTGTTTCTGACACCCCCGTGCACTAGGGCTGTGTCACCAGTAACCACCACGCCAACCGACACGACTCTTGGCAACACGGGTGGTGACACGGGTATGCACACGCCCGTGTCACGCTGTCGTGTTTCCTATCGTGTCCTTCTCTGGACACAGCCGGCCAACAAAAATAACCACACGGCCTTGGACACGCCCGTGTCCTAGGCCGTGTACCCCTATACAGGCAAGAAAAAATCTCTTGGACACGACCAGCTTGATACGATTTTTGGGGCATTACAAATCTCCCCCACTTAAAGAATTTTGTCCCAAAATTATGTAAAGATACACAAAAATTTAAATGTTACCTGAGTGGAATAACTCGGGGTATTCTTCCATCTTAGTCTGCTCTCGTTCCCAAGAAAGCTCCTCACATACGCAGTTATCCCAACGGACTTTAACCATTCAGATTTCCTTGTTGCGGAGTCATTTAACCTCAAAATCTTCATTGCGTATTAGCTTGACCTTCGTCGTCAACCCATAATATGCCGGCACTTGATCGACCGCAATGACCTGCGAAGGCTCTTGCACCAACTTCCGCAACACCGATACGTTGAACACATCGTGTAGCCCACTCAACTCCACTGACAGCTTCAATCGATACGCTGCTACGCCATCACACTCCAAGATTTCAAATGGTCCAAGGTATCTCGCACTCAGCTTCTTCAAGCGTCGAACCCACGAGACACCCTTGAATGGCTTGATTTTCAAATACACCCAGTCGCCAACACCGAACTCCACGTTCCTATGCTTGGCATTATAGTATTTTGCCTTCCTGTTCTGAGCGATCTTCAACCTTTCCTGAACTGTATGTATCATTGAAGTGGCGTGTTCTACCGCTTGACGTTTGTATAACTTCGATTCGCCTGTCTCTAACCAAGACAACGGTGTGCGACACTTTCTCCCATACGAGGCCTCGAAAGGCGCCATTCCAATACTCGCCTGATAACTGTTGTTATATGAAAACTCCACCATGCACAGGTGATCTTCCCACTACTTTTCGAAATCCAAGATGCACATACGAAGCATGTCCTCCATCATCCAGTTAACCCTCTCGGTCTGACCATCCATCTGCGGATGAAAGGCTATGTTGAAACTCAACTTAGTTCCCAACAGACTATACACCAGCCTCCAGTCGTTCGACGTGAAGCGTCTATCCCGGTCACTAACAATACTGTGGGGCACACCATGCAATCGTACAATATTATCCATATAGAGTTTGGCTAACTTCTCCACCGGATCTTCCTTCCTGTTTGGAATAAAATGCGATATCTTTGTCAATCTATCTACGACCACCCATATGGCATCGTTTCCCCTCTGTGACTTTGGCAAACCATGCACAAAATCCATAGAAATGTCGTCGAATTTCCACTCCGGGATAGGTCGGGACTTCAAGAAACCTACGGGCTTCTGACACTCCGCCTTTACCAAGGCACACGTCTGGCACTTGGCCACATAAAGTGATACATCCTTCATCAATCCTGGCCACCAGAACAACTTCTTCATGTCTTTATACATCTTCGTGCTCCCCGGGTGGATTGAGTACTTGGTATGATGTGCCTCGTACAATAACTCCTCCGAAAGATTACACGTACTAGGAACGCATCGGCAACCGTCCCTCCTTAGCAGTCTATCCTCAACAGCAAATTGGGAATTTGACCAATCCAAAGATTCATCTAATATCTGCTTCATGCTGTTATCCTGAACCAATGCCCGCCGAACTCTATCAGTTAGGTCATACTGCACCTCTGACCAAAACAATTTCGCCTCGGCACTAGACTGCTTGTCGACGCAAGTTATCTGCAATGCCTCCAAATCACGGACCAATCTCTCATCATGTACCGACAACCAGTTAGCTTACGCAGGAACCCTGCGACTCAACGCATCCGCCATTGCATTTTCTTTCCCAGGCACATAATGTATCTCAAAGGTATAGTCCCCCAGGAACTCCATCCACCTCTGCTGCCTCATGTTTTGGTCTTTCTGATCCAACAGGTACTTCAGGCTCTTATGATCGGTGTAGATATCGACCTTCACACCGTACAGATAGTGCCTCCACAGCTTTAGAGCAAATATCACAGCCACTAACTCTAAGTCATGGACCGGATAATTCCGCTCGTGAACCTTCAATTATCGTGAACCATAGGCTATCACGCTCCCATGCTGTAGCAGAACACAACCTAAACCACTTCCCGAAGCATCACTATAGATTTTGAACCATTCAATCCCACTCTGCGAACATAAAATAGGCGTCGTGGTCAACTGCCTCTTCAATTCTTCAAAAGACTGCTCGAACTCCAACGACCACAAACTTTTGATCCTTCCTTGTCAACGTCGTGAGTGGTATCGCTATCTGCCAGAAGTTCTCTACGAAGCGCCTGTAGTAGCCGACAAGCCCTAGAAAGCTCCAGACTTCCGCCACTGTAGTCAATACAGGCCACTCCCGTATCGCCACTATCTTTGCCGGATCCACCGCTATCCCTTCTCCCCTAACAACATGACCAAGAAATGCTACCGAGGATAACCAGAACTCACACTTGGAGAACTTAGCATACAACTGATTTCTTCTTAACGTCTCTAATACCATATGCAGGTGCTTGTAGTGATCTTCCTCACTCTGCAAGTATACTAGCATATCGTCGATAAATACTATCATGAAACGATCCAGGTACTCTCTGAACGTCATGTTCATCAGATCCATAAACATGGATGGCGCATTGGTCAACCCAAATGGCATGACCATAATGCCCAAACCGCGTGCTGAACGCTGTCTTTGGGATGTCGCTTTCCCTTATCCTTAATTGGTAGTAGCCAGATTTCAGATCTAATTTCGAATATACTGTAGACCCAACCAACTGATCAAATAGATCGTCAATCCTTGGGATCAGATACTTATTCTTTCCGTAAGCTTGTTCAACTCTGATAGTCGATACAGAGTCACAAACTCCCATCCTTCTTCTTAACGAAAAGGATTGGTGTGCTCCAAGGCGATGAACTTGGACGCACATACCCTTGTTCCAACAACTCTTGCAGTTGCATCTTCAGCTCCGCCATCTCTCTTGGCGCTATCCGATACGGAGAGCGTGACACCGGTTTGGCACCCGGCACCAGCTCAATAGTAAAATCAATCTCCCGCTGAGGAGGGGTTCCTGGGAAATCATCCGGAAACACATCAGGATATTCGGACACAACTGGAATACTGCTCAAACTTGGCTTAGGCGTTAAAGTCTGCACTAATGTGACAAACAGCTCTGCCCCAGACCGAACTGCCTTGATCAACTATATGGCCGACATCAAAACCTTACCCGACCCCTTCATGCCCGCGAACGTAGTCTCTCGATCAGTATTTAGTCACAACTTAACCTCTTTTCGATTGCAATCAATACATGCTCGCTGCTCTGAGAGCCAGTCCATACCAAAAATTACGTCGAACTCCACTAACGGTAGTACCGACACTTACAAGGCAAACGCCTGATCCCCAACCTAAATCTTAACCACACAGACTCTATCCACGCGCATTGAGCACCCATTGGGAAACAACACATCCAACTTGTCTTTTGTCATCGAGGAAGGGACTCCGATGCGCGATACGAATCGTTTGGACAAGAAGGAATGCGAAGCTCCCGTATAAAACAGGGCTCTCGCCGGACAATCAAAAATCAACATGAAGCCTAGCACAAACAAATGTAAGCTAAGAAATAAAAAGGTAACAACTACATAAAGTTAAACTGCTATAATTTAACTCATACCTGTCACCACGTCAGCTTGTTTTATGTCCTCTTGCAGACCAAGGTTATAAACTCTAGGCTGGGCTGGAGCATGGTGGGTTGCGGTTGACTCCACCGCCTTCCCTTTTCCTTCGTAGGTTGCTCTAGGCTTCCCCTCAGACTTTGCATGTCTGATCCAACACTCACGAGCAAAATGCCCAATCTTTCCGCAGTTATAGCAAGCTCCTGGGACTCGACTTGTGGTTGCCCCCACCGTACCAGACGAAGGGGTTGAGTTCGAAGTCTTCGGCTTCTTGTTCCATCTGTGGAAACCCAACTTTTCATTTGGCACTTTGAACTCTGACTTCTTTTCCCCTGGATCCTTCGTCTCTTGCACTTTCTTCACGACCTTTTCTAATGACCGGGCCGAATTGACCAAGGCTAGGAAACCCTGCTCCTTAGGCACAGTAAGGAGAAGCTGTAGGTGGCTACGTAGACCCTCATAGAATAGGTTGGTCTTCCGCTCCTCTTCCGTAAACATAGCGCCAGCATAACGACCCAACTGCGTAAACTCGTGGAGATACTCATCCACGCTTCTGCCTCCCTGAGTCGGACCAAGGTACTGATTCTCCATCTCAAGCTTCTGAGCAGATGGTAGATATCTGTCCAAGAACAACTTTGAGAATTCCTCCATAGGCACATCCACAAGTTGCCTACCCACTAAGAGATGAACCTCCAACTCATCCCACCATAGCCTCGCCTCACCAGCCAATAGTAATGTCGCTATGGTGGTCTTCTGCTACTCAACAGTTTCTATGGCCGTCAAAACCCTCTTTATCGTAGAGAGTCAATCCTCAGCTTGAGTTGGCGTTCCAACCCCGTCGAACCTCGGAGTATTAAAACTCATCACATGCTTGAGCTGCTTCTTCGTAGCTCTCCTTGGTGCTACCTCATCAACTGCCGCGCGCTCTACCACTCCAGGCTCTGCCGCCCTAATCGGCTCTTGCTCATTAATAGGTGGTACATGGTGCATTTGCCCTGCAAGTTGGGCATTTATCATAGCAAAGACTGCTTCAGCAACCAATCTGATGGTTTCCGATGAAGGAGGTGTTGTAGGCACGTCCCTCGGTGCACTACTTTCCGCCGATTGCGGGCATTCCGATTGCCCAGCACCGCTCCTAGCCGCCTATAATAGCAAAGACCCTTGATTAGACGATAAACAGATTGCTAAAAACAATCATTGGAACACTTAGATTCCTCAAAACAAGAGCATTTTTCATTCCTAAGTGTACATTCATGGGTTATTTTTGATGTTATAACAATGACGCACACATGTGCTCACCACCCCTTAAAAAGAATTCGTCCACGAATTCATTTAAGTTGACCGGAACCAAAAGTCTGATATCAAATTGTAACACCCACATCCGTCATATGGCATATAACAGAAGGTCCAGCTGGAACCCGACGCCATATACCATGGACAATCGGAAGGGTTACATAAGAATACCAAAACATACCAACTAAGACTACTCGTCCTACACAAAGCATTCTAGCGGAAGATTTTAAACAGTTATAAAGAACCCATAATTTATATATCAACTAACATGAATGTCCACAACTACCACAGGAATGAAGTAACAAATACAAAGATATTATTCGGCCTTATGGCCTTACAAGAGTTTCACTTAACAAAGTAGTGTTTTCCATACATCGGCTCGCAGGACAGCCACACATGATAGAAATAAAATACAACTATTCGCTTTGGTCTTCGAGGGCCAGCTCAACAACTTGGGCTTCAGCCCGCTATTTAGTACTCGTCTCCGTAGCACCTGCAAGCAACATTCCACCGCACGGTGGCAAATAAAGCAACGGTTAGCCAAAGCCGACCAAATTATAACGACCCCTCCCCTTACTCGGGATGGCGGTGCTCCTTCCCTGCATTTCATTAGCCCAGCTAAACAATAAAAGTGCGAATATACTACGCCACAGGTGTAGTCTCTCACGGCCCAAACACCCCGGGCACTCAGGGCACATTATCGGTGAATCCGGTCAATTCCGTGGCTTCACCAATATCCCCGGGATGGCAACAACGTGAGCATTTTAGCGTTTCTGACCACTGTCTAAGGCTCCCGACTATGCGAACGACCAGTCCCTCTTTGGGTCTCTTGCACCGAACCACATAGCCCGGGTCTGATTCCACTTGCCAGTTACTCACAATTCGTAGTTCACCTTAATACGTACGCACGAGCCAAGCTTCTCTCGGATCCCGCAACAATACCAAACAACACATAACTCAGTTATATACAGGGCCGGCTCCCGGGCCGCCAAGTTAGCAGAATTACATTTCTGCTCAGTTTTCCAGGTGTGCCTTGCAGTTAATCCCCAAGGATCCCTGCTGCAATCTAACGTGTAGAAACCCGAAAGCACAAAACACGGAGTCTTCTCCGGCAAACCATAAAAAATGAAACATCACCGATCCAGACCAACATGTCCGGGTAGGCTTCACACATAATGTCTATGTCCGTACTTCACTTTCGGACTCTATATGCAACACAAGGGGGACTATTCCTGTCAACCCCAAGGAACACCGCACACTCGCGGGAGTGGGTTTCCTTATGCAAAAGAAGGAGAGTTTCACATGCTCAAGTAGAGAATCATTACCCTTGTAGTACGCTTCTGCGCCATGGAAAAACTATATGGATAGAAGGCTTCGCAATGGAATTTCCTCCGCGGATCCGCTCTCGGTTCTCAAAATGGTTCTCCGATGCTCCGCCGGCGGCCGGAATCCTCCCTTTCCTTCCTCCTCTCTCCAACTCCTTAGAAAGAGAACGGTAAAGAGCAAATGAGGAGTTAAACCTCCATTCCTAGCCTTAACATAGCAGGAACACATCTGGGTCGTTGGATCTTAATTAAAGAAAACGAACGGCTTAGATCCGCCCAAAAAACATCAAACCTGGGCAGAACACGGCCTCGCACACGGCCGTCTCCCAGGCTGTGTGCCTCGATGCAGACACGATCGTCGAGCACAGAAACTGACACGGGTCGAGACACGCCCGTGTCCCAACCTGACACACCCATGTCGGTTTCTGACACGCCCATGCACTAGGGTCGTGTCACTAGTAACCGCCACGCCAACCGGCACGACTCTTGGGAACACAGGTGGTGACACGGGTATGCACACGCCCGTGTCACGCTGCCGTGTTTCCTGCCATGTCCTTCTCTGGACACAGCCGGCCAACACAAAGAACCACACGGCCTTGGACACGCCCGTGTCCTAGGCCGTGTACCCCTATACAGGCACCAAAAATTCCCTCGGACACGACCAGCTCGATACGATTTTCGGGGTGTTACACCTTTCATATGGCACACCTTCCTTTGTTAGATTAGTAAGAGGAAGGGCATTTTTGGAGAATCCATTCACAAACTTCCGATAATACCCGACAAGTCCAAGGAAACTCCACACATTGGCCGCTGAATTCAAGGGTAACCATTCCTTCACGGCACGCACTTTTGCCGGATCCACCGCTAATCCAGCCCCATTGATCACATGGCCCAAGAAGGAAACTTTTTGGAGCCAGAATTCGCACATGTTGAACATGGCAAACAAGGTGTGCTCTTTTATCTTTTTCAATACCAAGGTCAGATGTTCGACATGCTCTTCCTCTGTCTTTGAGTAGACCAAGATGTCATTGATGAAGACGATGATGATGATGTCTAGATAAAGCTCAAACAATTTGTTCATCAGACTCATAAAAGCTGAAGGGGCATTTGTGGGCCCAAACGGTATCACGGTGAACTCATACAAGCCGTACCTTGATCTAAAAGCAATTTTCTGAATGTCCTCCCATTGTATGCTCAACTGATAATACCCCGAGCACAAATCTAACTTGGAAAACCACTGCGCTCCTACTAATTGATCGAACAACTCGTCGTTCCGGAGTAGCGGATAAATGTTCCACACCATCATTTGATTGAGCTCCCGATAGTCTATACATAATCATAAGTTCCCATCCTTCTTCTTAACGAACAGAACAGGGGCTCCTCAAGGTGATGAGCTAGGGAGAACAAATCTTGATTCCACCAATTCTTGTAACTGAACTCTAAACTCTGCGAGTTCCTTCGGGGTCATACGATAAGGGGGTCCTGGAGACGGGCTTGGCACCCGGTACTAGCAACACAGGTATGTGATTGCATATGCAAGTATCGGGTCCTGTAATCCTGGCAATTTCTCAGGAAACACCACAGGAAAATCCCACACCACTCACATATCCTTCCTATCTATTGCCTTCTCTTTCAATTCGAAACATATCATGTAAACTTCATCCCCTCTCATGTGGGCTTTCAAGGACTGAATTGAAGATAGTAATAAGCGTGGAGCGAATCTTATACATTGGAAAAATGACTTCAGTGTCTCCTTGTCTCAAGTAAATCCGTTTCTCCGCATAGTCAATTCTTGCATAATGCCAATCCAACCATGCCATACCCAGAATGAGATCGAATTTTGGCAACCACAAAACTGTGGCAGGGGTATCGAAGATCTTTCCCCCAAGGAGTATCTCTAGTTTGCACTTGGCGGTTGCGGTCATCTCAGATCCATCTGGGAGGCGTACTCTCCGAGCAATACCAGTGAAGTATTGCACTCCTTCTATGTTTTTAACAAAGTCTGCCAACCCAAACAAGTGTGTGGCACCGGTATCAAATAGAGTATAGGACGATTTCTCACTAACCATTACGCCCAAGTATCAAAATTGTAAAGGCTTAGGCCAGATTCCTAGAACAAACTTAGGCAGACTAAGGACGAATGCTTATAAACTGTGAATTTCTTCCTCATAGTCCTCATCCTGAATCTTGGTCCTGCTTCCATTAGTCCTTCAGCAGGTCTCTTAATGCTTGTCTGAACATCCAAAATATCCGCTTCCAACCACTTTATTATATTTATTATCTCAGCCAAGCTTGAGTCTGTTATAAATAAAAATGGTTGTCCTAGGGAATCTGTCATGTCTACTATCACCGCTAGATTCAAAATCCGCTATAAACAAAAGTGTTTGCCCTATATTGTCTCGTAAGACTTTATACAATAGTTTTACGTACCTGGGATCATCCAAACCTTAGGAGATCGACATATAAATGTTCGAACCTAAGGTCAGGTTGGCTAATTGTAGGGTCAAAATTGGACATACTTAGTGTGAATTACATATGGGCACACCACTGGTTCCGCTAAGTCAGTTTGTCCCCAAACTAACTAATCGAACGGGGGTGGCACGATTGGTGAATGACTTCTTTAGTTTAGGATTGTATCAAGCTGATACCATTTGTAAGACCCCCCCCCCCCTCTCGGAACACAAAACACGGCACGAGGGGAGTCTTATGCCCAAAACAGCTGCCTTGCGGTAACATTACCACACGGGCTAACCTTTACCACAAGATGTCTATCCTGCCCGCTATAATCAATATCAAACATTGCCAACCCAACAAAGATTATATAACAGAAGTCAAATCCACACAGATGGTGAATCTATCCAAGATCAGACTGATCTACCTGAGGTACTAATTCATCCCTCTCCTCCTTTGAATCTGAATCTGATTTTGAAATAAGTCCTAATTCTGATGCTCCTTCATCCTATGATTAAGAGAGCTCAGAATTTGAGAAGATGTCAATCAATTGATTGAGAATTATGATGTCATTCTGGAAGCTCTGAAAAGGATCAAGAGGCTAGTCAAGAAACAAGGCAAGGAGATTTTCTCCCTACAGCTAGCTACTTCCCTGCAATCTGACTTAGCTCCTTTGCTTGATCAGATGAGAAGAGAAGTCGGCCACTAAAGAATATCTCAATCATCCAGATTAGGACCATCAGCCATAAGAACAAGATCATTATGGCTCTTGAAGAAAAGCTCCTTAAGGAGTGAAAGTTAGTGGCTGAATTCTCAAAGCCCAAAATAGTGTTGCCACTGATAGAATCCTTTACCTCTCAAAAGGATAAGAGAGGATTGGGGATCAAGTGGAATTCTAGAGCTGCCCATCTGATGCGGGTTAAAACTCCAAAAATTATTACGAGATCGCGGAGCCCCGGGCGGTTTTATTTAAGAAAAACGGATTTTGTTTTATTTAGAAAACGGGGAGCGCGGATTTATTATTTGGATATAAAATAGGTGAAATCGAGTATTAACGAAAGGAGACAAGTGCACCTATTGTGTGTAGTACAGGATATTCCGGTGTGGAATATCGAGGTCGTATTGTTTTCGGGGTCGGACTATTATTTTACCGATAATTACTTGTCGGGTAATTTTTATATATATAAAGGAGAAAAGGCAGAAAATAAAGAGCTTTAAAAAGGTGGAGCCGATGAAGATCTTAGCTCGATGGCACCGAATTAAATTTGAACTAAAATATACTTTTAATACAAAGAGATCCTAAGTTTCAAATTAATTAAGGCAGAGACTTGGCCGTGGAGGTTCCACTAAAATGAGATCACCTATCTCTAGGACAATCGCTCACCTAAACGCTAAGACTATTCGACCGGGATCTCATTTGACGAAGGATTCCTCTTAACGCCCGCATTACGCTAAGAACCCTGCTATTGGGTGGGGAACCTAATCCGGTAGAGTTTGCGCGCCTCCTCTCTCGAGGGTTAGTGCGGAACTCCATTTACCAAGGTGCGATCGGTCCATACGCACGGCCTCTCGGCAAGCTAGCGTATGGACTATGGAAATAGAGACCACACATCGATTATGTGGTTCTACACATCATAAACCCTAGGCAAACCTTAAGTTAATTTTAATTAATTAGAAAAAACAGGACCTTTAATTATTTAAAGCAATTTTATTTGTCCCAACGCTCTTCGATACTCTGGGCTAAGAACAGTTAGCCACTCATCGGAATGGGGACGGAAGCGATTAAAAGCAATAAAAAGAAAGCAGTAAATAAAGAAATAAAAGAAAGCAGTAAAGGAAAGTAGTAAAGTACAAGTCCTACTCAAACGAGTAGGACTGAAATGAAAGCAAGAAAATTACAAGTCCCGGCTTAAATGAGTGGGCGGGACAAAATAAAGCGAGTCCTACTCAAACGAGTAGGAGAAAATAAATGCAATTACAAGTCCATCTCAATTAATTACAATAAAATAAAGACCGGCCATTTAACTCAAATGAGTAGGCGGTAAATAAAATCCTGTCATTTAACTACTAGCGAGTAGGCAGAAATATATGCTAACACGCACGCACTCTACTTGAAAGTAAAATACACCCACTCTACAGAAAGTAAACACACTCTACTTGAATTGAAATATGCACACAAGTCCTACTCAAATGAGTAGGAGAAAATTAAAGCGGGTCCTACTCAAACGAGTACGAGAAAATAAATGCTCACACTCTACAGAAATTAAATACTCACACACACTCTCCTTAGAATGAGTTTGCCAATGTCTATCTTTCTCCTGCAAAGGCAAAGTTAATACAAGCAAAGAAAGGAGGGTACATCTTCTGTGTACCTGAATTGCCTTTGCAAAATCAAGAAGACATAAATGTCTTTCACCGAGCTCTACAAAATAAAGATGAGAAGAAAGGCACATAACAGTAATAATTTGCAAGTACCTAATGGAGTCTTGCAAGCACCTGTTATCCACTGCAAAAGAGAAGTTATGCATAGATACGATGATAAATATAAAAGGTAGGGTGCAAGTACATGAAGGGGAACTTGCAAATACCTACTGATCTCTACAAAAAGGAAAAGTGAACAGTAGATATGGAAGAAAAGTAGGTTGCAAGTACTTGGATGGAACTTGCAAATATCTGCTAATCTCTGCAAAAAAGAAGATTGAGGAGCAGATATGAAAGAAAAGTAGGTTGCAAGTATCTGGATGGAACTTGCAAATATTTACTAATCTATGCAAAAGAGAAGAGTGAGCAGCAAAAATGAAAGAAAAGTCAATTGCAATTACCTGGATGGAGCTTGTAAATATCTACCTATCATAACCTGCATTTTCTCAAACATTTAAATCATATCAGAGCAAGAGAAAATATGTGTTATGATGCACCTTCGCGTAGGGGATAACTGCACGCGCTTAGGCAAAACCAATACTCTAGTTCGTTGAATAAAATCATAATTTAATACGAAAAAAAACCAGTTAAGTTTGATGGTCGTATCCCTCGGCATAGTGGATCAGCTAGTCAACTATATATTTGTTTATACGCAGCGGAAAATACTTTGGTTAAGTGAATTTGACATCCTACAGGAGCATAAGTGTCACCAAGGAACAACTTATGGAAAGCATGACTCTAGATTTATAGTAGTATAAAATATAGCTTTTACGTTATTTTGGAAAGTAAGGATTGTGTTTTATAAAGATGTTATGCATGAGGTACATATAATAAGATGTTTAGGGTTTAAAATACCTAACATGCAACCTAACATAAAACATTCCCAGAAGCAAGTAAACAACCGTCGAAAAAGTAAAACTAACAGTACTCAGTTCATATTTAACAGTAAGCCACCAGTGGGCGTCAACAACCTGACACGAACCCACTGGAGAGTATGTATGTCTAAACAAAAAGAAGAAAACTACCTCGCCAAATCGAGGAACAGCAACCTCAGCTAACCCGGAGGCCACAAGCAAGCTCCACCAAAAAGAACACTAGCCGCTCAATCGGCTATCACCTGAACCTGAGGCATTCAAAGAAAAAATACCTCATCAAGTATATAAGGAAAAGAAACGGAGCATTAGATCCATAAGTAAGAAAAGAGGGCTTACCAACCCGATAACCAATGCTATTAAATGAGCAAAAGGGAACTGAATAGAACAGTTAAGTTAACACACTGCCCAAGGCAGGATCAAGATGCACCAAGTGTGAGAGATAATCAACATATCCTGCTAAAATCTGCAGGCGTAACAAGGCTAGCATATGCCAAAATAACAAAGTAATGAGCAGTCCTAACTTATGAATGTTAGCAGTGGTAAAGCCATAATACTCAAGGGTTCAACGGTGGCAGCCCTAAGGTGCAACACACCAAAAACCAAACAGCCCATATCGGGGCCAAAAGGTGCTCTCTACACCATAAAACAACCAGCTCATATCGGGGCCAAAAGGTGCTCTCTACACCATAAAACAACCAGCCCATATCGGGGCCAAAAGGTGCTCTCTACACCATAAAACAACTAGCCCAAATCGGGGCCAAAAGGTGCTCTCTACACCATAATGTGGCGACCAAGGCTTTACACCACACCACCCCTCACAGAGCCATCAAACAAAACCACCTGCCATAATTCACGACTCGACCGTCAGAACAAGCCGAGAAACACCATCAACCTGAAATACCCCATCTTATATTCACTCAACGTCAAAATACTTAACCACAAAACCTGAAATTCCATCCTAAGCAAGCATGTAACATTTTCTATACAGAGCTACAACAAACAATTCCCTACGTTCCTATTTTTACGCGGCTACAGCCATGGTTTGGACACAAAATCAAATCAGCAACCCTAATGTCTACATGAAATTTACCACACAATTAGCCATAAGTAATGAAAGTAAAGGAAAACTTGGCAAGGGCAAAGAGCACCACTTGCCTATATCTTCAAGGCACAACAGCCGCTATCTTAGATTTAGCACAGCTAGGCAAAATTATCCATAAAACCACAAACCTGAGGTGAAAAAAATAGGGAAAACTGAGATATTTGGCAGCCCATAGCTAAGCCCAAGAGCAAGGAAATCTTACCTAAGGAGGAAAATCTAGGCGAGAGCAGCTGGTTCCTCTTTCCTTTCCTTCCCTTGCTCTCTCTCTCTCTCTCTCTTGGAAAAGGGGAATGCGAAGAAGAAGAAGAAGAAGAATGAAAAGGAGAAAGAGTTATTTTCGGCCTTATTACCCTGGGAAGAAGTCGGGTCCCTTAGTTAAAAAAAATAAAGAAATTGAATGGCTAAAACTTTCTGAAAAACTCGCTATTCGGCCCTGACACGCCCTGTGACACCCTCGTGTCATAGGGTGTGTACCTTAAGCGTCACACAAACCGACCATTCGGGCTTATCCAGAATGCAAACCGCTAGGAGACACGCCCGTATTGGCCCAGTCACACCCGTGACTCAGGGCGTGTAACCCCTTTACTCGACACTCGACATTCGTCGAGCGAACTTCGTTGAACGAAGTTCGTCGACCAGTGCGACAAGCCCTGTGACATGTCAGTATCACAGGCCGTGTACCCCTTCTCTCGACAATCGTCGACCTAAATTCGTCGACCTCAATTCGTCAAACTCAAGTCGTCGACCTCTCGACACGCCCCCTGTAATTCCTGTGTCACCGGGCGTGACACCCCTGAAAAATGACGTCGATCGAAATTCGTCGACCATGCGGCCAACTGCTCAACCCGAGCTGGACACGCCCTGGGACACGCCCGTGTCCCAGGCCGTGTCACTCAAATTTTGCAAATTTTCAGGATTTTCAATGTTATAACTCTCCCCTGATACAAGAAATTTCAACCATAAATTTGCACCTAGGGAGGAAACCAGTAACCAATATGTTATAACCTCATATTTGTATGTTACAACTTCTTCGTAACCATGCTATTCCCGAGCAAAACGATCCAGGCTCGAGCAAACTCTCTCGGAATGTAACGAAATTCACATCATAGCTAACTACCCATGCTACGAATCTAGTGGCGAAGTCGAAATCATCATCCGACAAACAAAACTTGGGCTAACCTTGCCCGAAGCCAAAACACAAGCATTCCCGAAGAGGCACCATCGAGTCACCAAAACAGACTCTGTCTTGCTAGGGAATCTTGCAAACAGGCCACCAAACCAGCCACTAAAAGGCCTAAAGAGCGAAGATCATGCTCTATCAACGGCAAAGGCCAAACATATGCCAACGTAACGCCAAACACAAATTACACAATTGCCAAAAAAAATCGGGGGCGTTACAGTCACTCCCCCTAAAAGAAAGTTTCGCCTCGAAACATTACGCACAACACTTCTACCAAAGAAGGAATATAACAACCAAGGAGGGAAATGGAATAAACCATAGCAGACAAGCTTAAGGAAATAGATGAGCGTGAGCCTCCCTCATAGCCGTCTCTAATTCCCAAGTCGCCCTTTCAAAGTCTTGGTTTCTACATAACACTTTCACCATCGGAATCTTCTTTCTTCGCAACACGCGATCCTGAGAATCCAAAATGCGGACAGGCACCTCTACATAAGAAAGATTTGACTCTAACTGAGGCACAGAATCTAAAACCTGCATGTCGTTTCGCACAAACTTGCGGAGTTGGCTTACATGAAAAACATCGTGAACACCAGGAAAAGTTGCGGGCAATTCTAACTTATAAGCTGATACACCAACCCGCTCAACAATCTTGAACGGTCCTACAAACCTTGGGTCCAACTTCTGATCTTTACCAAATCTCTTTATGCTGACCATTGGGGAAACTTTAAGGAATACTAAGTCCCCCACAGCAAACTCCAAATCTGATCTACACCGATTGGCGTTCTTCTCATAACGTTCTTGAGCTATCCGAAGCTTTTCTCGAATAAGCTTTACAACAACTTCCATTTCTTCAAGATCATCCGGACCCAACACAGATCTCTCACCAACCTCAGTCCAAAAGAGAGGAGTTCTGCAACGTCTCCCATACATCGCCTCAAAAGGAGACATTTGCAAGTTTTCTTGATAACTGTTATTGTACGCAAACTCCATAAGCCGCAAACGTTCATCCCATGCTCCTCTGTGGTCTAAGATATAGCATCTAATCATATCTTCCACGATCTGATTCACTCGCTCTGTCTGACCATTGGTCTGCGGGTGGTATGCGGTAGAATATCTCAAATCTGTACCCAAACCTTCTTGTAAACTATTCCAGAAGCGAGATGTAAATCGGGAGTCTCGGTCTGAAATGATGCTGACTGGAACACCATGCAAGCGGAGAACCTCATTCACATACAGCTCAGCTATCGTCTTCATCGGATAATTCAACTTATACGGTATGAAGTGAGCACACTTCATTAATCTATCCACGATCACCCAAACTGAATCGTATCCTCTCGGAGATCTCGGTAGACCTGTAATAAAATCCATCAAAATGCTCCCCCACTCCAGGTTGGAATTTCCAATTGCGTCAACTTGCCACCAGGTCTTCCATGATCGGCCTTGACACGCTTACAAGTATAGCATTTCGACACAAATCTGGCTATATCTCCCTTCATCCCAGTCTACCAGGCAATTTGCTTCAAATCACGATACATCTTGGTAGATCCTGGATGGTAAGCAATGCTCGAACCATGAGCTTCTCTGCACAACATATCTCGGATGTCCATAACAGCGGGGACACAAAATCTGCTGCGGTACATCAACGTACCCGCAGCATCAATCGAGAAATCAGGTAACTCCCCTTTCTCAGTTCTAAGATACAGGTGCAGCAAATCCGGATCCTCCTTCTGATGAAACCGCGTTAGCGCAATCTAAGAAGGTTCTACTGCCACCAAACTACTCTGCAAGTCACAGCACCCTACAGAAATATCCATCAATAAGAATTCTTCCACTAATCGATCGGCGTAGAGATTAAAAAACTTTCCCGTCTTCCGACTTAGGGCATCAGCCACCACATTAGACTTGCCCAGATGGTACTGGATTTCAACATCGTAGTCGGCAACATACTCCAACCATCGCCGCTGGCGCAGATTCAATTCCTTCTGGATGAAGACATACTTTAAACTCTTATGATCAGTAAAAAGTTTGCACTGCGCGCCATAAAGTAGATGTCTCCACAACTTCAACGCAAATATAATGGCTGCAAATTCCAAGTCATGTGTAGGGTAGTTCTTGTCATGAGTCTTCAGTTGCCTGGACCCATACGCAATCACTTTTCTGTCTTGCATCAACATGCATCCAAGTCCAACATGCGATGTATCCACAAAAACATCATAACCCAAGCCCTCCGTAGGCAGAGTAAAAACATGAGCAGTACACAATCTGTTCTTGAGTTCAAGGAATGCTTCCTCACACTTATCATTCCAATCAAAAGCCACATTATTCTGGGTTAATCGAGTCAAAGGTGCAGCCAAAGTAGAGAAACCTTCCACAAATCTCCTATAATAGCCGGCCAACCCCAAGAAGTTCCTAATCTCCTTGGGTGTGTCCGGTCTTTTCCACTCCATCATTGCAGATATCTTCTCTGGATCAACTGAAATCCCATGTCTGTTGATCACATGGCCTAGAAACGAAACTTGAGGAAACCAAAATTCGCACTTACTTAATTTGGCGAACAACCTATGGTCCCTCAAAGCAGATAAAACCAAACGCAGATGCTGATCATGCTCCTCAGTATTGCGGGAATAGACGAGAACATCGTCGATAAACACAACTACAAACTTATCCAGAAAGTCTTTGAACACTCGATTCATCATATCCATAAAGGCTGAGGGCACGTTGGTCAAACCAAACGACATTACTAAGAACTCAAAATGCCTATGCTTTTATCGAAACGCAGTCCGTGGAATATCTGACTCACGGACCTTAAGCTGATGATAACCAGAACGAAGATCATTCTTAGAGAATACCGAGCTATCGTGCAACTGATCAAACAAATCGTCAATCCTTGGTAGGGGATACTTGTTCTTAATAGTGACTTTATTTAGTTCTCGATAATCGATGCAAAGCCGCATTGACCCATCTTTCTTCTTAACAACAAAATAGGTGCACCCCAAGGTGACGAACTTGGTCCGATAAAACCCTTTTCTAACAACTCATCCAGTTGGATACATAACTCTGCCAGCTCTCGCGGGGCCATCTGGTACGGCACATTTGCAATAGGACGTGTACCCGGCTCTAAATTTATCACAAACTCAACATCTCTGTCAGGCAGAAGACCAGCAAGATCATTAGGAAAAACATCTGAAAACTCGCGCACAACAGGAATCTCTTCTAAACGCGGCAAACTACCAACGGTCTCCAAAACTGAGACCAAACAAGCAAAACAGTCGGAAACTAGCAGCATCTGAGCACATACCGCAGAAATTGCTGGAGAATCCTGGAGCAAATCACCATAAGCATTCCCAGGCTGACTGTTGTCCTTTCTGAAGTCCAAGCGCTTACGCTTGCACTGGATCACAGCATCATACCTCGACAACTAGTCCATGCCTAAGATAACATCAAAGTCTTCCAAGTCAATTACCTTCAAATCTGCCTGAGCTAAGAAATCCCCCAACACAATCGGGCAAGACAAAATGCCCCAGTCTGAAACCACAGAATCAGCAGAAGGGAACTTGATGCAAAAGACATCCCCCACTCGATCTGGTTCCAAACAGTACCGGTCCACGAAGGCTCTAGCCACAAATGAGTGGGTAGCGCCAGAGTCGAAAAGAACACGCGCCCAACGGTTCTTTACCTTAAATTTTCCTAAAAAGGTGCACATGTATCTAAGAAAACAACTGGTAAAGCTATAATTACGAACTAAACCATTAGAACTAGGGAGAAAGTCTAACCTGATACGACCTGAGTCGAAGTTTGAGCGTCCTCAGAAGAAATCACGTTGAGCTTTCCTTTGCCTTTATCCAATCGCTGAGGCAGTGGCAATGCCTGGAGTGGCACTGACTGAAACACAGGTTGAAACTGCGGGCACTGAGTCTTGATGTGCGCCTTTTGTCCACACTGATAACAAACTTTATTTGACCAACAACGGGCAACATCATGCCCCTTCCTTATGCACAATGTACACTCCAAGTCCCTCTTAGGAGCACCCTGAATTGCATGAACCTGCTCCTTCTTCTGAATTCCTAACCTCTTGAAACATCTCTCGAAGTGGTGGCCTGACCAGCCACAGAAGCTACAAATGTCTTTGCTCTTCTTCCTCGAAGCAGCATCAGGCACCTGAGGGCTCTTCCCTTCCACTTGCTTCCTCTTATCTTTCCTCATCCACTGCCCTCTTTGCTTAGCATTTTCAATTGCATCAACTCTCAAAGCAGCTTCCACTATGGCAGCATAGCTTGCTGCTCCATATGCACTTGCTAACTGCTGCACATCATTTCTTAGGCCACCAAGAAAACTCTTAACTCGATCTGCCTCGGAAGTTACCATGTCGGGGGCAAACCGACTCAGTTTGCTGAACTCAATCTCATACTCACTAACTGTGAGTTGCCTCCGCTTCAAGTGTAAGAACTCGTTCATCAAGCGGTCCCGCTCGACCGAGGGTAGAAATTTCCTTAGGAGCATCCCCTTAAAAGACTCCCAAGAGCATCCTTCCATCAAGCTCTCCTTTTCTCGCAACCACCAACTCTTTGCTAGCCCCTTAAGCTGATATGCAGCGATCATCACTCTCTGATCATCAGTGACGCTAGAGTAGGAAAACATTTCCTCAATTGTTATCAACCAATCATCCAACACCATGAAATCCGCTTTTACATCATAAGTAGGTTGTCTAAGTCACTGAAACTGGGAGATAAATGTCATCTCGGGTGGAATCACTACAGGAGGCACCAGAGGAGCAGAAGGGGCCGGAATAGATGAACCTAGAGCAGTGTTCTGCACCCTCGGAGCAAGCCCAGACACCACGGAAACCATAGACTGGATCTGGGACTGCACATCCACCTTCTGCCTTGACAAGGCCTCATTACTATGTCGCAGGCTCTCCATCATTATATTGTTCTGGGCACCCGAAGACTCACCCTCAAACTGGGGAGTCTGCCTCGTCACAGGATGCTTCGACATCCTATAATTAAATCAGCACGAATCAAGACCTAGCTCAACTGCTAGCCCAAAACGACCCGGTACAGACACACATACTTACATATGAACTTCAACTGCTAACTTGCTCTGTGAGTTTTCAATGATGATGTTATGCCTAACTTATGATGAGTCACCCTCATCACACTAACTCATGTGCCTAGACCATGAATGCATGAATTTATATTCCTTTACTTGGCGTTATTGTCAGTTTCACAGAAGGGGACTTGCCTCGCCGGGACACTCTCCACACGTGACAATGCAACGACACGGGCTAGCCAGCCGACCATAGAGACAAAGTCGCGCCTTAGCACATCACAATCAAAAGCCTTTCCCGCCATATTCCACCATTTGTACTAACATGAAAACAAGTGGGGACAATCATCACAAACGGTAACTTGCCACAAACAGATTTCTAGCATAATCCTTAAGGCTCGTTATGCAACATTACCGAGTCGGACTAACGGTCGCGACTACAGCTTCACCGACAATGCTTAATCCACTAATGGAGCAGATTCCTAATACAATATTAGGACGGGATGGACACAATCGACCCGGTGGTTCCTCTTGAACCATGACAACCCGAACCCCTCTCATTTGAGAGATCCGGTGCCTAAATGATTGAAAGAGAACATGAAAAGAATGGATGTCATGCACGCATCCTAAAGACCAAGGGGAGAAGTGTCGTTACCTTACGACTCCTCTTCCTTGCCATGGAAAACTTGATTTGCACAGATGAAAACGTGCGCCTTCAAGTCCACTCCATAGATCTGGCCTCGGATCGACGATCAGAGCCCTGAAGCTTCGTCAAAGGCAGAGAATGGACTTCTTCTTCCTCCTCCAAACTCTCTCCCAAACCCCAAGTCTTTTTCAAAATGAGCACAAGTGAGGGTTTAGAACATTTCAGTCCTATATATGCCCTTTGGACGGAGTATCCTGGGCCATAGGATCAAATCCTAAGACAAATCGGATGGCTAAAATGCCAAACGATGGAACTGCTACCGTGCGCTTTCGTCGAGAGGTAACTATCTATCGTCAGGCAGTAGCTTCCGTAGTGCTCGACCAAAAAACAATGTCGTGCTATTGCTAGCGGTAGTACTAATGCTATGCAGTAGCTCACTCAACGCCCACCAATAAACGCCTCCACTCAACGCCAGCCACTCAACGCACACAACGCCAAGCTATCGCCTTGCGGTAGATAGCTAATACCGTGCGCTAGCACTCAACACACTCAATGCCTAGCTACTCAGCACTCTCAATGCCTGGATTCTACGAAGGCTATCGTCGGGCGATAGCTACCTATCGCCACGTGGTAACTTCCAGAGGCTCAAGATTTGGAAAAACTAGGGTGTTATAGCGCCTATAATATCTTGCAAGTCCAAGAAAACTCTTGAATTCCACTACAGAAGCAAGTACATTCCACTTTCGTATCGCAACTATCTTTGTTGGATCCACAGCAATTCCCTCTCCACTAACTTCATGACCAAGAAGAAATGTCACTGAAGATAGCCAAAAGTCACACTTAGAGAACTTTACATATAGTCGATTCCTGCCCGTGTTATGTAAAACCAATCTCAAATTATTTGCATGATCCTCTTCTGACTGAGAGTATACACGTATGTCGTCAATAAAGACGATCACAAATATGTCAAAATACTCTCTAAAGGTCTCGTGCATCAAGTCCATAAGCACTGATGGTGCATTAGTGAGTCCCAAAAAGCAACACAGTAAATTCATAATGCACATAGCGTATACCAAACTCTATCTTGGGAATATCACTTTCTCGAATTCTAAACTGCCAATAGCCAGACTTCAAATCCAACTTACAATAGATAGTTGATCCAAACAGTAGATCAAACAAATTATCAACTCGTGGAATCGCATACTTGTTCTTCTTTGTCAGATTGTTCAGTTCATGATAATAAATGCATAAATGCAAGCTTCCGTCCTTCTTCTTTACAAAGATGACCAGTGCACTCCAGGGATAGATACTTGAACATATATAGCCTTGCTCTAGCAATTCCTGCAACTGAACATTCAGTTCCGCCATCTCCTTTGGCGCTACACGGTACAGTGAGGGTGACAAGGGTTTTGCACCTGGCACCAACTCAATAACAAAGTCAATCTGTCGTTGGGGTAGAATCCCATGGAGATCCTTAGGAAAAACATCCACAAACTCTGACACAATAGGAACATCACTCAAACTGGGCTTTGGCTCTACAGCCTATAACAGCATGAAGAATAATTCTTCGCCCTTCTGAACCGCCTTAATTATTTGGAGAGAATACATCAATATCTTATTTGAACCTCGCATACCCGCAAACTCAGTCTCGCGTTCAGTTCTTTGCCACAGTATGACTTTCTTTGAGTTGCAGTCAATATAGGCACGCTGCTACAAGATCCAATCCATGCCAAAGATAACATCAAACTCAGATATTGATAGCACAGATACTTCCAAGCCAAAATCATGACTTCCTATCTGCACCTTAACATGACAGGCTCTATCTGCGCGCATCAAGCACCAGTTAGGCTGTAACACATTCACTCAATCTGCCGATACAAAAGAAGGCAATACAATACACACCGCAAAGTCCTCAGAGAATAAGGAATGAGAGGCTCCTGTATCGAATAGTGGTCTCGCCGGACAATCCAAAATCAGGACAAAATCCAATTCAAACAAGTTAAGCAATGCACAAGCCATCAAGTATAGAAAGCAATAAAACTATATCTTAAATCATACCTGTCACCACATCACTTTATTTAATGGCCTCATGTTGGCCAAGATTATATACTCGGGGCTGCGCTTGGGATGAAATTGACTATACTATATTTCCCTTTTCAGCATACAACACAACTGTCTTTTTCTCATCCTTTGGACGACTACTCCAACAATATCAAGTCATATGCCCCACCTTTCCACAGGTATAACAAGTGAGTGGACTCCGCCCTGTCGTCACTTTAGAAATAGTAAAAGAAGCTGGTCCTGCAGACTTAGCCTTCTTCCTCCACCCTCCTTCTCCAGACATCGCTGAACTCGACACTTTAAATGTTGAAACCGAAAACTTGGTCTCTGTGGAGTTCACCCTTGGGAAAGTGGTGATCGCACACCTACTTCTCTTTCGCGAGCCAAACGCCTAAGAAAAAAAAGAACATGGGATAGACACAAGGGCTCGGCGTGGAGGTTCCACCACACACCCCGAAGATCTTAGATTGCTTCCCCTCCCTAGCCAAATGCCGAGCTGAGGGTATCTCAGAAAGCACAGGAAGACCAGGGTACAAAAAAGCATGTCTTCTGAGCCACCCCCTTGGGTCTATTTATAGATTTCTGAAAACGACCTACAAATAGCCAAACTTTGTTGTTCTAAGAAGCTATATGCAACCCAACTGGGTCTGCCAACAACATAACTATGCTGTTCTAACATGCCATAGACAAGACAATGGGGGTATAATGGTAATAGCACATCACAAGAGACTGGGCGAGTGACCTGAAATCTGCACTCGCTTGGGTCAGCGAGTGCTCGATGGAGCTGGCACTCGTCACCTCTTCCTATCCCTGGGCGAGTCCGGGCCCGGCCTGCCCCACTCGTCCGCTACTCACTGAGCTCCTGGGATGACTGTGAGCCGACCTTCTCCACTCGCCCCTCACTTGCTCCACCCTACCAGGGTGAGCTAAGGAGGCCACCAAGCTCTCGCCTCCTCCCGGGCCGCCTAGGACTTAGACTGCTGAGCTTTGGCCGATATGGCTTTTGTCAACCACTACTCGCCGGATATGGGGTTTTATATAATCCATGCTCTTTACGAGGTTGGCCCAAGCTCGAAAAGAAACATCCAACACCGCAATATGCGGTGAGTGCGATAGGGGCCAGAGAATCTTTTGGTGGGCTCCACCAACAGTTATAAATGCAGGCTTGCATACCTGGGTGGCCTCCGCCATTCCCTTTAGTTGAGTCTTGCCGAGATGCCTCTCTTCAAAGAACTCCAAGAGAATCTTAGCCGCTCTCATGAGCTCAATGCCACAGGAGCTGCCGCTCTAGTCGTCTTGCCTCCCAATGCTGCTCTGCGTGAGCCGACAAAATCCTATCCCGCCAAGAAAGCTAAGTCCATCCCAAAAGATGGTGAATCCATCTACCGCGACTAGGAATCCACTTTGACTCTCAGGCTCTCCTCTAAACTGGAAGCCGACCCAAGGGGAAAATGGTTGTCGACATTCCAGCCGACCCCAAAAACCATGAAACTAATGTTGAGACCTCCATGCCGCGATTCCACACCCCCCCCACGATGACTCGCGGCTTCAGACTTCCCCCAACACTCGCCTATAGGGTAAATCACCTCCCTTTGGGACCGTGGGGCTGGACTTGCTGAAGTCCAGGTCGCCAGCTCGCACACCTTCTCAGAAACCCACACATATTCCTTCACTCGCCGGGGAAAGGGCCGGAGACATCCCGGTTCCCAGCTTCAACCTTATCTCCCCAGGAATGCATCCTCTGGGTCATGGTAAGAACTTGCCCTTACCTCCTTCGCACAACCCCCAAGGACTTCTGAGATCATACCGTAAGTTCCACTTTTGCTATAACATTTTGCCTAGGCATCTTTATTATGTTTGCATCCTCTTTCTACCGGAGTTAATTATTTTTGCAGGGCTTCCTGCTCCGTCTGAAGTCGAGGAATCTTTTGAACAGGCTCGCCACTCGACACCCCCTGATCCCGGGATGGAAATCTTCTTGTATGACTCGTTGGACCCTACCGAGCTGAGGTAGCGAGTAATATAAGTTCTGAAGAAGCAGGACGCCGCCTTGCGCCAACTTTAAGCGGATAACGCATATCGCGAGCAGAGACTACAGGCACTGGAGCAGGACTTTGTGCAGCTCGCGAATAAGCTGGAACACGGCTCGGCGTGCGAGATGATGTCCTGCACCCCAGTTATGGAGAGACTTGACGAAATGTGCAAACCTTTAGTCGGGACCTAGACCTCGTTCTTAAGTTCCTCAACCCGCGCCGACCTCCGGGGATGGTGGCGCGTGGCCGGGGTAGATGGAAATGGCTCCCTAGCTGAGCCTACCGACCCATGCCCCCAGCATCCCCAGCTCACGCATGTTGATAGAACTTTCTTCTGCATGTCATGAACTTTTTCTTTCTTGGGGCTGTAAACGTCCCTGTTTGTAATAACTTGAATAATTTTTAGAATTCAACATGCTACTTGAAATAATACATTGTGCCAACCAGGTTTAGCTCGCATTAGGATAGGTCATGTCGTCGAGTTAGTGAGTCGGAGTCAGCGAGCTGGGGCTGGCGAGCTGGGGCTATCCATAAATTCGGCTTTCTATATATAGGCACTTCACTAACCCCCTGGGCCATCGCCTTTATTGCATTCATATCCCCCTTTGTTGCTATTCTTGTTACCTACTCTCGTACCCGAAGCCTTTTGCAGACATGGGCAAGGCACAACCTGATGCCGACGCGCGATCCAAATGTGCTCAGTAATTTTTTGAGTACCTATTATTTGATGGAAATAACACCGAGCGCGAGCTCTCCAGCTTCAAAGTCGAGTATATGCCCCCTCGCTATGAGCCGCGCCGGCCCGTAGAGGGCGAGGCCATCAACACCTAACGGGACGAGCTCTCCTTCCACATCAAGTACTTCGAGGTGGGGTTGCGTCTACCCCTATGGCCGGAAATCCGCCATATCCTCAAATACTTCGGCACGGTGCCCGCGCAGCTGAACCCGAATGCCATCGCCATGATGGTCGCATTCTCCTGCTTCTTCCGCCGGGAGCGGATTGATTTAACCTCACCATCTTCCGCAAGATTTTTACCTACCACGCGACCAGCGATGGTGTCGCACATCAAGATTCGCGAGACCACGAATAAAGACCACAACTGGGTTTCCAAGGTCCTCTTCATCAAGGGCGACCTGGGAAACATTCCCTTCTCCACCAGTAGAAGAGCAAGGAGGAATATTGGTGCCCAATTCAATCTAGTGTCGACGCCAAGCTGCACAAGTTCTTCCTGGTGAAGGACTTCGAGGTCGCCTTCCTTCGAAGGGGCCTCGACTCGCTCCTCCCGGTTCTCCCCGGCGAAGGTATACTTTCCCTTTTCTTTCTACGGGCTCCACTATGATTATCGCTTTTCTAACTCTAAGTCTTTTCCTGTAGGTGAGCTTTCAATTCCCGAGAATTTGCCTTATACAGACTCGGGACTCTAACCGGAACCGCGGCGGCCTGCCGATGCGAGCTGGGGTCTGGCAGACTCTCCTCCAGCAAGAGGCGACCTGACCATGTTGGGTCGAGCTCACCTCGCCGCCTCCGCCGCCAAAGAAGATGAAATCCCTGGTGGTGTTAAGGAAACAACAACAAATCTACATAAGCTCGCCTGAGACCACGTCTGAAGGTTCACCGGAGTGCTCGCTGAAGGACTCGCTTAGAAAAGACCTGGAGGGTGGTGAGTCCTCCGCTCCCCCTACTGTAGTGGAAACTGTGGCCCTCGAGTCGGGCCTGCTAAAGAGCCACCCCTTTTCGGCTTTGGGGGAAAATCAAAAGACTCGGATGACGAGCCGATAGTGGGGTGGGATGAGCAGACCCACAAGGTTTCCATCTCAACAATCCATCGCTCCTAGTTGGGGGGTCAACCCGTATCTGGTCATTCCTATGCGTTGTGCTTATGAATGTATGTATGTGAGGATATTGAGGCCTACATGGCCTGACTCTTCGGCAGATCGGTCATGAAGGTCTGCAGGCCCAGATACGGGCCTTGGAGCTGCATCATATGGTGGTCCGCCGCGGTTTCAGGCTCAACTACCAGCTGCTGAAAACCGAGCAGGAACGCGACCTCGCTAAGGACAACGCCGCCAACCTGGCGAGGTGACTAGAAATCATTGAGAACCTTCTCGCAAAGGCCGTCGGCGGGATGGTTAGTGACGGCTTTCCCCTTCCTTTACCACTTAGGATTTTTCACGCATATTGATCTTACTTTGCCCTTCTTCTCAGGAAGCCGAAGCCATGACCGATCTATGAGCTCGCGCCGCCGTGCTGGAGGCTCATGCCATCGAGCTGGAGAAGGAGAATGACAAACTGAGGGAGGAGAACAAAGGGCTTTAGAACTAGCTGATTCGGCAGACAGACATCTTCTTCCCTCCGTCTGGCGGCGAACCGAGCATTCCTCCCAGTTGTCCAAATGTCTTCAGTGAGGCCGAGGTCACTGAGAGGCTGTGGATAAAATCCATCAACACCACCGAGTACACCCTCCAGATGATGAAAGATATGGAGGTGATGGTGGAGGGATGCGAGGAGATCACGTCCAGGGACCTTATGCCGAACTTGTTCCCGTCGGGTACCCCTCCCAGCGATAAGGAGGAGAGTTTTGAGTCACTCTTCAAGGACGTTAAAGGCAACAAGGTCGACCACACATCTGGAGGGGAGGGCGAGGAGGACCATCGTCCATAGAGAAGGGTGAAAGCTGACTCACACCTCCCACTTATTTTTATTTTATCTTCCATTGTAACTCTCTTTCCCTTTTTTGTAACCTTGTCGAGGTGAGCTCATTATCTTGTAATACTTCATTCAATTTAATGAAAAGAATGCCCCAAATTTTCTTGCAAATTTCAGTGAATTTACATACTGTATGGCAGTCACACGTGAGTCGCTCCCTATACCGGGAGACCTCGCTAGGATAGCTTCCATCGTTAGAATGCACTTGTTAGGATTCGCGCTTGTGGGGAGATCTTCAGAGCTTGTCGGCCCTTAGACAATCAGGAGGCAGGATGCCCGCCACTCCAGGCTTGCGACGACCCTGCTCGCTCGCGTGCATTCTTCTTTCTCATCAATATCAAGCTGAAGTTGTTAGAAAAGTTCCAAGTAAAATTTAAAAAGGGTGGTAATGTACCGCCGAGGACCACCTCCTCTCACCTTCCTCAGTAGATGCTGAGACCTTAGCTCGCCATCCCCTTTACCCTGCCTTTAGATATTTACCCCATGGTCGTTGGGCTAGACCGTTTGCCGAGCTGGGCCCAATAATACCTACCTCAGATCGCCTACCTACCAAGGTCTCAACTCGCACTTTTCGGCTCGACTGGGGATTTTCGGGCTCAACTCCTTGTTATCCCTGCAATCTTTGTCTCTTGTTCAAATGCTCGGGTCCGAGATTTAGATATTGTCACGTACACCGAGAATCCGAACACAATCAGCTATGTGAGAGCGTAATGGCGGGTGTGGAGCATCAACCGGACTTAGCCATCCAGGGTCATAACGACGTCGCTCGAGGATCATGGCCCTGCTAGCTAGGTGGAAGCCGGGCAGCGGGAGCGTCTCAGGACCTAACCCCAGAGTGAGAAATATTTCCATCAATTAACATTTGGGTGCTACCACCGGCCCAATCATCTAGTTAAGAGCCTGACGGTGAGTGTTGAGCATTAACCGAACTCAGACCTCTAGGTTCATAATGACGTTACTCGAGGATCCCTACCCTTCTAGCTAGGTAGAAGTCTGGCAGTGGGAGCGTCTCGGGACCTAACCCGAGAGCGAGAAAACTTTCCATCAGTTAACCTCTGGGCGCTACCACCAGCCTAATCAGCTAGGAGAGAGCCTGACACCGGGTGTTAAGCATCAACCAGACTCAGCCCTCCAGGGTCATAATGACGTCACTCGAGGATCCTGTTAAAATTCAACACACCGCAGACGCGCCCTTGGATACCCTGTTGAAAACTCAACAAACTGAAGGAGGATACGCCCACTTATAATGTTGAAAGTTTTCCCGGATCGTGGAGTTAGCAGGGGTTATCTCAACAAAGCAGTAACAACCAGCAACACATGCAGCACAAGCTTCTTTATTGATCAAGAGCAAACTTCTTTACAAGGCGAGACATACATGGCGAGACATGCTTCACCAAAACCCAACACCGGGAGCACAGAGACAGTTACAAAGACAAGAACAAAAAACAAGCCGCGCGGACTCAATCAACAAGCCGTCGACCTACTGCTGTGGAGTCCGCTCAGTCCGCCAGGTCGCCAGACCGCAACCGAAGCCGCGCGGACTCACCCCTTATTCCAATGCTTAGCTCTTCACCACCGATCTGCAGGCCGCCTGACCGCGAGGTCGCCTAGCCGCCAGATCGCACAAGTTGCGTCACCGAATGGAACAGTCCGCCTGAAGCAGGCAACTTCCTGAACCCCGAACCAAGTTGCCAAAGAGAAAACCGTCTGGTCGCTATCCGCGACCTGCTGTTTACCGTCTGTTGCTTAACCGCAGAGTCTGCACTGTCCCTGACCGCAATCAGAGCCAAGTCCTGGCTTTCCAGCGCTATCCGCACAACCTGCACAGCACAACCGGGTCAACTCTCTATCCGCGCGGACACCAAAGTCCAGACCGCAGCAACTTACGCGAGCTCAATTACTGTTCACTTACTTCGGTCTAGGTTCCCTATTTCCTGATGTGACATGGGTCCTATTTATAGGCACGATGATGAGTATGGTCACCGCCCTAGCCGATAGGATCACCGCCACATCCCGCAGCAAGAACTAGTGTGTACGCCAGCCCGCAGACACACATTCCAGTGCGTCGCTCCTGTGCAGATAGCCAGTCCGCCCCAGCTTCTCCAAGGCCGGACTCCAATATCCAGCCCGCCTTGCCGCCAGAGGCAAAGCCAGGACCACCACAGCCGGACTCCACAACAGCCGTGTCTGCCAATCTGCGGACAAGGCATCAGCCCGCAAACCCCGAGCCCGCAGCCTCGCCATCAAGGCACCTGCCGGACTCAGCGGACACCCGGCTACCGTCCGCACCTCCTGAGTCCATTGCCTCCATTTCCAAGGCACCGCCGGACTTAGCGGACACGCCGATCCAGTCTGCATCCCTGAGTCCATAACCTCATCACAAGGCTAAACCGGACTCAGCAGACTCTGGCTCCAGTCTGCACGCTCCTGTACAAGCAATTCTCCAGTCCGCATTTCCCCAAGCTAGCAAACAAGGCAACAGCACTTCTACTACGCTTGGCGGACTGAGAAAGCAGCACGCACTCCACTGCGCGATCTCCCCGGACTGAGCCATCCTGGACTTGGTCCAAAACTCACCAAGTCCAGTCCACTGGCCACAAGGGCCAGTCCGCACTTACTGGCGGACACTGGATCTAGCCCGCCATACCGGGCGACCTCCAGTTTCTGTCCGCGCTGACCGGCGGTCTCCACGGCTTCCCGCTGCACCAGAGCAAGACCAAGGCAACTGCCAAACTGGTCTGCCGAGCTCCAGTTCTTCAGTCCGCTTTATGCCGGACTCCGCGGATAGCATTCCGATCCGCCCAGTTACTTCTTGGGAGTCAACCGCCTGCTGAGCATACACTGGCCTGTCAGACCGCTGCTGCTGTCCGCGTAGTCCGCGCGAACAGATCGCCCAGGCCGCCACAGAGCAAACCGCCTGCAACATCCCTGCCGACCTAGCAGTCCGCCAACCCAGTCCGCGTAGTCCGCGCGGATAGGTTTCCCAAGCCTTCCATTCACCCACTTTCACTTCACAGAATTCAACACTCCCCCTTAAAGTGAGAAGTGGTGAATAACTCCAGCAGCTCCCGTAACCTTGCACCTGGTCCTTCTGATAGCATCTACGAAGAGATGTCCAAGACATAGTCCTCGCCCCGCATATCATGGACCATGAGGGAACCCTCCAGCATCTCCCAAAAGGAGCCATGCTTCCCTCTGCCTTCTTCAGCTTCAAACTCCACTCATGCATTACAGGAGTATCACCAACTTCCTTGGACACTGAAGTCCAAGACTCGTTGCCTCTGAGAGAAGTCACCTCTTCAGACTTGGTGTCAACCACCTCCTTGATTCTAGTGGGGTCATCACAGCCAGAAGTACCTTGCTCGACCTGAGGGCTAACAAGGAAACACGGAACCAAGTCCGTCGTGTTCCCTTCACTATATGGAGCTGGTGGCTTACTGATCCTCTTCGATCTCCGAAGAACCTGATCATGGCTAACCACCTCCACTGCTTTTGAACCAGCTCCGTTCCCGGGCAAACCCGGAACAATGCTCCCTTGGCTCCCTGAACAAGACGCCTCCTTACTGGAACCAAGAGCACCTGGAGCAACGCTCCCCCTGCTACCTGAACCAGAAGACTCCCCTCTTGAACAAGAACTGCCTGGAACATCGCTCACACTACTTCCTGAACAGGAAGCCTCCGCCTTCGAGCCAGAAGTACCTGGAGCATCGCTCCCCCTACTTCCTGACCCTGACGCCTTTGCCCCGGAGCTAGAACAACCTGGAACACCTGGTGACTCAGGTAACTCCACTTCCTTAGCAGCAGCCTCCTTCAGCCCACCATCTGACCTGCTTATCTCTAGCTCCACATAAGAGCTACTCCAAAATGGCATCAACTCATCGAAGACAATGTCTCTCGACACTATGAGTTTCTTCGTCATAGGATCCATACACCTCCATCTTCTTCTCTGCTCATCATACCCAACAAAGACTAGCTTTGTCTTGAGAGCACCCGGAGAATGTATATAGCAGGTAGATCCAAACACCCGAAGGTGCTTCACTGAGGGCTTCACTCCGAACATCAGCTCATAAGGAGTCTTTACTATGATCGGACTAAGAGGCATCCGGTTGATGACATGAGCAGCACAGGCAATTCCTTCCGCCCAAAGAGCCTTCGGAACGCCTTTACTCTGAAGCCAACACTTGCAGGTCTCCGTTAACCAACGGATCATCCGAGCTGCAATAATACCCTGTTGTGAAGTATGTCCACAAGAAAGCTCCATCCGGATCCCTTGCATCCTGCAAAAGCGTGAGAACTCGGTTGAGCCAAACTCACCAACGATACTTGTCCTCAACACCTTGATCCTCCGGCCAAGCTGGCCTTCCACAAGCTTCTTGAACTCCACAAACAAGCGTACCATGTTGGACTTCTTCTTCATAAAGTATACCCAAGTATACCTAGAATAGTCATCAACCAATATCAGCATGAACCTGCTACCTCCAAGACTGGTCGTGACGGTCGGTCCCACCAGAGCACAATGGACAACTGCCAATGGTGCATTACATCTGGATTGTGCTTTGTCAACCATGAAGCGATAGGCTCCACTTTCCTGACATCCCGCACACCCCCGACCATCGCCATAGGATGACAATCTAGGCAACCCTCTTACGAGTCTTCTTTCCGCCATTGCTTTCAGCTTGTCCATCCCTACATACCCCAGTCTTTCATGCCAGATAGCTGCACTATCATTGGCATTCATCCGATCAGCTCCAGAACTAGTTGATATCCCAACTACGTTCTTCTCCTTCCTCCCTACCTGAGCAACGTTCGCCGAGAGCAAGATAACCTTGCACTCCTTCCGAAGATGACCTTGCTGCTTGCATTTATAGCACCTTGGTCCTTCCTTCCTCTTCCTATCACGCCTAGGAGAAACACTCCTTTCTTCCTGATACAAAGTAGAGGGACCATCTTCAGCAGCAACCTTCACCTTCTTCCTGAACAACCCATCAAGGGAAGTCCAAACCTCCGCAGCTGACCGACATCCACTGATGTGGTCCAAGAGCTCCGATGAGATCACCTGCTTGAGAATAGACTCTGCTTTCGCATTTGTCTCCTTCCAAGCTCTCATCGCCTCAGCATTGCCAGCAGTATCCTCTTGTCTTCCTGCTCCGCATACAACCTCCCAAAGGTCCTCGCCAAGAAGAAAGCTCTTCATACAGGACTTCCACCGTTCACAGTTCGTCTCTGTAAGAAGATCAATACCAAGACAACTTGCATCCCCCACTGCCATGGTTCTACCACTGGTTTCCTCTACAGAAGAGCAACTACTTCCATTGAGCAATGCTTGACCACTCCAACAACCTCCCTCTGATACCATGTTAAAATTCAACACACCGCAGACGCCCCCTTGGATACCCTGTTGAAAACTCAACAAACCGAAGGAGGATACGCCCACTTATAATGTTGAAAGTTTTCCCGGATCGTGGAGTTAGCAGGGGTTATCTCAACAAAGCAGTAACAACCAGCAACACATGCAGCACAAGCTTCTTATTGATCAAGAACAAACTTCTTTACAAGGCGAGACATACATGGCGAGACATGCTTCACCAAAACCCAACACCGGGAGCACAGAGACAGTTACAAAGACAAGAACAAAAAACAAGCCGCGCGGACTCAATCAACAAGCCGTCGACCTACTGCTGTGGAGTCCGCTCAGTCCGCCAGGTCGCCAGACCGCAACCCAAGCCGCGCGGACTCACCCCTTATTCCAATGCTTAGCTCTTCACCGCCGATCTGCAGGTCGCCTGACCGCGAGGTCGCCTAGCTGCCAGATCGCACAAGTTGCGTCACCGAATGGAACAGTCCGCCTGAACCAGGCGACTTTCTGAACCCCAAACCAAGTTGTCAAAGAGAAAACCGCCTGGTCGCTATCCGCGACCTGCTGTTTACCGCCTGTTGCTTAACCGCAGAGTCCGCACTGTCCCTGACCGCAATCAGAGCCAAGTCCTGGCTTTCCAGCGCTATCCGCACAACCTACACAGCACAACCGGGTCAACTCTCTATCCGCGCGGACACCAAAGTCCAGACCACAGCAACTTACGCGAGCTCAATTACTGTTCACTTACTTCGGTCTAGGTTCCCTATTTCCTGATGTGACATGGGTCCTATTTATAGGCACGATGATGAGTATGGTCACCGCCCTAGCCGATAGGATCACCGCCACATCCCGCAGCAAGAACTAGTGTGTCCGCCAGCCCGCGGACACACATTCCAGTTCGCCGCTCCTGTGCAGATAGCCAGTCCGCCCCAGCTTCTCCAAGGCCGGACTCCAATATCCAGCCCGCCTTGCCGCCAGAGGCCAAGCCAGGACCACCACAGCCGGATTCCACAACAACCGTGTCCGCCAATCTGCGGACAAGGCATCAGCCCGCAAACCCCGAGCCCGCAGCCTCGCCATCAAGACACCTGCCGGACTCTGCGGACACCCGGCTACCGTTCGCACCTCCTGAGTCCATTGCCTCCATTTCCAAGGCACCGTCGGACTCAGCGGACACGCCGATCCAGTCTGCATCCCTGAGTCCATAACCTCATCACAAGGCTAAACCGGACTCAGCAGACTCTGGCTCCAGTCCGCACGCTCCTGCACAAGCAATTCTCCAGTCCACATTTCCCCAAGCTAGCAAACAAGGCAACAGCACTTCTACTATGCTTGGCGGACTGAGAAAGCAGCCCGCTCCACTGTGCGATCTCCCCGGACTGAGCCATCCTGGACTTGGTCCAAAACTCACCAAGTCCAGTCCACTGGCCATAAGGGCCAGTCCGCACTTACTGGCGGACACTGGATCTAGCCCGCCATACCGGGCGACCTCCAGTTTCTGTCCGCGCTGACCGGCGGTCTCCGCGACTTCCCGCTGCACCAGAGCAAGACCAAGGCAACTGCCAAACTGGTCTGCCGAGCTCCAGTTCTTCAGTCCGCTTTATGCCGGACTCCGCGGATAGCATTCCTATCCGCCCGGTTACTTCCTGGGAGTCAACCGTCTGCTGAGCATACACTGGCCTATCAGACCGCTGCTGCTGTCCGCGTAGTCCGCGCGAACAGACCGCCCAGGCCGCCACAGAGCAAACCGCATGCAACATCCCTGCCGACCTAGCAGTCCGCCAACCCAGTCCGCGTAGTCCGCGCGGATAGGTTTCCTAAGCCTTCCATTCACCCACTTTCACTTCACAGAATTCAACAGATCCTGTTGAAATTTGCGAAGTGAAAGTGGGTGAATGGTGTACTTGGACTTATCGTGCGGACTACGCGGACAGGGTTGGCGGACTACTAGGTCGGCAGGGATGTTGCAGACGGTTTGTTATGTAGCGGCCTGGGAGCTGTTCGCGCGGACTATGCGGACAGCAGCGGTGATTAGCCAGGCTGTCTTGTGCTCAGCAGGCAGTTGGATCCCAGGAAGTAACCGGGTGGATATAAACTCTAGCCGCGGAGTCCGGCATGAAGGGGACTGAAGAACTGGAGCTCGGCAGACTAGTTTGGCAGTTGCCTTGGTCTTGCTCTAGTGCAGCGGCAAGTGGAAGCCGCTGAGACAGCCAATCAGTGAGGACTGATACTGGAGCTCGGCAGGAGAGGCGGACTGAATCCAGTGTTCGCCAGTAAGTGCGGACTGGCCCTTGTGGCCAGTGGTGTGGACTTGGTTGGGTCTGAACCAAGTCCATGTTTGGCTCGGTCCGGGGAGATCGCGCAGTGGAATGCGGACTGCTTCTCAGTCTGCCAAGCTCGACAGAAGTGTTCTGGGCCTTGGTTGCGAGTTTGGGAGAAGCAGACTGGAGATTGTGTCCACAACTATGTGCGGACTGGAGCTGGAGTCCGCTGAGTTCGGTAAGTGTCTTGGTGACGGCTATGGAGTTGGGATATACGGACTGGTGTAGTTTGCAGGGATGTGCAGGCTAGAGCTATCTGCAGTATGGGTGGAGTGAAGCTGTGTGTCCGCTGAGTCTGGCAGGTACCTTGGTGGCGAAGCCGTGGGCTCGGGATGAGCGGACTGAAGCTGTGTGTCCGTTGAGTCTGACAGGTGCCTTGATGGTGAGGTTATTGGCTCGGGATAAGCGGGCTGGAGCTGTGTCCGTGGATTGGCGGATAGTATTGTTGTGGAGTCCGGCTGTGGTGGTCCTGGCTTGGCCTTCGGCGACAAGGCGGACTGGTGTTGCTATCCGGCCTTGGTGATGTCTTGGCGGCTTGGCTTTTGGCGACAAGGCAGACTGTCGATTGTGTCCAGCCTTAGAGAAGCTAGGTGGGCTGGCTATCTTGCATAGGTGCGACAGACTAGTATGTATCCGCGGACCGCTGAGAATTCTTGCTGCAGTATGTGGCGGTAATCCTATCGGCTAGGGAGGTGACCATACTAATCATCGTGCCTATAAATAGGACCCATGTCACATCAAGAACAAGGAGCCTGAGAAACCAAGTGAACAGTAAGTGAGCCCGCAACAGTTGTTGCGGACTGGATTTTTGTGTCTGCGCGGTTTTGATTGAGTTCATCCGGGTTGTGCTGTGCAGGTTGTGCGGATAGCGCTGGAAAGCCAGGACTTGGCTCTGATTACGGTCAGGGATAGTGTGGACTCTGCGGTTAAGCAACAGGAGGAAAACAGCAGGTCGCGGACAGCGAACATACGGTCTTCTCTTTGGCAACTTGATTCGGGGTTGAATAAGTCGCCTGCTTCAGGCAGACTGTTCTATTCGGCATCGCAGCGTGTGCGGTCTGGCGGCTAGGCGACCTCGCGGTCAGGCAGCTTGCAGATCGGCGGCAAGAGCTAGCATTGGAATAAGGGGTAGTCTGTGCGGCTTGGGTTGCGGTCTGGCGACCTGGCGGACTGAGCGGACACCACAATAGTAGACCGGCGGCTTGATGTTTGAGTCCGCACTGCTTGTTTCCCTTGTCTTATTTTTGTAGTTCTCTGCTTTCCCTTGGGTGTTTGTTTGTTGAAGCATGTCTCGCCATGTATGTCTCGCTGTGTAGAGAAGATTGTTGTGAATCAATAAAGATTCTTGTGTTGCTTGTGTTTGCTGGTTGACTAGCTTTAGTTGAGATAACCCCTGCTCACTCCAGGTTCCAGGGATATTTTCCGCGTGATCAAGGTGTGATCTTGATAGTCCTTAGAATAATAATTTGGCGTCAAGCTATCTTGTTGACCACCTGGAGAAAATTCAACGTGGTAGTAGTGTCAGGTTGTTGAATTTTAACATGGTATCAGAGCTGGACTGAAGTGGATAGGCAGTGATCAACTGAAGGGGTTGTTACTCTTTGAAGAGGGAACCAGTGGTAGAACCATGGCATTGGAAGATGCAAGTTGTCTTTTAATTGATCTCCTTACAGAGACGAACTTTGATAGGTGGAAGTATTGTATGGAGAGCTTTATTCTTGGCGAGTACCTTTGGGAGGTCGTATGCAGAGCAGAAAGACAAGAGGCTACTGCTGGTAATGCTGAAGAGATGAGAGCTTGGAAGGAGACAAATACGAAAGCGGATTCTATTCTCAAGCAGGTGATCTCATCGGAGCTCTTGGACCACATCATTGGATGTCGGTCAGCTGCGGAGGTTTGGACTTCCCTTGATGGGTTGTTCAGGAAGGAGGTGAAGGTTGCTGCAGAGGATGGTCCTACTTCATATCAGCAAGAGAGGAGTGTTTCTCCTAGGCGTGATGGGAAGAGGAAGGAGGTACCAAGGTGCTATAAATGCAAGCAGCATGGTCATCTCGGGAAAGAGTGCAAGGTTGTTTTGCTCTCGGCGAACGTAGCTCATGTTGGAGGCAAGGAGAAGAACTTTGTTGGGTCTTCAACAAGTTCTGGTGCTGATCAGATGAAGGCCAGTGATAGTGCAACTATCTGGCATGAAAGACTGGGGCATGTAGGGTTGGACAAGATGAAAGCAATGGCAGAAAGAATACTCGTAAGAGGCTTGCCTAGATTGACATCCTATGGCGATGGTCAGGGATGTGCGGGATGTCAGCAAAGTGAAGCTTATCGCTTTATGGTTAATAAGGCACAAGCCAGATGTAAAGCACCTTTGGAGGTTGTCCATTGTGCTCTGGCTGGACCGACCGTCACTGCCAGTCTTGGAGGCAGTATGTTCATGCTGATATTGGTTGATGACTATTCAAGGTATACATGGGTATACTTCATGAAGAAGAAGTCGAACATGATGCGCTTGTTTGTGGAGTTCAAGAAGCTTGTGGAAGGCCAGCTTGGCCTGCAGATCAAGAAGTTGAGGACAGGCATCGGTGGTGAGTTTGGCTCAACCGAGTTCTCAAACTTTTGCAGGAAGCAAGGGATCCGGAAGGAGCTTTCTTGTGGACATACTTCACAACAAGGTATTGTTGCAGCTCGGATGATCCGTTGGTTAATGGAGACCTGCAAGTGTTGGCTTCAGAGTAAAGGCATTCCTAAGGCTCTTTGGGTGAAAGGGATGGCTTGTGCTGCTCATGTCATCAATCGGATGCCTCTTAGTCCGATCTATGTAAAGACTCCTAATGAGTTGATGTTCGGGGTTAAGCCCACTGTAAAGTACCTACGGGTGTTTGGATCTACCTGCTACGTACACACTCGAGTTGCTCTCAAGACGAAGCTAGTCTTTGTTGAGTATGATAAGTAGAGGAGAAGATGGAGGTGTATGGATCTTGCGATGAAGAGACTAATCATGTCGAGAGACGTTGTCTTCGATGAGTTGATGTTGTATTGGGATATCTCTAATGTGGAGCTAGAGATGAGCAGGTTAGATGGTGGGCTGAAGGAGGTTGCTGCTATTGTTCAGGTGGAGCTGCCTAAGTCACCAGGAGATCCAGGTTGTTCTAGCTCTAGGGAAAAGGTGTCAGGGTCAGGAAGTAGGGGGAGCGATGCTCCAAGTTCTTCTAGCTCAAAGGCGAAGGCTTCCGGTTCAGGAAGCAGGGGGAGCGATGTTCCAGGTAGTTCTTGTTCAAGAGCGGAGACTTCTGGTTCAGGAAGCTGGGGGAGCATTGCTCTAGGTGCTCCTGGTTCCCGTGAGGAGGCGTCTTGTTCAGGAAGCAAGGTGAGAATTGTTCCGGGTTTGCTCGGGAACAGAGCTGGTTCAGGAGAAACGTGTAACGTCCTGATTTGCACTAGGTGTCATGACCCGCATTTTCTCCGTATTCAAAAATACATCATAGTAGAGAAACTACGCCCCGTGATGCCACGCCATGCAGGGGACAACTGCAGACGATCAGAGATCCCGTCCTCACATTTACTTCAAGTAAAAGATTTATAACTTTTAGTTAAAAACAATGCATATAAATTAATGGAGTTAATGACTGTGTCCCTCGGTCGGGTGGACTACTAGTCCATAGGTGAGAAAATATATATAGATTTTACGTGGCGGAAAATACTGAGTTAGCTCATTTGTTAACCTACGTGAGAGTGAGGGTGCAGTATCATAAAATGATGATGTGACTTCTACATTTACTATATATATATAGAAATCTTTTGTACGCTTAAAAGTAGTTTATTTAGTAGTTGAAGTCATGTCATGTCAATAGTCCGGAATGCGGTTTTGTATACTTTAAAATAACTAAATGCATCCTAACATAAATCCTTCCCAGAGAGCAAGAACAATCAGACAAAAAGTAACAGCAGTAACAGCAGCAAGTAGTCCAGCACAGAAAAGTCAAAGTCTATGGGCGTCAACAACTGACACGAACCCATAGTAAAATCTGACAAGTCTAAACAAAGACAACTACCTCAAGCTCAGAGGTGGAATCAAACGGCCGCAGACACCAGCAGCACCAGAAGCCCAACACTGTCAACTAAACCTGCTACAGCTCTGATCCTGGGGCATTCAAAAGAAGAACACCATAGAAGCAAGTCACAAGTAGTGCAAGAGTAAAAGCAGACTACACAAACCTCAAAGTGAAGGAGAATGAAAAGCGACTGCAACAAAACGGTCAGTAGAGTAAAAGTAAGCAACAGTAAAACTAGCCGAGCAAGAAAGGATAAGCACATTAACAAGACAGAACAATCACCAGCAACAGAAGTTCAATCTTTCATTAATAATTACTATGCCGAGGGAGAAACCCCAACGCGCATAGTCTATCTGAGCATTAAGCACTATACTGATGGAGGACCCCAACGCGCACAGTTCATCTGAGTATAAAATACTATGCCGAGGGAGGACCCCAATGCGCACATTTCATCTGAGTATTAAACACTATGCCGAGGGAGGACCCCAACACGCACAGTTCATCTGAGTTCCTTTAGTTACATAATTATACAAGCAGGGTTAATTTGTTTTTTATTCATCATAAACTCAAGGGATGACCAACCAAGTGGACTGCATAAGAGCATTTCAAGGTACAGCAAATGAAGTTTTAATAAGAAAAACGAACAAGATAACTCGATGGTTATAACAGCACGACAATCAATTTGTTTACCAATTCAACGGACTAGAATTTTGGGGTTAAGGCTTTAGGGACATCAAGTCACAATTCCAGGAATAGAGGGGGGGAGTTAGGATTTCAGGACAAGTATCTCAACAACCGAAACATAATAAACTCAAACAAGTGTAGAAAAGGGCAAAAATTTAAAATCAAGAACAAGAGGGAGAGAAAGAACACCACTTGCCTCGATTTACCGGAAAAACTCTCCAAATCTCCACACGTCGCGATAGGAGCCGAAATCTGGACGAAAATGTCCAAAATAACGGTTAGGGCCGAAAACCCTAACAAGAAAATCTCGAGAAACGAGGAAGAAATTACCACGAGGGCGCAGCTCTCGACGAGAGCTTTCCAGATCTACGATCGGTTGGACATTCCACGCACCGGAGCTCCGTCGGTGGCCACCGAAAGAAGCACGGACGGACAACCTTCTCCTCACACGCCGCTCTGGTATGGAAGGCAGGAGAAATTCTAGGTCGGCTTAAAGATTAAGAAGAAGCAGAAAGTATAATACTCAACAGCAGAGAGGACCGTGTTCAACAAAACTGGCCCGGCGGTGTCGACACCACTGTGTCGACACCCGACGGTAGTGTTGACACCACTGTGTCGACAACCGATGACATAGCGGTGTCGACACAATTATGTCCACACCCGACGGCACAGCGGTGTGGACACAACTGTGTCGATACCCGACGGCACAGCGGTGTCGACACAACTGTGTCGACACCCGACGGCACAGCGGTGTCGACACAACTGTGTCAACACCCGACGGCACAGCGGTGTCGACACAGTTGTGTCGATACCCAACGGCTCAGCTCAGCGGTATCGACACAACCGTGTCGACACCAGACCGCTCAGCTCGACGAACTCACAGAGAAACTAACAATCGTCGAGCTCCAAGCAGCGCCCATAAGAAACCAACAATCATCGAGCTCCGCTCGACGATTGTCGAACTCCAAACAGCACCCAGAAAGAAAAAAGCGATCGTCGAGCTCCGTTCGACGATCGTCGAACCTAGACAACACCAAAAGGAAAAGCGATCGTCGAGCTCCGCTCGACGATCGTCGAACCCAGACAGCAACAGAAAGGAAAAGCGATCATCGAGCTTCGCTCAATGATCGTCAAACTCAGACAGCGACCAGAAAGAAAAAGGCAATCGTCAAGCTCGGCTCGACGATCGTCGAACTCAGACAGCGACCAGAAAGAAAAAGGCCATCGTCGAGCTCCGCTCGACGATCGTCGAACTCAGACAGCGACCAGAAAGAAAAAGGCAATCGTCGAGCTCCGCTCGACGATCATCGAACTCAGACAGCACCCAGGGAATAAAATAGAATAAAATAAACCTAATAAGGTTGGTTCGACGAAATCCCAAGCCCTTAGAAGGACTTCCCGAGAATCAAATCAATCAATTAAGTTATCGAATGTGAAATTTCCGTTTCCGCCAAAGATTAATGAATTCAGCCGACTGAATCGAAAAGACGCGAAAACGCACTATCGGCGACGCGCCATCAACTGCACGCTAAAGTAACGCCCTTACGTCATTATGACGTCCACAAGATGAGTAAATAATGCCGAAAAAAAAACAGGGGCGTTACAGTCACCCCTCCAAAAAGGAAGTTTTGTCCCGAAACTTGGAACACGAACGAAATAAGAGGACAGAGAATGAGACAAGACAGACGAATTCTTGAAACTAGAATATTAACCAGGGAGTCTAGGAGAACAGCTGAGGATGAGATTCTCTCATCGCGGATTCCAATTCCCAAGTTGCACCTCTTGCATCCTGATTTCGCCAGAGAACCTTAACCATAGGAATTGTTTTCTTTCTTAGCACACGGTCTTGCGTCTCCATAATATGGGTAGGTTCTTCAACATACGAGAGATTGGGCTGCAACTGGGGTACTGATTCAAGGACATGCCGATCACTACGGACACACTTTCGCAACTGGCTCACATGAAACACGTCGTGAACACCAGGGAAAGAATCAGGCAACTCTAGTCTATAGGCAGAAACTCCAATGCGCTCCAAAATCTGAAAAGGCCCCACATACCTGGGATCTAGTTTATGGTTTCTTCCAAATCTTTTAACACCCAGCATCGGAGAGACCTTCAGAAACACCATGTCCCCAACTGCAAACTCCAGATCAACTCTACGCCGGTTTGCATACTTCTCGTATCGCTCCTGAGCTAACCTCAGCTTTTCACGAATATGCATTACTGAGGTACTCATATCCTCCAGCACTTCCGGTCCAAGCAACGGCTTCTCGCCAACTTCTGCCCAAAACAGGGGAGTTCGACAACGCCTTCCATATAAAGCTTCAAAGGACGCCATCTGTAAACTTTCCTGATAACTATTATTGTACGCAAACTCCATCAATCTGAGGCGTTTATCCCAAGCCCCGCCATGGTCTAGAATGTAGCATGTAATCATATCCTCCAAGATCTGGTTCACCCTCTCAATCTGACCATTTGTCTGAGGATGATAGGCAGTAGAATACCTAAGGTCAGTACCTAGAGCTCCTTGCAAGCTTTGCTAGAAACGAGACATGAATCGGGAGTCTCGGTCTGACACAATACTCGTAGGTACACCATGAAGTCTGATGACTTCGTCCAGATAAAGCTCAGCTATCTTTTCCATGGAATAACTAACCTTGAAAGGCACAAAGTGTGCAGACTTGGTTAGTCTGTCCACGATAACCCACACTGCATCATGCCCTCGGGGAGATCTAGGCAAACCGGTTATGAAATCCATGGATAAACTATCTCATTTCCGACTCGGTATATCTAAGGGCGTTAACTTACCACCCGGCCTTCTGTGATCAGCCTTGACACGCTGGCAAGTATAACATTCTGATACAAATCTTGCAATATCATTCTTCATGCCTGACCACCAAACAATCTACTTCAAATCTCTGTACATTTTCGTAGAGCCAGGATGAAATGCCACACTGGAACCATGAGCTTCACTGCATATTTTTGATCGGATGTCCCCAACAGCGGGAATACAGTATCTGCCACGGTACTTTAGGGTACCTTCGTCATCAATTGAAAATTTAGGTAATTCCCTTTTCTAAGTTCTACTGTGGAGGTGCTACAAGTCCGGATCGTCCTTCTGATGTAGCCTAGTGAGAGTAATCCACGAAGGCTCAACCACCTTTAGGCTACTCGGCGAAGTGTTATTCCCTACGGTTATGTCCATGAGCAAGAACTCTTCAACAAGGGATTGCACCGAGAGGTTAAAGATGTGTGCGGGCTTCCGGCTCAATGCATCTGCTACAACGTTAGCCTTGCCGGGATGATAAAGGATATCGACTTCGTAGTCCGCAACATACTCTAACCATAGACGCTGGCACAAATTCAGTTCCTTCTAAGTGAAGACATATTTCAAACTTTTGTGGTCCGAATAAATTTTGCACGACACTCCATACAGAAGAAGTCTCCACAACTTCAAGGCATAAATGACGGCAGCAAATTCCAGGTCGTGCGTAGGGTAATTCTTTTCATGCACCTTCAATTGTCTTGATCCATACGCAATCATTTTGTTGTCCTGCATCAACACGCAACCGAGTCCAACTCGCGAGGCGTCCACATAAACAGCATACTCCACTCCTTCCACTGGCAATGCCAATACGGGAGCAGAACACAAATGCCTCTTGAGCTCTTGAAAAGCTTCCTCACAGGCATCACTCCAAACAAAAGCTACGCTCTTTTGCGTAAGCCTGGTCAACGGCGCAGAGAGAACAGAGAATCCTTCCACAAATCTTCTGTAGTAACCTGCCAACCATAAGAAGCTCCTTATCTCCTTAGGAGAGGTAGGTCTCTTCCAATCCAAGACCGCAGCTATCTTTGCAGGATCCACTGAGATACCATCCTTACTTACAATGTGTCCTAGGAATGACACCTGAGATATCCAGAACTCACACTTGCTAAGCTTCGCATACAGCTTGTGCTCCTTCAGAGTAGATAAGACCAAGCGCAATTGCAAGGCGTGCTCATCTGCATTTCTAGAATATACTAGAACATCATTAATGAATACCACCACAAACTTATCCAGAAAATCTTTGAACACCCAGTTCATCATGTCCATAAAAGCTGACGGTGCATTCGTTAATCCAAATGACATTACCAGAAATTCAAAGTGACCATAGCGAGAATGAAAAGCGGTTCGCGGAATGTCTGACTCCCGGATTCTCAACTGATGGTAACCTGAACGGAGGTCAATCTTCGAGAACACGGAGCTACCCCGCAACTGATAAAACAAATCATCGATCCTAGGCAACGGATATCTGTTCTTAATTGTTACCTTGTTTAGCTCTCGATAATCAATGCATAGCCTCATCGTTCTATCATTTTTCTTCATGAAGAGCATTGGTGCACCCCAGGGGGAAGAACTGGGTCTAATAAAACTGCACTGCAATAACTCATCCAGTTGAGTACGCAGCTCCTCTAACTCACGCGGCGCCATGCGATACGGTGCTTTTGCAATAGGGCGAGTACCTGGCTCGAGGTCTATAACAAACTCCACCTCTCTCTCAGGAGGAAGTCCAAGAAGGCTAACTGGAAAAACATCTGAAAACTCACACACCACAGAAATGACCTCTACCCGAGGCTCAACCGGTGCAGCTCCCAGAATAGAAACGGAGACAAGAAAAGAATCACAGCCAGACTCTAGAAATTTGCGAGCACGTACCGCAGAAATGATTGGAGATTCCTGACGCGGTAAACCATACACACTCATGGGCTGGCCATTGCTACCTTTGAAATCCAAGCGCTTGTGCTTGCACTGAATGATGGCATCATAGCTGGACAGCCAGTCCATGCACAAAATCAAGCCAAAGTCTACCAGATCTAGCACTTTCAGATCCGCAAATGCTAGAAATCCGCCTAGGGAGATGGGGCATTTTTGGATACCCTGGCTTGACCTCACCAACTCTCCTAAAGGAAATTTGACATTTATGGAGGTGTCTAACTGGTCGAGAGCCCAGCGATGTCGGTCTACAAAACTCCTTGCCACAAAAGAGTGAGTAGCACCCGAATCGAACAAAACGCGTGCCCACTTATTCTTCAACTTAAATTCACCTAAACACAGAGCGCGTGCAACTAATATGCGGAAACCATAAATCTTCTAAAAGAAATTACTGGCCGAGTCAGAGACTAACATGCGATCACTTGAGTCGAAGATTGGGCTTCCTCCTTGGTCATCACATTCAACTTTCCTTTTCCCTTGTCCACGAGAGGCGGGGGCGGCGGTAAAGTCTGCAACGGAACTGCATGCAGCGCAGGCTGGCTCTGCGGGAAATTATCCCTCATGTGCCCTTTTTGGCCACAGAGATATCAGGATCCAGCCTTCTTGCGACAATGGGCCACATCATGCCCACTCCTGTGACAAAAAGAACAGACAGGACCCCCCTTGGGAGCATCCTGGATCGCATGCACCTGAGACAGCTTATGCGCATCCAATCTCTTAAAACACTTATCGAAAGGGTGCCCCGGCTTACTACAGAAGCTACACACCTCTATTCTATCCTTCTTCACTGTAGGGCCAGATTCCCTTGCACTTCCTCCATCATCAGATTTCCTCTTGTCCTTCTTTGCAAGCGATCCCCGATTCTTCGCATTTTCTATCGCCTCAACCTTTAAGGCAGCTTCGACTACTTCTGCAAAGGTCTCAGACTTGTATGTGCTAACCAACTGCTGGATGTCATACCTCAAACCACCCAGAAAGCGCTTCACTCTGCCTTCTTCAGATGCTATCAGATCTGGGGCTAAATGACTGAGCTTGCCAAACTCGACCTCGTACTCACCAATAGTGAGTTGCCTCTGCTTCAAGTGTAAGAAGTTATTCATTAGGTGGTCTCGTTCGACCGATGGTAGGAACTTCTTCAGTAACATACTCTTGAACGATTCTCACGAGCACCCATCAGAAAGGTTCTCTTTTTCTCTGATCCACCAACACTTCGCAAGACCCTTGAGCTGATATGCCACAATCATCACCTTTTGATCGGGAGAAATGCCAGAGTAGGAAAACATTTCTTCCATGGCAATAATCCAGTCATCCAATGCCATGAAGTTTGCCCTACCATCATACGAAGGAGGTCCTAATCGTTGGAAGTGAGAAATGAAATTCATCTCAGGCGGCAGCGCGACTGGGGGAACTAGAGCAGCAGGGGGTAGGAACAGCTTGGTCCACAGCAGGGCCCTGCGCTCTGGTCTGCTGCCCGGCGACGACAGCCAACAGAGATTGCATCTAGGACTGCATGTCCACCATCTGCCTTGCCAGAGTCTCATTACTTTACCTCAGCTCTTCGATCACCGCTTCGCTCTGGGCACCAGAAGACTCACCCTCTGACTGGGGAGTCGACCTCGTCGCAACGCGCTTAGGCGGCATTCTACAGAACAAACGGATATCTAGTCCGACTTTGCCTAAGACATCACAAACTGGGAAAATATTCCCTAAACACACTGTTTCGAGTTCATATTCAACCGATACGAACAAAAGACTTATCAGGGACCTAGCTTAAGACACTGAAGCTAGAAAACTTGAATACCCTGACATAGATCAGATCAGGAACGAACAAACCCTGATCAGATCAGAAAAGAACCGATACTTGCTCTTGCTGTTACCTTGCTCTAGGAAATCGTAAAATGATGTTATGCTTCTAACTTGTGGCTATAACATGAATGCATGAATGTATAAATTTCATCTCAAATCATGGGTGTACATATGTCATCATGCAGATCTTTAACTTGGCACGTGTGCTTATGCAATGATATGATATGTATGCAGTGCTATGCATTCTAAAAAAAGCCTTAATGCATCTTATGAGCGGCGTACACATACAATGTTATGCATCTCATACTACATAATATTGTATGTAATGAAGAAAAGAAAACGCACTAATTGGCATCCATGTGATGATGTTTATGCATCCCATAATACATAACCGTCACATGTTGCCACCTATGATGGATCCATATACAAACACATATTATGCATCACATACTACATAATATGTCATGTATACCTCTTATCATGCTATGAGTTTAGTGTTCATGCTTCCATCAAAATCTACTGATGACATATTGGTGTGTGTATGCAATGTAATGATACGATTAGAGTTTTTCTTAAGGGGAAGTTGTTGGACTGGCTTTTCAAACCAACCAACCCTCTTGCAAAACCTCCATATGATACCAAATGTCACGACCCATATTTTCTCCGTATTCAAAAATACGTCAGAGTAGAGAAACTACGCGCCGTGATGCCACGCCATGCAGGGGACAACTGCAGACGCTCAGGCATCCCGTCCTCACATTTACTTCAAGTAAAAGATTAATAACTTTTAGTTAAAAACAATGCATATAAATTAATGGAGTTAATGACCGTGTCCCTCGGTCGGGTGGACTACTAGTGCATAGGTGAGAAAATATATATATATTTTACGCGGCGGAAAATACTGAGTTAGCTCATTTATTAACCTACGTGAGAGTGAGGGTGCAGTATCATAAAATGATGATGTGAATTCTACATTTACTATATATATATATATATAGAAATCTTTTGTACGCTTAAAAGTAGTAGATTTAGTAGTTGAAGTCATGTCATGCCAATAGTCCGGAATGCAGTTTTGTATACTTTAAAATAACTAAATGCATCTTAACATAAATCCTTCCCAGAGAGCAAGAACAATCAGGCAAAAAGTAACAGTAGTAACAGCAGCAAGTAGTCCAGCATAGAAAAGTCAAAGTTTATGGGCATCAACAACTGACACGAACTCATAGTAAAATCTGACAAGTCTAAACAAAGACAACTACCTCAGGCTTAGAGGTGGAATCAAACGGCCGCAGACACCAGCAGCACCAGAAGCCCAACACTGTCAGCTAAACCTGCTACAGCTCTGATCCTGGGGCATTCAAAAGAATAACACCTCAGAAGCAAGTCACAAGTAGTGCAAGAGGAAATGCAGACTATACAAACCTCAAAGTGAAGGAGAATGAAAAGCGACTGCAACAAAACGGTCAGCAGAGTAAAAGTAAGCAACAGTAAAACTAGCCGAGCAAGAAAGGCTAAGCACATTAACAAGACAGAACAAGCACCAGCAACAGAAGTTCAATCTTTCATTAATAATTATTATGCCGAGGGAGAAACCCCAACGCGCACATTCTATCTGAGCATTAAGCACTATGCCGAGGGAGGACCCCAATGCGTACAGTTCATCTGAGTATAAAACACTATGCCGAGGGAGGACCCCAACGTGCACAGTTCATCTGAGTATTAAACACTATGCCGAGGTAGGACCCCAACACGCACAATTCATCTGAGTTCCTTTAGTTACATAATTATACAACCAGGGTTCATTTGTTTTTTTATTCATCATAAACTCAAGGGATGACCAACCAAGTGGACTGCATAAGAGCATTTCAAGGTACATTAAATGAAGTTTTAATAAGAAAAACGAACAAGATAACTCGATGGTTATAACAGCACGACAATCAATTTGTTTACCAATTCAACGGACTAGAATTTTGGGGTTAAGGCTTTAGGGACATCAAGTCATAATTCCAGGAATAGAGGGGGGGAAGTTAGGATTTCAGGACAAGTATCTCAACAATCAAAACATAATAAACTCAAATAAGTGTAGAAAAGGGCAAAAATTTAGAATCAAGAACAAGAGGGAGAGCAAGAACACCACTTGCCTCGATTTACGAGAAAAACTCTCCAAATCACCACACGTCGCGATAGGAGCCGAAATCTGGATGAAAATGTCTGAAATAATGGTTAGGGCTGAAAACCCTAACAAGAAAATCTCGAGAAACGGGGAACAAATTACCACGAGGGCGCAGCTCTCGACGAGAGCTTTCCAGATCTACGATCGGTTGGACATTCCAAGCACCGGAGCTCCGTCGGTGGCCACCGGAAGAAGCACGGACGGACAACCTTCTCCTCACACGCCGCTCTAGTACGGAAGGAAGGAGAAATTCTAGGTCGGCTTAAAGATTAAGAAGAAGAAGAAAGTATAAATACTCAACACCAGAGAGGACCGGGTTCAACAAAACCGGCCCGGCGGTGTCGACACCACTGTGTCGACACCCGATGGCACAGCGGTGTCGACATAACTGTTTTGACACCCGACGGCATAGCGGTGTCGACACAACTGTGTCGACACCCGACGGCACATCGGTGTCGACACAATTGTGTCGACACTCGACAGCACAGCGGTATCGACACAGCTGTGTAGACACCCGACGGCTCAGCTCAGCGGTGTCGACACAACTGTGTCGACACCAGACCGCTCAGCTCGACGAACTCACAGAGAAACTAACAATCGTCGATCTCCAAGCAGCGCCCAGAAGAAACCAACAATCGTCGAGCTCCGCTCGACGATCGTCGAACTCCAAACACCGCCCAGAAAGGAAAAGCAATCGTCGAGCTCCGCTCGACGATCGTCGAACCCAGATAGCACCAAAGGTAAAACTGATCATCGAGCTCCGCTCGACGATCGTCGAACCCAGACAGTAATAGAAAGGAAAAGCGATCGTCGAGCTCCGCTCGACGATCGTCAAACCCAGACAGCGACCAGAAAGAAAAAGGCAATCGTCGAGCTCCGCTCCACGATCGTCGAACTCAGACAGCGACCAGAAAGAAAAAGGCAATCGTCGAGCTCCACTCGACGATCGTCGAACTCAGACAGCGACCAGAAAGAAAAAGGCAATCGTAGAGCTCCGCTCGACGATCGTCCAACTCAGACAGCACCCAGGGAATAAAATAGAATAAAATAAACCTAATAAGGTTGGTTTGACGAAATCCCAAGCCCTTAGAAGGACTTCCCGAGAATCAAATCAATTAATTAAGTTATCCAATGTGAAATTTCCGTTTCCGCCAAAGATTCATGAATTCAGCCGACTGAATCGAAAAGATGCGAAAACGCACTATCGGCGACGCGCCATCAACTGCACGCTAAAGTAACGCCCTTACGTCATTATTAAGTCCACAAGAGGAGTAAATAATGCCGAAAAAAATAGGGGCGTTACACTAGGCCCCTCGTTTGCGTGTTCGAGTCAGGAGGGCTGACTCGGGTCCAGGGAAGTGCAGGAAATTGGGCTGCACTTGTGGTGGAATGGACAAATTAGTCCACAGCCCTGTGTTGACACAACAGCTGCCTGTGTCGACATAGCAGCTGCCTGTGTCGACACAGCAGCTGCATGTGTCGACACAGCAGCTGTCTGTGTCGACACAGCAGCTGCCTGTGTCGACACAGCAGCTGCCTGTGTCGACACAGCAGCTGCCTGTGTCGACACAGCAGCTGCCTGTGTCGACACAGCAGCTGCCTGTGTCGACACAGCAGCTGCCTGTGTCGACACTGCAGCTGCCTGTGTCGACACTGCAGCTGCCTGTGTCCACACAGCTGCTGCCTGTGTCCACACAGCAGCTGCCTATGTCAACACAGCTGCTGCCCGTGTCGACACAGCAGCAAGCTGTATCTACATAGTTGCTGCCTGTGTCGACACAGCTGCTGCCTGTGTCGATACAGTAGCTACCTATATCAACACAGCAGCAGGTTGTGTCGACACAGCAGCTCTGTGTTGACACAGCAGGCCTGTGTCGACAAAGTCCATGTGTCGACACTCGAGTAGAAGGACTCGGCCAAGTGGACGGCCGTGTCATGTGGGCACGGGTATGGAAATGGGTGTGTCCCTACCCGTGTCGAGTATTGAACTCGACGAAGTGTGTTGAGATCGACGAAGAGTGCCCGAGAAGGACACGGGTAGAGACACGGGCGTGTCCCTACCCGTGTTAGTGCATTGAATAGACATTGTAACCGTCTGTAACGCTTCGCCCGTGTAGCTTGTTATATATATACGAACCGTGAAACCCTAGCCGTTTCACTCTTCATTCCAGCCCTATTGCCAGAGAGAACTTCGGTAGAAAAAGAAATCTGCCACCGCCGTGAAGGAGAAAATGCCCCCGAGACGAGTTACGAGATCCATGGCCGGAAATGGTGGAATCGCTGGAATCGATGTGAGTTTCCTACCCTCTCCCTTGGTGCTAGATCTTTAGATATGTAGGCGAGATGTCGACTCGGTGGGGTCTTGACTTGTGAGAAGATGTTTTTTCTCTAGGATGAGGCCGATCTAGGGCTTGTGCCCTTGGCTAGTGGTGTCTTCAACCTCTCTGATCTTCTATGTGGAGATGGAGGATGGTTTCGTGAAGAGTAAAGGCCTCATGAGGGTGAATAAGGGTGGAGGAAACTTCTGGAGGAGATTTGAGAGGACCGACTTGAGGAGGAAGATGAACCGATGTCGTTCATTCCGCCTCAAGATGCGTGCAGAATCTGTGCTCTGCGCGCAGTAGTTGTCGAGGCCATTGTTATGTAGGATATGGCCAGATCTGGGCCTTCGACTAAACACGAAAGTTGAAGTCCTTGAAAATACCTTTCCAACGAATAGTTGCACATCTTCAGGCGACGTCTGTATCCACAGGAACATCTGAATGAAAATGGTGTCCGATAAATCCTGCATGCAGAAATTGTGTTCTGTACGCAGCGGACTTCAAGTATGATTTCTAATAGGATACAGTCAAATCTGGGTTGTGGGCTAAATATAAAAGTTGTGACCCATGGAAATACCTTTTCATCGAGGGGTTACACGTCTTCACCGAATTCCTGTAGCTTCAGGGATCTCCGGTTGACGTTGCTGTCCAGACATGTCCAGCACTTAAATTCTGGGTCCTTAAATATATTATGGAATTGGATTCGGTGGAACCAATGTTGCAAATCAACTCGAGATATTGGGTGAAACATTTCTATGTTAATCACAGTAGTTCTTTGAAAGATGAAGTTTATTTATTTGATTTCTTATAACTGAATTGTGAAGCAAGCCTACTATTAATGAATTGACTTGTTAGAAATTTGGTAGATCTTTATATGCACATCATGTATATAATATGTTGTTGTTATTTGGAAAGATTGATAGATCTTTATATGCGCATCATGTTTATAATATTTTGTTATCATTTGGAAAATCATGTAGAAGAATAAACTATGGTCATGAGTATGTTTGATTAATGTAATGAGTTTAGTAGTCCAATACTTAGAGCGTCGTCTCCCTACGGGTAGTATTGTGGAAGGATGTAAGTGTGGTGTTGATCGTCACTAGTTTGGGTTGTGTTGATATAAGGTATGGATGGATGGATGGGTTGAGTCCTCGTGCTTTATTCTGAGGCCCCTTCCATGCCACGGTGTTGTGGAATTGCATGTGGTGTGAGTCGACACGCGGTGTCGTAATCCTGGGTTAAGGATAGTGTGGCAGGTCTACGGGCTCGCCGATCGTCACACCGACGAGAGTTGACAGTTAGACTTTGGGCGGTTGGGCTATGTCCTCGGTGTTCACGTCCCAAGGCCCCTTCCGTGCCAAGTGAACGGTTGGGCTGTGTCCTCATGCTTTCTTCCGAGGCCCCTTCCGGGTCACACCAGGCCAGTTCGGGCTATGTTCTCGGTGCACATCTACCCGAGACCCCGCTGGGCCATATTACGCATGGGCTCCGCTGTTGTGTTCTTAGCGTCGAGGCGTACGGAGGCCTAGGTGAAGTAGTGTGGAGACCCACCTAGTAGTAGAAGTGCCTGTTCTACTGTCACCGCCTGGCCACGACGGCTGATGCCTGAGAGGTTAGTTACCTGCTCGAAAAGTGGGAACTACAATCATTGTCGACATGGCAGTTGCATGTGTGTGAGCATGAGTGAGTCATTGTATAGCATACATTCCATTTCATATCATTGCACATCAAGATCTTCATCGTATAAGTTTGTATGGGCACTCCTATACGATGAGTTAATTTATGTAACCTGATCCTTAACTTATAAGCTTGTATGGGCATCCTTATAAGTTAAGTTACTTTCCTGCTACTGATATCTTGTTTGTTAGTTTGTTATAGCTCTTAAATAACTGCTAGATTATGTTACTGTTACTCTTACACTATTGCCACCTGCTTGTACTTCTTTTATTACTTGCATATATATATTATCCTTGTTCCTTCTCCCCGCACGGTGCTGAGGAGTCGTCAGGGGAGCAGATGTGAAGCCACTTAGTTGCTTCGACTAACGGTTGCTACGTCTTCCTTTTTAGGAGGTCACGCCGCATGTAGAGCAGCCGCAGACTATGCAACAGGGCAGCCAGGCCAGGACGACAGGGCCTGAAGTGACGGTGTCGTCATTACCGTCGGTTACAGATGTGGGTGTTGCAAGATTTTGTTGTAGCCCCTTTTTGGGCAATTTCTATAGCTGTACTCTGATTTGTAGAAGCATGTTTTAGCTTCTATATTTTGACGTACTATTTGCACACTATTACTTAGTGTGGATTTGGTTTCTTTTGCATTGTTTTGGTTGGGTTGGCATGTTCTATTGATATTGGTTGTAGCCGGCAGAGTAGGCGTCTTGTGGTATAGGTTAGCCCATGTGCTAATGCTACCGCAAGGCGGCTGTTCCGGGCATAAGACCCCCCCTTTGTGCCATGTTTTGGGATCCGGGAGGGGGGGTCTTACAAATGGTATCAGTTTGCCACGATCCTCAACTAAAGAAGTCATTCAACAATGCCCCCCCCCCCCCCCGTTCGATTAGTGAGTTTGGCGACAAACTGACTTAGCGGAAGCAGTGGTGTGCCCATATGTAATTCACACTAAGTTTGTCTAACTTTGACCTTAAGATTAGCCAACCTGACCATGAGTTTGTGTTCTATGTGTAGATTCCAGTTCATGATGAGTCGATGGGGGGCACTCCTACCCCTTCCATACCCACTCAGTTCCAACAATCTGAGTTGGGGCAGACACTCACCATCATCCTCGATGCTTTTACGGTGCAGCAGCCTCCGGTGCAACAACAGGCTCCGGGTTCTAACTGGCTGATCACCTTTCGGGCTCTCTCCCCTCCCGCCTACCTCAGGACTGAGTCGATCGTACGCATGGAGGAATGGCTTGACACGGTTCAAGTTCTATTGGCGTGGATCCGTTGCCCGGCCAAAATGGATGTATCGTTGGCGGTGTCTGTCTTGGATCTACATGCTAAGAGATGGTGGAAGTCACTCATGGGCTCCACGTTCCAAGGACGAGTGTATACCGAGATAAGCTGGAGCGAGTTCTCGGGTGTCTTCTTGGAGCACTTCATTCCTACATCGGCTCGAGATGAGCTCGAGCAGAGGTTTCTACTACTGAAGCAGGGATCAAAATCGGTTACGGAATACCAGCGAGAGTCCAGCATCTCGCAAGGTTTGTGGACTCATATGACCTGGATGATAGAGGATATGCCAAATGCTTCTACAAAGAGCTGCGAGATCCCCTAAGGCAGGCCCTTTTATTTATAGTGGATGCTAGTTTGGCGGAGATTATCGATATGGCAAAGAGATTGGAGGCGGATCACATGAGTAGTGGTAAGAGGCGGCGGAAGACGTGATGGAAGCTGGTCCAAGCAATAGAAGAAGGCGGGACTTTAAGAGAGGAAGGGGATATCAAATAGGTGGAGTACGTTTCCACCGAAACTATAGGGTGGAGCATCCGGTTCCGCAGCCGCCTGCGTTGCCTCCACCGCCTCAGCCTCAATAGTTTCAGCAACAGGAAGGGCTTCGTGGGTTGGTGTGCTTTGAATGCAACCAGTCGGGCCACATTCGACGTTTCTGCCCGCGGTTGTATGGGAATGTTCCTCCTGCTCTCCCTCTGGCAGCCCCTCGAGGACGGGGTCACATGTGTGGTTGAGGACGAGGACCATGAGGAGGAAACCCCGGTCCTGCCCGGGATCAAGTGTACTCGCTGGACATGGTGCAAGAATGGAATCCCCAAGATGCGATTGCATGTATGATTCAATTGATTATCACATTTTCATTGCTTAACTTAACTTGCTTACAGCATACTGGATGCATATTGTTGAGTTTTGGTTTTTGGTACTTAGGCACCGTGATAGTTGGCTGGAAGACGGCCTATGCGCTGTTCGATACCGGTGCCTCACACTCCTTTGTGTCTGAGGACTTAATTAAGGATATGGAGGGCGTACAATACTTTACTGGTATAGCCCGACGAGTGCGCCTACCGGACGGCTCGGAGATGATCGCGATCGCTAAGTGCGAGTTCGAGATACTCATTGAAGGAAGGGCCTTTGATACACCTGCCACGGTCTTGAGAATGCCGGAGTTCGACATCATTTTGGGCATGGCGTGGTTGGACTGGCACTTTGTAAGGATTGACTGTGCGGAGAAACGAATCTACTTGAGACATGGAGACTCCGATGTCATCTTCCAAGGTATTGGCTTCACATCTCGCATGCTATTATCTTCAGTTCAGACTGTGAAAGCTCATATGAAAGGGTATGAAGTCTTCATGATCTGTTTCGAGTTGAAGGAGTTGGCGCTGTACATGAAAGATGTACGGGTAGTGTCGGACTTTCCCGAGGTATTTCCTGAGAAACTCCCAGGAAAACCCCCGCATAGAGAGGTTGACTTCCAGATTAATCTAGTACCGGGTGCCAAGCCGGTATCCAAGGCCCCTTACCGAATGGCCCTGAAGGAACTTGCGGAGTTTAGAGTTCAATTGCAAGAACTGGTGAAGTTAGGGTTCGTTCGTCTCAGTTCTTCACCCTGGGGAGCCCCTATATTGTTCGTGAAGAAGAAGGATGGAACCCTGCGTTTGTGCATAGACTATCGGGAACTCAATCGGCTAACGGTGCGGAACACTTACCCACTACCTCGGATCGATGAGTTGTTCGATCAACTAGTGGGAGCGCATTGGTTTTCTAAGTTGGACTTGCACTCAGGTTATTATCAGTTGAGAATACAAGAAGGGGACATCCATAAAACGGCCTTTAGTTCAAGATATGGATTGTACGAGTTCACTGTAATGCCGTTTGGGCTCACAAATGCCCCTTCAGCCTTCATGAGCCTGATGAACAAGGTGTTTGAACCTTATTTGGATATCTTCATCATTGTGTTCATCGATGACATCTTGGTCTACTCAAATACGGAGGAGGAGCATATTGAGCACTTGACCTTGGTTTTGAAGAAATTGAAGGATCACGCTTCGTACGCCAAATTCAGCAAATGCGAATTCTGGTTTAAGGAGGTTGCTTTCTTGGGGCATGTGATCAGTGGAGCAGGACTAGTGGTGGATCCGGCCAAGGTCCGGGCCGTGAAAGAGTGGTCGCCCTTGAAGTCGGCGGCCGATGTGAGGAGTTTCCTTGGACTTGTCGGGTACTACCGCAAGTTCGTGAAAGGCTTTTCAAAGATTGCTCTTCCTCTTACTTCATTGACGAAGAAAGGTGTGCCATTTGGGTGGACACCCCAAAGTGAAGCGGCATTCCAGGAGCTGAAGGATAGACTTACCTCTGCCCCCATCCTTGCACTTCTGTCTGGGAAGGAAGGATTTCAAGTTTACACTTGTAACGCCCCGAAACTCAAAAAAGCGACGGGGGACTTTTTGGGCCAGTTTTGGGTTCTGGCAGGAGGCACACGGCCTGGGACACAGGCGTGTCCCAGGGCATGTCAGGCTTGTGTCGACACTCAGCCGGCGAAGTCGACATTTTGCTCTCGACATTGTGTCGAGACTGGGCACACGGCCTGAGACACGGGCGTGTCTCAGGGTGTGTCGAGCCCGTGTCGACACTCAGCCCGCAAAGTCGACACTCTGCGCTCGACGAAGTGTCGATACATGGCACACGGCCTGCGACACGGGCGTGTGGCAGGGCGTGTCGACCCGTGTCGACACTCGTCCCGGGGAGTCGACGAATTTCGCTCGACGATGTGTCGAGACAAGGCATACGGCCTAGGACACGGGCTTGTCCAAGGCCGTGTCGCAAGGTCGACGAACTTCGCTCGACGAAGTGTCGAGTGTTGAGACCATGTACACGGCCTGGAGCCCAGGCGTGTTGAGGTAGACACGGGCAAGGACACGGGCGTGTCCTAGAACCCGTGTAGTTCTCGGGTTGTTTTTGGGATAAATCGATGGGGGTACACGGCCGGCCACACGGCCATGTCAGGTGGAACATGGGCGTGTCAGGTCGAACACATATTTGTTTAATGCCCTTGTGTTGTTCCAGGCGCGTCGATTTTGACGGCGAATGAGGCATAAGGCCCTGGACACGGGCGTGTGCCAGGCCGTGTTCGGTCCAGATTGGACATTTCATGCCCGAATCAAAGCCGTTCGTTTCTTTAAGTTGGGATCCAACAGCTTGGGGTTGTTCCTGATGGGATATACCCGGGATTAGACCCTTGAAACCCTCACTTTTACTTGAGTGGTTATCTTTCTAAAGCTTAGAGAGAGAGGAGAGCCAAGGAAGGAAGAATAAGATAGATCCGGCCATTGGAGGAGCTTCGAAGCTCCGAATCGCGAGCCGACTCCGGATCCACGGATGCAAAGAGAGTGCGGTGCTTTTCATCCGCTTACTTTTCCATGGCGCCAAAGAAGAATGCTAGGGTAACGATTCTCTTCTTTAGCATGTGAAGCTCTCCTTCTTTGCATAGGAAGCCCGCTCTCACGAGTTTGCGGTGAGTTGGAGGCGTTCCTTCGGGTAGATATGTAAATTCCCCGTTGTGTAGAGTCCGTAAGCGAGAACGGACATAAGCATGATGTGTGAAGCCTATCCGGACATGTTGGTCTGGATCGGTGATGTTGCATTGCATAAATGCCGGAGAAGACTCCGTGTGATTGGTTGTTTTTCGGGTTTTCTACGTGGTAGATTGCAACAGGGAGCCTTGGGGATTAACCCAAAGGTGCACCCAGAAAACTGGGCGGATGCGTGATCTTGCCAACTTGGTGGCCTGAGAGCCAACTTGAACATAACCGGGTTATGTGAAATGTGACGGAAATGGGACTCGGGAGAAGTTTGACCCGCGTATATGGCTTAAACTATCGTTGCGATGTGAGCACGGGTTACATGGAACCGTACCCGTTCTATGTCGTTCGGTTAAAGAGACCTAAGGGTACGTGGCACTTACCGTTGGCATAGATTAGGGTCTTCGGTGGTCTATGGCTTAAATTGTCGTGACCCGGGCCGAGAAGACAAATTGCTCATAGGTTTGGCCGTCAAAGTGGCGGTGGTGAGTCCGGAATGTCTATGGCTTTAATTGACGTGACATCGACCGGTTCACCGAGAATGTGCCCTGAGAGCACGGGGAGTGTGGCCGTGCGAGCCAATGTCTGTGATGAAATGAATATATATATATATATTGCTCGCTTATGCTAACGAAATGCAGGGAAGGAGCATCGCCGCCCCGAGCTGGGGGCGGGATTGTTATAATTTGGTCAGCATTGCTGACCGTTGCCTTATTTTGCCACTGTGCGGTGGTTTGTTGCTTGCAGGTGCTGCTGGACCAAGCAGTCAATAGCGGGCTAAAGCCCAAATTGCAAAGCCGGCCCTCGAAGGCCTAAATGGAGTGTTTACTGCTTTTATTCATGTATGACCGGCCTGCGTGCCGTGGTTTGTAAATCATGTAATATCAAGTGAACCATTTTGTAAGGCCTTAAGGCCTGTACTTGTGTATGTACAACATTCTTATTTGGTATTAGTGGATATTCATGCTTTTATGATGGGTTCATTATTGCAACTTGTTGATCTGCTTCCGCTAGAATGCTCTGTGTAGGACGTATGATTGGTTGGATGGTTTCCATGAGTAACCACCCGGTCTGTCTGTGGTATATGGCGTCGGGCCCCAGCCGGACCTACTGCTATATGCTATGTGACGGATAGGGGGTGTTACAATTTGGTATCAGACTACTGGTTTTGGTCGGGCTTAAGATGAATTCGTGGGCGAATTCTTTTTAAGGGGTGGTGAGCACATGTGTATGTGTCATCATTATAACAGTAAAAGAACCCATGAATGTCCACTTAGAAATGAAAATACACGGGAAAAAGAGAGGCTGGTCATTAGTGGTGCTGCGGTTTTCCGACGAGAGATCTGAGGCCAGTGTTGCGGTGGAAAAGTTGTTGCGGTTCTTCCTAGCCAGTTAGGAGCTCATGGCACCGAAGCGGTCTTCGAGGGTAATGGCCTTTCTTCCTAGCCATATGAAGGCTTCCTTTTTGGCATATGCATATGATTCCCCCACCAGAGGGTGGTTTGTTGTGGGAGTCTTTGGGTTGATTCTGTTGGGTTTCTCTATGGGGTTGGCACAACGCTTGTGCACGCAGCGGAAAAATAAAACATCAAGAAAAACCCAAAGAGATGTGGATCGGGCCATGAACAGTTGAATCAAGAAGTTAACAAAACTAGGCAAAAATTACCTCGGTGGCGTCGAGTCACAACTCAACGGAGGAGCTCCAAACTTTGATTGCTTGCTGGTGGCGAGTTCTACGTGGAATATTATCCATGTTTCTACAGAAGTCCACACGAGCGGGAGAACTCCGAGCTTTCCGTCGCACGGAAGATCGGGAAGGAGAAGACTGCACCTCGGCTAATCCACGGACTGCTAGGTCCACGCCAGGAAGAGCAGCACCAGTGACAGTCGCCGGAGAAGAGGTGGCAGCGGAGCGAACGCGGCGGCGGAACACTTTCCGACGGCGGGATCGGGATCGGGATCGGCGGAACGATCGAGCGGAACCTTTCCGTCGGGGTCGATTCGCACAGTAGCCAAAAAGGATCTTCCCCGATAAAACCTAAGTGTTCTATTTATACTAGAGGTATAAATAAACCCAGGAAAATCGCTATCCGCAGACCACCCAGAACTAGGGTTCAGAATCGGCGAGTATGAATCGGTGAGAATCGGCGACAATCGGCGAGAATCACTGAGCAGGTTCGGTGAGAATCATTCGACGAGTATCACATTGGATCGGCGAGAATCAGAGTACAATACTCGACGATTCTCGCCGATCGTCGAGCCACGCTCGACGACACATAATGATACTCGACGATCGTCGAGCCGCGGTCAACGACAATCGTCGAAGTAGTCGATCGTCGAGAATCAATCATTGATTCTCGACGATTCTCGTCGATCGGCGAGAATCAGGGAGACGATTCTCGCCGATCGGCGGGAATCTGAAGACTATTCTCGACTAATGTCTTTGACCCTCGGACGACGAACCTAACCAGCCCATCAAGGCAACCTTTGCCCAACCCGATGATCCTATAAGGCAACAATTTGCCCATAACCCTATTCAGGTCGGTGATTGGTAACTTTTACCAACACAGTCAGCCATCCAATTTCTCCACATCTCTTATGTGCGACCCTGCAGGCTCATATTGCGTTGGCAGTGAGATTACATGTTTGACCACTTCCAGATCATCATGGTAACTCCAACAGACTCCCACTTGATCTCGAAAGTATCAAACCAAAAACCTCACAAACAATGAGCGGCATCTAGCAATGCATCATTGCTCCCCAAGCAATAAGAGTTAATAACTCATAAGCCTTTATGACCAATGTATCAGCGTTGTCTTTGTCCCTTTGTCCCTTACATCGGGAAGGAACTAGAGGCATGGACCGTGTCACCCTCGTAATAGCTCAATCCAAGTTTTCTTGATCCAGGACGGACTTCCAGAGAATGGTGAGTCCAATATCACATATTGACTCAACCAAGCATGGCCATGCATTTCTCAGTCCAGTTCCATCAAGGGGCCCATGGATGCAACTCCTGTCATACAGGAGGACAAATTCCATATCTGCTCACACACAAACACCCAAATGATTCGTAACATGCCCAACAACCACCCTTATCATCAACCTTTCTCAAGGAAGACTTTAGATGGCATCAAAGCACGCTCTTCCTCACTTGATGAATGCTGTGACTTCAGGTTAAAGGACCACAACACCTTTGTCAATTGACACCTACTCGTGACACTATTGGATGACAATCCGCAGAGTAGTTTCGGGTTGGGTCTGTCCAGTACAACTTGTTCACTAACAAGTACCCACGTGATGACTTGATATCACAATATCATGACCTGTGAGAACCAGTCATCAGTCAACACACGTGCTAGCCTTCATGTATCATCATCACCCTCAGCTTATATGATGATACTTGACCAGGGACCTTTAAGAATGAAGCTTCAAATAAATCATAGGCTCTCACATTCAAGTCACGTACTTGATGTCCTATGGAAGCGAACATTCTAAGGGTATCTATTATGTTGACATTTAACTATCATATATAGAAAAACTCACAATAAAAGAATTTGCCATTAATTACAAAAGAAAAACTAGGTACACAGTTCATCATATGAACAAACAACCAACAAAATACATATTTACATGCAATCCACAAGATCCTCGCTAGAGTTGATCGTTTAGGTATCGCATACCCATCGATCTAGTATGACCATCATGCTTTCTCTGTGCGAGAGGCTTTGTCAGCGGATCCGCAATATTTTCCTCAGTCGGCACTCTGCAAATGTTTACATCTCCTCGTTCGACAATCTCACGAATAAGATGAAACCGCCGAAGTATGTGCTTGGAGCGCTGATGAGATCTAGGTTCCTTAGATTGTGCAATTGCACCATTGTTATCACAGTAGAGAACTACGGGACCAACAATGCTAGGAACTACATCATGCTCGCCGATGAATTTCCTAATCCATACAGCCTCCTTCGCTGCGTTAGATGCTGCGATATACTCGGCCTCTGTCGTAGAATCAGCAACTGTCTCTTGCTTGGAACTCTTCCAGCTCACAGCTCCTCCATTCAGGCAAAACACAAAACCTGACTGAGACTTGGAGTCGTCTCTATCAGTTTGGAAGCTAGCATCCGTGTAACCACTTACAACGAGCTCTTCCTCTCCACCATACACCAAGAACACGTCCTTAGTCCTTCTCAAGTACTTCAGGACATTCTTGACTGCAATCCAGTGACACTCACCGGGGTCTGACTGATACCTGCTAGTCATGCTCAAAGCAAAGGAGACATCGGGTCGAGTACATAACATCGCGTACATGATTGATCCAATTGCCGAAGCATATGGAATCAACTTCATGCGGTCCTTGTCTTCACAAGACTTTGGACATTGGTCCTTAGAGAGATTCACACCATGAGACATGGGCAAAAATCCTTTCTTGGACTCAAGTATGTTGAACCGCTTCAACACCTTTTCGATGTACGTACTCTGGGTCAAACCCAGCAACTTCTTCGATCTATCTCTATAGATCTTGATACCAAGTATATAAGTCGCTTCTGTTGGGTATTGTATCCACAATGTACCTGATTTGAAGAAGCCCCTGGACAAGCTAAGGTCAATAGACTATGTATTTGATAAACTTTTTCAAGGTGTACTTGCAGTTTCTTCACGCTAAGTGCACACCAATGTCAGGGTGCAGTAGGTCAATATACACGGGTCTGCACGACGTAATCCCTCGTTGAGCAGATCAGTGTGTTGGCCTATGTGTACTCTCTCTATTGGAGTGCACTTACTTTCAAGTACAGGGCCGCTCATATGCAAGAGAAGACAAGGAGCATGGAGGATCAAGGAGCAGCTTCTAGGTGGAAGACGAAAAATCGTCCAAGGCAAATTCGACGAGAATCACCAAGTGATTCTCGCCGAATCGGCGAGAATCACTAGGCGATTCTCGTCGAATCGTCGAGAATCGTCAGTGATTCTCGCCGACTCCTTCTGGCCATCTCAATAGGGTGCCAAGTAAGATTCGGCGAGAATCACTTGTAATTCCCGCCGAACCTGTGGTCAAGCAGCCCATGAATACCAAGTAAAATCCGCTGAGAATCAACAAGTGATTCGACGAGAATCACAAACGATTCTCGACGAATCGTCGAGAATCACTTGGTGATTCTCGCCGATTCGTCGAGAATCGTCTGCGATTCTCGTCGATTTTGACTTGGCGCTTTCTCAGTTAATTTCCTGAACCGGATTCTGTCTCAGCTAATTCCCTGAACCGGATTCTGCCGCTGTTTAATATCTGGACCGGGATTTGGGGATTATTTCTGTGGGTCCCACAAACGGTCTTATTGGGGGTAGCTACAGTATTTATACTCGGGTATTTTGAACAGTAAGATAAAGAGAAAGACGCCGAGCTCACGGAAACCCTAAGATCGCGAAATCCTTCCGCCGCCTCCGTCGCCGCTCGCGCAAGTCCGTCGCCGCCACCGATAGATCTTCTTCCCGATCTCCGGCGACAGTAGCTTAGCAAGGCTTGAGTCTCACGCGTCTATCCAGAGATCCTTTGTCTCTCGATTTGTTGATCGGAAACACTTCCCTTCCGAATCGATCGAGACGACCGATCCTCGTGTGACCGTTGGTAGACCGAGCTTGCTTCGCAACGAAGTTTGGATCTCCAAGTTCAGCAGCTGCTCTTCATCGTAGCCGCCGATCCCGAAGCTAGCCGCCGCTCGTGTGCCGCCGCCAGTTCTGGGGAAATCCTCTCCAAGAGAGACCAAGGTCGTAGACTCTTCATCGACTTCAAGAACACGTCGTCGAACAAAGAGGAACACCGGAGTCTCCAAGAGAAGTTTGTATCACGTGTACATTCTACTTTTATTTTATTGTAAAGGAACTTTTGTTCCGTATTGTAAGGGTTGGGTGCAACCCGATTTGTGAGAGTGTTGACTCTCACGTGTGGAAGGGCTCCTTCCGTTAGTGCAGGGATTGGATTTCAATCCCGTTGGTGAAGTGACCGAGTCGTCCCTTGTTGGGGAGATAGGTCGAAGGGGGAAAGTGGATGTACCCAAGTCGGGGAACCACTATAAATTTGTTGTGTTTTCTGTGTGCTGTGTTTGTTGTTTTTATTGTGCAGGTACATCTGTAAATTCCGCAAAAGAACCACACGTCACCTATTCCCCCCCCCCCATAGGTGCACATAGCCGACACTAGGTGGACTTTCAAGTGGTATCAGAGCCAGGTTACTCAACAAAAAGGCTAACACCTTGAGGTGAATCCTGCCACTAGTGTCAACAAGGAGACATACATCTACTATGGACGGGCTCAAGTACTCCGGCAAGATCCCAGTGTGCAACAGACTCAACTTTCCTATCTGGAAGGAAAGAATCAGGTTCTACATGGAAGCAGTGGACCCTCGACTGTTCATGATCGTGCTGGAGGGACCTTATGTCCCCACTAAGGCCTCCACCATTGATCCCACCAAGAAAGTGCCGAAGACACTCTCTGAAATGGATAAGGATGAGATGGTCCTAGTGGGCCTTGACATGAAGGCAAGAAACATCCTGGTCAGTGCAGTTGATGACTCGATGATGCAAAACTTCAGCAACTGCAGGACAGCTCAGGAGATATGGCAGTGTCTGATCATTCTAATGGAGGGCACAGATGAAGTAAGGGATGATTGGAGATCCCTCCTGAACCAGAAGTATGAGGCCTTCCGGCAAGGGCCTAAGGAAGAGATCGGAGTCACATACGAGAACTTCCTGAAGATTGTCAACGCCCTCAAGGGCTATGGAAGAGTGTTCACCAATGGTGAACTCAATGACAAATTCCCTAGGTCCCTTACTAAGGAATGGGACACAAAGATCTGCGCCATCAGAGAATTTGGCAGACTAGCAGAAACTGATCCACAAATCCTGTTCGGGAAGCTGATGTCCTATGAACTTCAGCTGAACACCAGGAAGGCAGAGGAAGAAGCAGAGAAGGCTGCTGCTAAAGAAAAGACTGTGGCCCTAAAAGCCAGTCACTCCAGAAAAGGGAAGGGTGCGGTGTCATACCGTGCCAGAAATAAGGAAGAAGAGGAGGACTCTGATCCATGCTCCTCCAGCTCAGAACTGTCAGAAGAGGATTTCTCCCTCATCACTCGAGAGTTCAAGAAATTCCTCAAGATGAGGAATCAAAGAAAAAGAGACGGCTCCTCTTCCAGACATCAGAAGAAAAACTACTCGTCTGACAGGTATGCATCTAAACCTAACAAACATCGTTCTTCTGATATCATTTGTTTTGGATGCAATAAGCCAGGTCACGTTGTGGCCGACTGCCATCAAAGCAAAAGAGATAAAGGGAAAGGAGAGGAGCTCAAATCCTCCAGAGATAAGAAGAAGGAGCGGAGCTACATCGCTAGAAGACCAAAGACACTAAGTGAGTCTGACTCCTCAGACTCCAGTGATGATGAGGAAGCCTACTTCGGGCTGGTGGGTCGCTCAGACTCAGAAGGAGAATGTCCCCCATTTACTGGGAAGGTAAAAGCTCACACCCCTCTCTCCGACTCCGACTCTGATCCTGAGTCTCAGGATGATGAACCTGAGGATGGCCCTTCGGCCCGCGAAGCTGAACTCCTCGAGAAGTATGAGCTTCTGCTCAACACTTTCGACGAGTGCCGTAAGAGACTGAGGGCTGAGAAGAAGGAAGTAAAATTCCTTAAGGGTGAGTGTGTATCCCTAAGGGAAGAGGTCACTAGTTTGATTTCTCTCCGGCAGGAACACCTTGACCTGACTTCAAAGCACTCAGAGTCTTTGCAGCTCCTTGATCTCAAGCAGGAGGAAGTCAACAAATTGGAAGAACTACTTGCGGCAGAAAGGAAGATCGTACAGAGCTTCTCTATGCCAAAAACAGTGCTTCCAGTCGTTGACACCTTCTCTGCTCAGGCCAAAGGAGCTGGCTTGGGGCATATTGGGGCATCTGGTTCTTCATCTAGGAGGAACAAGAACCAGAGGAAGAATAAGGCCGCCAAGAAGGCCTCTGCTGATGAAAAGGGGAAGGCTCCTATTAGTCCTGTTGCGTTCAGAAAGCCTGGCTTTCCTTGCAACCAACATGACTTTGAGTCAACATTTGGGCATCATTTCCGGCCCTCGGTTGCAAAGCCTAAGAGCCGGTATGACGGTTGGAACTTCCCCCGGAACTTTGGTGAGAGTGCCTTCAAGGCACCTTATGAGGAGATCCACATAGGAAATTATGGTCCGTTCTCTAGCGGCCATAATGGAAAGCAGGCGCCAAAAGTCAAGCCTGTTATTCAGAAGGTGACAAAGTCATGTGACTGCCGTCACCATGAGGCCTCCACCTCCAGATCCAAGGCCCCAGCTGTACCCGTTGTTCCCAGGGTAAGGCAGGAGCCTCGGAAGAGATACAACAGGTTCGACTGTTGGTGCTGTGGCAAAGTCGGTCACTTTGCCGTGGATTGTTGGTTTAATCCAAGGAACTACGAGACTCCCCATGTTAACAATGCGAGACCGACCACTCGTAGGGTTAACCGACCGAGGGGGAGTGTGCTAACCAGGAATCTAGGACCCAAGTTCGATTGGGTTCCTAAGGCAAATTAATTTTGTTTTGCAGGAATGTCCAAAGGCCACCAAAACGCCAATCTGGTATTTGGACAGTGGATGCTCCCGGCATATGACCGGGACAAGAAGCCTGCTGCGTGATTACACTCCAGTCGAGAATGGACCCAAAGTCATCTTTGGAGGGTCAGATCGAGGAGTCACCAGAGGTTATGGTATGATTTCCAACGGTATAATCTCTATCACCGACGTGGCTTATGTTGAAGGGTTAAACCATAACCTGATCAGTGTAAGTCAGTTATGTGATAAAGGTTATGACGTTAAGTTCTGCAAGGATAAATGTCTGATAATTTCACGTACCTCCTCTGAGACGGTATTATCAGGCATTAGGAGCAGAAATATCTTCTGCTTAGATTTTCTTAGTATAGATTCATCTACCCCCGTATGCCTTGTGGCAACAGGCAGTGCTTCTCTTTGTGAACAATGGCACAAGAGATTGGCACATATTAATTATAAGACAATTAGTATGCTATTTTCTAAGAATTTAGTAAGAGATGCTCCCAGTATCAAGTGCATCAAGGATAGCCCCTGTCATGCATGCCAGATGGGCAAACAGACACGGGCTACCTTTAAGAGCATTGCAGACAAAGACTCTTCCCGATGTCTTTACCTGCTACATATGGACTTGTTTGGCCCAATGCAAGTTCATAGCTTGGGAGGCAAGTCATATACGCTAGTGATAGTTGATGATCACTCACGGTTTACATGGGTGTTCTTTTTGAAACGAAAGTCAGATACTTTTGACATCTTCACTAATTTTGTCAAGCAAGTTCAGAACGAATTTAACTGCTCCGTGGTCAAAATCCGAAGTGACCATGGAACAGAATTCGAATCTGGTGCTATGACAGAATTTTGTGAAGAACAAGGTATCTTTCATGAGTTTTCCTCCCCGCGCACTCCTCAGCAAAATGGAGTTGCGGAGAGGAGAAATAGAACTCTCATTGAAGCCTGCACGACTATGTTGAAAGATGCTTCTCTCCCGGAATACTTCTGGGCAGAGGGTGTCAATACGGCATGTCATGTACAAAACCGAGCTTTGATCAACAAACATCATCGTAAGACGCCCTACGAGCTACTGAAAGGCAGGAAACCAACCATGTCCTACTTGAGGATCTTTGGTTGCAGATGCTATGTACTGAATAATGGGAAGTACCCGCGTACTAAATTCGGTGAAAAATGCTTCGAGGGCATATTCATGGGCTATAGTTCCCATAGTCGGGCATATAGGGTCTTCAATAAGAAAACCCTAGTGGTAGAAGAATCAATAAATGTTGTATTTGATGAAGGAAGTTTGCTTAACTGTCATTCTTCCAGTAGTCTTCTTGAAGATGCAGGTGCTAGACTTGACCAGCTGAATCTGGATGAGACCCCTAAAGATGACGCACCCAAGTACATCAAAGTTTCCACCTCCACGTCATCTGAAGATGTTGAAGATCAAGATGGAACAAATCCTTTAGAAGAAAGAGAAGCACAAGAAGTAGCTGAAGCTCCAGACGCCAGACTTCTAGAGCTCCGTCACGTGCGGGATCATCCTAGAGAACAGATCATCGGAGATCCTCGTGTAGGCGTCAGAACTCGAAGAGGTACAACTAACGAAGTATTGCATCTCAGCTTCCTGTCACAGGTAGAGCCAAAGAAGTTCGACGAGGCGAACAAGGATGCGGCATGGATTCTGGCCATGCAAGAGGAACTACATCAATTCGAACGTTGCAAGGTTTGGACACTGGTTCCCAGACCATACAAGCAGAATGTCATTGGCACGAAGTGGATTTTCAGAAACAAGCTGGATGAACATGGTGTCATCATAAAGAACAAGGCCAGGCTGGTGGCTCAAGGTTACAGACAGGAGGAAGGGATTGACTTCGACCAAACCTTCGCACCAGTCGCAAGGCTCGAGGCAATCCGGTTGTTCCTGGCATATGCTTCACACAAAGGATTCACTGTCTACCAAATGGATGTGAAATCGGCATTCCTGAACGGAGACCTGAAAGAGGAAGTATACGTCGCTCAACCCCCAGGTTTTGTCGACCCTACTTATCCCAATCACGTTTATTTTCTTAATAAGGCTTTATATGGGTTGAAACAAGCTCCACGAGCTTGGTATGAGACTTTATCTAGTTTTCTTCTTGAGAACAAGTTCTCCAGAGGTAAGATAGATAAAACATTGTTTCTCCGGGAAGTCAAAGGCAAGATTTTGCTGGTGCAAATCTATGTCGATGACATAATATTCGGCTCAACAGACAACAATCTTTGCAAAAAGTTTTCTAAACTCATGCAAGGAAAGTTTGAAATGAGCAGTATGGGAGAGCTCAAGTATTTCTTAGGCCTTCAAGTGAAACAGTCTGAGGATGGAATCTTCATCTCTCAGACGAAGTTCACAAATGAACTCCTTAAGAAATTCGGTATGGAGAGTGCAACCTCTATGAGGACTCCAATGGGATCCACCATGTCTCTGGATAAGGATGAGAAAGGTAAACCTTTCGATGAAACCAAATACAGAAGCATCATTGGATCCCTGCTCTACCTTACTGCCAGTAGACCGGATATTATGTTCTCCACATGCGTATGTGCCCGATATCAGGTGAACACTAAGGAATCTCACTATGTCGCTGCAAAGCGAATTCTAAGATACCTTAAAGGTACTCCTAATCTTGGCCTGTGGTACCCGAGGAACAATGATGTCGAGCTAATAGGCTTTTCAGATGCTGATTTTGCAGGGAGCAGGGATGACAGGAAAAGCACCTCCGGGACGTGTCAATTCCTCGGCAGGAGGCTTATCTCATGGAACAGCAAGAAACAAAATTGTGTTGCAACCTCCACAGCCGAGTCAGAGTATATCTCAGCAGGAAGCTGTTGCGCACAACTCCTTTGGATCCGAAATCAGTTGGCCGACTACAACCTTCAGTTCAAGGAAGTTCCAATGTACTGCGACTCCTCCAGTGCAATTGCCATTGCCAACAATCCGGTGTCGCACAGCAGAACGAAGCATATTGAAGTACGCTACCACTTCATTCGGGAGCACGTGGAGAACAAGGATATCTCTCTCTGTTATGTCCCTACGGACAAGCAGATTGCTGATATATTCACAAAGCCCCTAGACGAGGCAAAGTTCAATCTTTTCAAGACAGAATTGGGGATGCTCAATTATGAAGAATGAAGACTACAGAGGCATAAGCTGAGGGGGAGCCGGGAACTCCCGAGTGAGTACAGCTGCAAGAACTGAGGGGGAGCTAAGGGCCAAAGGTTACTTACCCCCGATTTGCCGAAGCCGAAAAGGGGGAGATAACCCTCTCGGGGTCAAGGCTAAGGTGGCTCCAGTTTGCTCCCAAGCACTCGGTATTGGTAAGGGATGTCTCCACTTAATGATGTTAAGTTTATGGCCTTCAGTTGCTTTCCTTTTCATTTGCTCTATTCACCTTAGCTTGTAGGGTTTAGGCTTCTTCAAATAGGGGGAGATTGTTGGGTATTGTATCCACAATGTACCTGATTTGAAGAAGCCCCTGGACAAGCTAAGGTCAATAGACTATGTATTTGATAAACTTTTTCAAGGTGTACTTGCAGTTTCTTCACGCTAAGTGCACACCAATGTCAGGGTGCAGTAGGTCAATATACACGGGTCTGCACGACGTAATCCCTCGTTGAGCAGATCAGTGTGTTGGCCTATGTGTACTCTCTCTATTGGAGTGCACTTACTTTCAAGTACAGGGCCGCTCATATGCAAGAGAAGACAAGGAGCATGGAGGATCAAGGAGCAGCTTCTAGGTGGAAGACGAAAAATCGTCCAAGGCAAATTCGACGAGAATCACCAAGTGATTCTCGCCGAATCGGCGAGAATCACTAGGCGATTCTCGTCGAATCGTCGAGAATCGTCAGTGATTCTCGCCGACTCCTTCTGGCCATCTAAATAGGGTGCCAAGTAAGATTCGGCGAGAATCACTTGTAATTCCCGCCGAACCTGTGGTCAAGCAGCCCATGAATACCAAGTAAAATCCGCTGAGAATCAACAAGTGATTCGACGAGAATCACAAACGATTCTCGACGAATCGTCGAGAATCACTTGGTGATTCTCGCCGATTCGTCGAGAATCGTCTGCGATTCTCGTCGATTTTGACTTGGCGCTTTCTCAGTTAATTTCCTGAACCGGATTCTGTCTCAGCTAATTCCCTGAACCGGATTCTGCCGCTGTTTAATATCTGGACCGGGATTTGGGGATTATTTCTGTGGGTCCCACAAACGGTCTTATTGGGGGTAGCTACAGTATTTATACTCGGGTATTTTGAACAGTAAGATAAAGAGAAAGACGCCGAGCACACGGAAACCCTAAGATCGCGAAATCCTTCCGCCGCCTCCGTCGCCGCTCGCGCAAGTCCGTCGCCGCCACCGATAGATCTTCTTCCCGATCTCCGGCGACAGTAGCTTAGCAAGGCTTGAGTCTCACGCGTCTATCCAGAGATCCTTTGTCTCTCGATTTGTTGATCGGAAACACTTCCCATCCGAATCGATCGAGACGACCGATCCTCGTGTGACCGTTGGTAGACCGAGCTTGCTTCGCAACGAAGTTTGGATCTCCAAGTTCAGCAGCTGCTCTTCATCGTAGCCGCCGATCCCGAAGCTAGCCTCCGCTCGTGTGCCGCCGCCGGTTCCGGGGAAATCCTCTCCAAGAGAGACCAAGGTCGTAGACTCTTCATCGACTTCAAGAACACGTCGTCGAACAAAGAGGAACACCGGAGTCTCCAAGAGAAGTTTGTATCACGTGTACATTCTACTTTTATTTTATTGTAAAGGAACTTTTGTTCCGTATTGTAAGGGTTGGGTGCAACCCGATTTGTGAGAGTGTTGACTCTCACGTGTGGAAGGGCTCCTTCCGTTAGTGCAGGGATTGGATTTCAATCCCGTTGGTGAAGTGACCGAGTCGTCCCTTGTTGGGGAGATAGGTCGAAGGGGGAAAGTGGATGTACCCAAGTCGGGGAACCACTATAAATTTGCTGTGTTTTCTGTGTGCTGTGTTTGTTGTTTTTATTATGCAGGTACATCTATAAATTCCGCAAAAGAACCACACGTCACCTATTCCCCCCCCATAGGTGCACATAGCCGACACTAGGTGGACTTTCAGCTTCACCCAAATCCTTCATTGAAAAGCAGTTCCCTAGGTTGTTCTTAACAACTTTCAGTGTAGGAATGTCATTCCCAATCAACAGTATGTCATCTACATACAATATCAGGAAGACAACAATGATCCCACTGATTCGCTTGTAAACACAAGGCTCATCTTCATTCTTGATGAAACCAAACTCTTTGATTTTCTCATCAAAACGAAGATTCCAACTTCGAGAGGCTTGTTTCAGTCCATAAATGGACTTATTCAGCTTGCATATTTTAGTTGCTTCATCTGGGGATACAAAACCCTCGGGTTGTGTCATATACACTTCCTCAAGGAGGTTTCCATTAAGGAAAGCCGTTTTGACATCCATCTGCCAGATCTCGTAGTCATAATACGCAGCAATAGCAAGCAATATCCTAATGGACTTTACCATGGCAATAGGGGAAAAGGTCTCATCATAGTCAATACCATGAATTTGCTTGAAACCCTTAGCCACCAGTCGCCCTTTGAATGTCTGTACATTCCCATCCATGTCGGTCTTCTTCTTGAAGACCCACTTGCACCCTATGGGTCGTACCCCTTCAGGTGGTTCCACCAAGTTCCAAACTTGGTTTTCATACATGGAGTCCCTTTCGGATTTCATAGCCTCAAGCCATTTGTCGGAGTCCGGTCCATTCATAGCGTCTTGGTAGGTTGCTGGTTCATCATCATGATCCATAAGCAACACATTACCTATTTGAGACACGAGAAATCCATATCTCTCAGGCTCAAACCTCGGTCTACCAGATCTACGTAGGACTTGTGTTCCCTGAGCAGGTTCTCCAGCTACAACATCTTGTAGTCCTATATCAGAATCCAATTCCGGTTCATTCACTACATGTGGCTCTTGAACTTCTTCAAGCTCTACCTTTTCAGTCATTCTTGATAAGAACTCTTTCTCCAAGAAGACACCAGTCCTTGCGACAAACACTTTGCCCTCGGATGGTAGGTAAAAGTAATACCCTTTCGTTTCCTTAGGATATCCCACCAGATAACATTTATCCGATTTGGGTTCCAGCTTGTCAGGCATTTGACGTCTCACGTATGCCTCACAGCCCCAAATTTTAATGAACGACATACTAGGACGCTTCCTAGTCCATATCTCATATGGTGTCTTCAGAACCGTTTTCGTTGGAGCGCGATTCAATGTCATTGCAGCAGTCTCTAAAGCAAAACCCCAAAAGGAAACAGGCAAATCTGCATGACTCATCATCGAACGTACCATGTCTAACAGAGTACGATTTCTCCTCTCAGACACACCATTATGTTGTGGTGTTCTAGGTGGAGTGAGCTGTGATACAATACCACACTCTTTCAGATGATCACGGAACTCATGACTCAGGTATTCGCCACCTCGATCAGATCGGAGTGCTTTAACCCTTTTACCCAACTGGTTTTCTACTTCACTTTTGAACTCTTTGAACTTTTCAAAGGTCTCGGATTTGCACTTCATAAGATACACATATCCGTATCTACTGAAATCATCAGTAAATGTAACAAAGTAGAAATACCCTCCTCTAGCCATGGTACTCATGGGTCCGCATACATCACTATGTACAACACCCAAGAGATCCTCAGCCCTCTCAGTATAACCAGTGAAAGGAGTTTTAGTCATTTTGCCTAACAAATAAGATTCGCATCGCTCAAATGATTCATAATCAAATGAGTCCAAAAGTCCATCTCTATGGAGCTTGGATATGCGCTTCTCGTTAATATGACCCAAACGACAATGCCAGAGAAACGTAGGGTTCGAATCATTTGTTCTTAGTCTTTTATTATTTTCTACATTATAGATCAGATGGTCCAAGTTCAAAACGTAAAGACCATTAAACAATTGGGCTACAGCATAACAAACATCATTCTTAAATATTGAACAACAATTGTTCTTAATTATAAAAGAAAATCCAATCATGTCCAAACATGAAATAGATATAATGTTTCTAGTTATCGCCGGAACAAAATAACAGTTATCTAGTTCTATTACAAGCCCACTGGGCAAAGAAAGACAGTAAACTCCTACGGCTACAGCAGCAACTCTTGCTCCATTACCGACGCGGAGGTCCACCTCCCCTTTACTCAACAATCTTCTCCTTCCTAGTTCCTGCACATTTGTACAAATGTGAGAACCACATCCGGTATCTAATACCCAAGATGAAGGAGCAGAAAGGTTTATCTCTATAACGTAAACATTAGAAGCGGAAGTCATACCTCCCCTCAATTTCTGCAGACCCTCAATGTACGAAGGACAGTTCCTCCGCCAATGACCAGCCTTGCCACAGTGGTGGCATTTCCCTTCCTTCACCGTGCTCTTCTTCTTGATCAGTGCTGAAGACTTGGGCTCAAGATATGACTTAGGTCCTACCTTCGTCTTCTTAGAGCCCTTGGCTTTGCCCTTGCCCTTATGCACCATCAGTATGGGGCTGGCAGGCTTGGCCTTCTTCATGTTGATCTCGGCAGTTCTTAACATGCCTAGGAGTTCGGGCAGTGTCTTGTCTATCTCATTCATATTGTAGTTCAAGACAAACTGCTCATAACTGTCCGGCAACGATTGCAGGATCAGATCCGTGGCCAACTCTTGACCAAGAGGAAAACCCAGCCTTTCAAGGTTCTCTATATACCCAATCATCTTGAGTACGTGAGTCCCTACTGAGTCTCGAACTCCCATCTTGCACTGAAACAACGCTTTAGTGATGTCGAACCTCTCTTGACGAGCCTGCCCTTGAAACATTTTCTTGAGGTGCTCGTCAATCTCCTTGCACCCCATGTTCTCATGTTGCTTCTGAAGCTCAGAGTTCATGGTGGCAAGCATAAGGCACTCGACATCCAAAGCATCGTCAGTATACTTCTTATAAGTATCCTTCTCAGCACGGGAAGAGTTCCCGGTCGGCACCGCGGGGGCTTCTTCTTCCAAGACATAGAGCTTTCGCTCTTGCCTGAGAACAATTCTCAGGTTCCTGTACCAGTCCATATAGTTTGTCCCGCTAAGCTTATCCTTCTCAAGGATGGCTCTCAGAGACAGCGTGGAGTGTGAAACACTTGCCATGGAATTCTATAAGAATTTATGCAGAATAAAATCAGTACCTACATTTCAATTGCAATTTATTCTAATTAGGACTTCAATTAAAATACTCCCACTATTTTATTCGAAATGATAGCCCTCACTAACAATTCGGAGAGTTCATGCGAGCTACTCTCTTAGTGGACAAGATCCGTATTTCACCAACACAATGAGTCCGCTTTGGCATTCCTCTCACGATGCAGTTATTTAGGTAGGCAACGCTTGCCAATTGCATCCTCATGCAATTCTTGTATGGTTGGTGAATAACTCCTTATTCGCATCCATCATATGGTGCATGCCAACCCTATGCCTCTAGGCACTCAACCTTTGAGGTCACCTAGTTAAGCTGGACCCGATGTTGACAGTGGGATATCACAATTATCCGCTCGCACCCTTACCAAGATAGATTAATGCACCTTGCTTTGGCAAGCCCACATTTCATCGATCGAGGCAGGAAGAGTGTCATCCATCGGAAGGCATCCGAACACTTAATATTAAAAGAAGGGATTTCAATTTTGGGTTAACAGTTAACCATGATCAACATTTGATCTATGTGCACATCCAAAGAAAAACAATTCTACACCACATTCATCCCTTATGTGCACATCCTTACACCATCAACAATTTGATAGAAGGAAGGGCTAAATCTGAACATCCGGAAATTTCCAAATCCTCAGATTTACATGCATTGGACAGAAGGCAAAGACAACTCAACTTAAGCAGTAGACAAGCTCATCTCTCTACGTTGGATTCAAAATCTAAAACATACTCGAGGGATGGTTACTGCTAAGGAGACAATAATTTCTAACACTTAGAAATGCCACCGAAATTCCAATCGTTCTTGGTGAGGTGCCAAGACTAAATCTAGACATTTAGAACGCTTCTAAATCTCTAGATTTACACGCACTGGAATGACCAAACTTCCAAAACAACAGTCATGGCCGAACCTCCCTCTGATACCACTGTTGGGTTTCTCTATGGGGTTGGCACAACGCTTGTGTACGCAGCAGAAAAATAAAACATCAAGAAAAACCCAAAGAGATGTGGATCGGGCCATGAACAGTTGAATCAAGAAGTTAACAAAACTAGGCAAAAATTACCTCGGTGGCGTCGAGTCACAACTCAACGGAGGAGCTCCAAACTTTGATTGCTTGCTGGTGGCGAGTTCTACGTGGAATATTATCCACGTTTCTACAGAAGTCCACACAAGCGGGAGAACGCCGAGCTTTCCGTCGCACGGAATATTGGGAAGGAGAAGACCGCACCTCGGCTAATCCACAGACTGCTAGGTCCGCGCCAGGAAGAGCAGCACCGGCGACAGTCGCCGGAGAAGAGGTGGCAGCGGAGCGAACGCGGCGGCGGAACACTTTCCGGCGGCGGGATCGGGATCGGGATCGGCGGAACGATCGAGCGGAACCTTTCCGTCGGGGTCGATTCGCACAGTAGCCAAAAAGGATCTTCCCCGATAAAACCTAAGTGTTCTATTTATACTAGAGGTATAAATAAACCCAGGAAAATCGCTATCCGCAGACCACCCAGAACTAGGGTTCAGAATCGGCGAGTATGAATCGGTGAGAATCGGCGACAATCGGCGAGAATCACTGAGCAGGTTCGGTGAGAATCATTCGACGAGTATCACATTGGATCGGCGAGAATCAGAGTACAATACTCGACGATTCTCGCCGATCGTCGAGCCACGCTCGACGACACATAATGATACTCGATGATCGTCGAGCCGCGGTCGACGACAATCGTCGAAGTAGTCGATCGTCTTGATTCTCGACGATTCTCGTCGATCGGCGAGAATCAGGGAGACGATTCTCGCCGATCGGCGGGAATCTGAAGACTATTCTCGACTAATGTCTTTGACCCTCGGACGACGAACCTAACCAGCCCATCAAGGCAACCTTTGCCCAACCCAATGATCCTATAAGGCAACAATTTGCCCATAACCCTATTCAGGTCGGTGATTGGTAACTTTTACCAACACAGTCAGTCATCCAATTTCTCCACATCTCTTATGTGCGACCCTGCAGGCTCATATTGCGTTGGCAGTGAGATTACATGTTTGACCACTTCCAGATCATCATGGTAACTCCAACAGATTCATGGAATCCCCAGTTGATTGACATATAGATCCGGAAATTGAGTACGGAATAGGCATGCTGTGTGAAGCCCATCTGGAAAGGTTGGTCTGGATTGGTGATGTTGCATACGAACCGGAGAAGACTCCATGATAAATGCGTAGTTTAGGAGTCGACGGGTTGGACCTGTGAAGGGAAGTAGCAGGAAGTACTGGAGTGGTAGTCCAAGAAAATACCCGTATAATGCTCGTGCTGCTTATGTTGTTGGGTTTTACCTGTGAAGAGAGTAGCAGGAAGTACTGGATTGGAAGTCCAGGAAAAGCCCTTTGTAATGTTGAATGTTCATAGGTGGTACCTGTGAAATGGAGTAACAGGAAGTACTGGCATGGTAGCTAGGAAAGACCCCTGACATTGGTGATCTTTGCGGTGTCATACCTGTGAAGAGAGTAGTAGGAAGTACTGCGTGCCCAGGAAAGACTCGCTGATGTGTTATACAAAATGGGTGTAATGGTAAGTACTGGTGCGCCCAAAAAACACCCAGGCTTGAATATCAGAACAGGATCGGTGAAACCGACCCGCGCCTTTTCTTTAGCCGCGAGTACGCTGTGCTCGGTGATGGCAAGGCGATTTGAGCAACGGGGGGTGGAGGATCCAAACTGCATTATGTCCGTCCGACGTGAGACCTGAAAGTGCGGTCTGTTGGAGCGCATAGCAAGAGTCTTAGGCCTACGCGTCGTGATACAATGGAGGGCTACGGGCCAATCCCGGTTCACAAAGACTATAAAACTCCAGCTGCACGCCATGGATTAAATGCTCATGTGATTTTCCATTGGGTTGCGACCCTGATATGGTGGTGGGCAACTGGTTCGTCGGTACACCAAGAATGTGCCTTGAGTGCACGGATCGTCGGGCCGGGTGGCTGATGGTTGTGATAGAATGTGTGCGTAAAAGCACATTTGTGATATTTATATATGCTTGTGAAATGTTATGCCTGTAGGAAAGATTACCACTGCCTCGGGAAAGGGGTAGGGTCGTTATAATTTGGTCAGCTGAATGCTGATCGTTGCCTCTGTTTGCCACCGTTGGGTGGAATGTCCCTGTGCATATGCTGGAGAGCCGAGCGGGACGCATAAGGGCTGAAGTCCCTACTGCATTTGCTGCTACCGTTGCTAGCCCTCGAAGGCTAAAAGAAAAGGAAATGTTATGTTTTCTTTCGATGTGGCCGGCCTACGTGCCAATGTTTGAGGCCATTATTTTGAAAGCCCTGTAAGGCCATAAGGCCAACTACTTGTATGTGTAAGACATTCCTATCATGTATAAATTGTGGAGGTTTTATGTGTTGGACATTCAGGTGTGGAGTTCAAGTGGTGTTATAGGCTTCCGCTAGAATGCAATGTGTTAGGGTACGCTGCGCTACTCTGGTATCACATCGTAACTGCACCGCCTGTTTTGTGGTTTATACTGTGGGGCCCCGGCCAGACCTTCTAGTATATACTATGTGAACGGATGGGGTTGTTACAGGCTCCCTCGGCTCCTGTCTCACCTCTTAGCAGGTTTGGTCCTCTGCCCTTCTCTCATCAGCAAAGCGGCCCCTCCGCTGATCATTCCTGCCTCCCTGACCATGATCCTCAGTTGGCCTCTTCCAGCCTTGAGTTGTGTGCCAATCAGCCTCCATCCTCTTTGCCATCTCCAGAATCCGAGGTATAGGCCCGTCAGATACAAACAAAAGAGTCTGTCTCAGGTCCTCTTGAAGGCCTTTATAGAACCTCTTGGTATACCCCACTTCGTACAGCTGATAGGAATCCGCAAACCGGGCTAAGTGATTGAACTCCCGGTGGTACTCCACCCCCGTCTAGTTGCCCTGCCTCAGCTGCAGGAACCTGTCTTCCAGCTCATCTCTTGCCGACTGTGGGATGAAGTGCTCCAACAGTGCGGCCCTAAACTCCTCCCAAGTGACGTCAACAACCTCCTGATCTGCAAATGTAGTATCTAGAAGTGTTTTCCACCATCTCTTGGCATGGGACTCCAAGCAGGAGACCACCAAAGGTACCCTCTCCTCCCACGGGCACCGTATCCTGGTCAACATCTCGAACATGATATCAAGCCACTCTTCCATCCTTACGGCCGTCTCCGTCCCAATGTAAGATGGGGGAGAGAGTCCTCGGAAGATGCTTAACCAATTGGCACTCGGGTTCGGCTGCGAAGGCGGAGCCTACTGGTCCCTGAAAGCCTCCAAAATGGCTGTCAGAGTCTGCCCCATCTCTGACTATAGAAACGGAGTGGGAGCCAGGGGAGGTGGAGCAACATTCGTAGTTTGCTGAGCTCCGCCCTGTGGTGTAGGATGTGTTAGGGGCTGCATAACAAAGGCCAATTGTAAGAAATTTGAGTCAAAGCTAGTTAAAAGTGGGCAAATACATGTGATCCCCCATATGGGCACACCACAACTTTCGCTGCTTAGTTTGTCCTCAAACTAAACTCGAGCGGGGGTGACCCAGGGTTAGTATACTTCTACTCTTCCGATCGAGGTTTCCCTCTGATACCAGTTTGTAAGATTTTTCTTTTTTTTGCAAAACCAATAGGGATCTTATGCCCAGAACCGCCACTTTGCGGTGACACCAACACACCCGGGAAGGTCGTCAATACAAAACACTGATCCTGTCGGCCATACCGATCGCATAAGAGTATAATAAAGAAAATAGTACATGAGTAAAATAAACTCAAATGCTGGTCCACCAGAATCACATATAAATAAATCTTCGCGAAGGGAGAGTCCACAGTAAAGATAAATCCATGTACTAATAAAAAGGGCTCCAGCCCGATACATCATAATCCTCACTACAAGTCACTCAATGCGGAAGCAAATCTATAGTAAGTACTAATGATCGGAACTCACTGTCCCTGCTGCCTGAACTCCAATGCTAGACTGTCCCGTCTCCAAGCACACCGACCTCTGGGGTTGCATCTCCTGGTTTGGCTCCACGATCCCCTAAAATGATTTGGTCAACGGCCGTTAGTTTAAAAGACTAAGTCCTATCATCCCCCACCCCTCCCCCATGGCTCCTAGGCACCGAGCGGGGAGAAGGAAAGAGAAGGTAATGAAGGTGGAGAGTAACAAGAGTATGCAGGTGATGGCGGAACTAGTCTAACATGTGCATATATTCACATCAAGTATAAGTAAGTAAATAGTAGGTAAGCAATATAAGAATACACATGAAAAAGGTGAGCAAGTAAAGTATGAGAAGGTAAAATAAGTAAGTAACCATGAGCTATAGGAATGCCCATACAAACCTATAGACCAAGGGGTCGTTTTTGCAAGGCCTATTGTATAAAGAGACACATAACAATTTATACAATAGGTGTCAAGGGTTATATGCAATGATTATGTTATGACATACAAGTATGCTATGATGAGAACATGCAAGTGCAACCCACACACCCGACTCTGTGCACACAGACCTTTAGTTCTCCCTTTCTGGAGCCTAACCTCCCAGAATACCTCTGTAGTGGCAAATGGAAGTGGTGGGTTGGGCCTCGCCCACCTCTAAACCGGTATCAGCACTACCAGTCAGACCTATCGTATGCCTCAACGCTGGTGCACTAAGCGGAGCTCCTACGTACTCTTGCCGGCTGGCGCACCGAACTTTATTTGGTTAAGTGTTATACCACACCTGCCGAGTCAACGTATTGGTGTCAGTGCGACGACTCTCCAATACCGAAGACCCACCACATTATATCTTATGCACATGCAATCTTAATATATGTTGCAGTATGGAGGTCGGGCGGTCTGTTGTTGTTTAGAGGCCGGGCGGTCTTGCAGTTTATCTTAGCGGCTTGTATGTCGGGCTGTTACTATTTGGTATCTGAGGGGTCTAGCGGTTTGTCTCTGGCGACTTGGAGAACGGTGGTCAAGCAGTCTCCTGTGGCGGCTTGTTCTCTGTGGCAGCTTGTTCTCTCCTTCTAGTGGTTGTCGAGCGATTAGCCTATTCGTCTAACCGTGCGACTTGTTCTGTTTTTTATTTGTAAAGCCACATATACATGTAAATATTTGGTCTCACATTATTTTTTCGTAATCTCTCTCATCTTCGTCATTCTATAAAAAGGAGGTTATACCTTTGTAGTACTTACCTTTTTGGATAATAAAAATTTATTACTCCAAATTTTTGGTATGTTTGTTTTCTGTTCACACATGGTATCAGACAACTCGATCGTTTCCTCCTGATTTTGTGAGCTCTCTCTGTCCGCGCGGCTTGATTCTTCTTCTCGTGACCTGTCTTCGCGACTTGTTTCTTCCGCCTACTTAAGCACTGTTCCCGCGGTTTCTTTCTCTCCTTGTCGTTGACCTTTGTGTGAGCAGCCTCTTCGATTCTCCTTTCTTCTTGTCGCGACCTGTTATTAAGTCGACGTGACCTGTTCTTCTTGCAGTGACCTATACTTAGTCATCGCGCCCTCCTTTTCTAGCCGCTCCTCTTCTTAAGTTGTTGCAGCCTGTGCTTAAGTCGTCGCGACTTGTTCTTCTTGATTCTATGGCAACCTCTATTATCTTTACCAACACTACTCTCGCTGCCGCTCCTCCTACTCCTTTGAGCAACCTTGGCACTGTTTCCAAACTCATCGGTCCCAACTACACGGACTGGAGTGTCTCCTTCACCTTCCTTCTCCGCTCTTAATGCAAACATCATCATCTCACTGACTCCTCTGCAAGACTCTCCTCTCTTTGACGATTGGGATGCCAGCGACGCTCTTGTCTACACATGGATGGCTAACAGCCTCTCTGATGAATGTCTACCCATCATCCGACGTGATGAAATGGTCAAGTCTTCTTGGCGTCATCTTGTCGCTCTCTACTCCAAGGGGGCTCAGACGTCCCGCATGTATACTCTGTATGCGGACCTCTTTGCTCGTCCTTCCATGTCTCCTACTGCTGCTTACCAACAAGTTCAGGCTCTCAGAGCCGAAATTCTCCAGAATTGCCCCTTCTCTGCGGATCTTGCTGAGCAACACAAACACTTCCAGGAGCTTCTGGTTGTGTGTTATCTTATGTGACTTCCTGAGTTATATGATATGATACGTCAACAAATCCTTGGCGAGGCGGAGTCTCCCACCCTGGATGTCACTGCTACCCGCATAGCCATTGTTACCTCTATGCTACAACATCTGTTGTTTTCCTCCCCTCCTCAACCGGACAACAATGCTCACCATACTCAGCGAAGTGGATCTGGTCGCCGCAACCTCCCATGAAGCGAATGTGGTGCTTCCCGCTTTCTCTGCTCTCACTATGGCCGCACCGGCCATAAGGTTTGTAACATCCCATGTTACTTCTAGGCCCCTTTCACTTAGATTGGGTTAGGAATGGGATGGGTGACATGGGTTTTAGCTAGGTTTGACCCTAGGTAGTGGGTTGTAGCCATGTGGGGTCCACTATAGGACCAAGTCAAACAAGGTCAAACTAGCCTAAATAGGGACCCAAACCACACCATGACCCCACCACATTGCCCTAACCCTAAAAACAATCTAAGTGCACCCTAGGGCATGTCATTAGGTCAACCCTTTGACCCCAGTTGACCAAAGTCAACCTTGAGCCTAATTTGGTCAAACCCACACTCATAAGCCAATTAGCCTAAGTAGGGCATCCCCTTGACCCAACCCAAGTTGGGTGGTGCCACTAAGCTCATGACCATCAAATGGGGTCAGCCCACCCACCATGGTTGACCAAGTCAACTCAGAGTCAACATAGTCAACACAATTGACCTAAAGAAGAAAATGAAGGCTAAGTTCACTCTCCTTGGACCAAGCCCACCAAATTTGTCCCATGGCCAGCCCAAGTGAACAATACCAGCCCTACCCCTCTGGTTGAGGAGAGAGAATGCATGCAAGGGGGCATTATGGAGAAATCACCTAAAAAGACGAGAGAGAAATGGAAAATGATGAGAGGTGGCCATGTGGCCTTCACTCCTTCAGCCCAAAAGGTGCTGGCCGACCTCCTCACAGCATTCCAGAAGGAAATAAGGGCTGAGAACCACCTGGCAAGCATGGGCGGAGCAACCAAGGTTGAGCCGAGCTCACATAGGTTGTATCTCCCCATATACACCACCTCAGCCCCAATTAACCCCTCAATCAGCTTCAGAGAGAGAGAAGGAATTGAAATCGAGTGCTGGAGCATGGTAAATGGTGGAGAATCAAGCATTCGGGGAGGAGCTCGCTGGCGCACCACCACTATGGAAAACCGCCGCCTGACCCGCCTCCAAGCCCCAATCCAGGTCCGTTTCGCCGCCCCTCTACCTGTACTAGAATTCTAGATCCATTTAGGGAGATATCGGGCTCAATTGAGCCCGATGCCATGAGAGGAAAATGAGAAATTCCGAGATTTTTCTTCTTGCTCGGGCTCGCCGGAGGAGCCAACTCCGGCGGCCCCACCGCCGGGAAACGCTAGCCCCCACCTTAGCGAAGGTGGTGGCGACATCCGCCGGCGGTGGTGGTGGCTCAGCTGGTCGAAAAAGGCCAGCAAAGTTGCTCCAGGTCGGCTTGATCTCAGCCGTTGGCTGGAGGTAGGAGATAACCGGATCCCGTTCGTTTACGCTTTAAGATTCGTGCAGGCTTAATTTAAAAATCAAATAATATTGTTATATATGAAATGAAGTAAAATTAATTATTTGTCACATAAATGCAGTGACATTGCATATCATATTTAGGCCTCTTCAAAGCATTTCCAGAACCTGTACCCTGAATGAAAATTGTAGCCTTACCTGTTAGCTTTAATTGGACACCTTAATCATCAATTTCGGTTTAGTGGTCTGGCCTGTAGGACATTTCTCCAAGGACTGGTCCTAGACAAGGGCAGAACTTCATTTGGATGCCCAAGTCAAACCATTAATCAACATGGCCCCAAATGTTAAGTACATGCATGATTAGGATATATCTAGCCCCTGCCAAAAATTGGGAATTTGTGGGGCAACTTTTTCTATAGTTTTGGTCATAAAATCAAAACCTAAATAAATGAAATATTTGGCATTATATGACTCCTCATGACCCCATATTTTGGTGGTAGGTCCTTGGGGACATCATTGGTGCATGATAAAAATTTCAGCGCATTTGGATCACTGCATGTTGGGAAATCCACTTGCATGTGTTGGTTTATATATTGCCTTGGGGTGCCAATAGCAATTATTTAAATATTGTGCATTCAGCCAAATTGAGGCACTCAAAAATCATGTATTTTATTACAGTGGTTCATTAGGGTAAAGTTCATCCCTCAGATTAATTATGGGTTTTTTGGAATCAAAAATCCCACTAATTGGAATTTTTAAAAATATAGCTCTTTTTTGAAAATAAATTGGAAAAATAGGTTTTCCTCAAGTAAAAGTCCTCAAACTTTGCCAAGTAAAAATAAGGTTATATTTGACTTAGGAAAATTTGATATTTCTATTTGAAGATCTTTTGGAGTAAAATACCTTGAAATGCCCATTTTACCCTTTTTGCATTTATTCTTGAATTGATGGACATACACCTCAGAAAAATTTGGAAATATTGCTAGTGATGTATAATTGTATTATTAGTCTTGCATAATTATTTCAGAATTTATGGATGTACTGATAATGTTTAAATTAATATAATGGCATTTTGGTAAATATGTAAGAATGGGATTTGTTAGGTCATTACCCTATAGAGGTTGATGAAACTCTGCCAATAGTCTTAAATTAATGTTTTATATGTTCTGTAATTTTCCTGGAATTTTGGATTACATATTCTTTGTACTTCATTTGGAAAATGGAAATTATGTAGATTTGGTATTAAATAAGGACTTGGTATAAATATTCAAAGGAAAATTGTGAAACCCTGAAGACAGAAATATTTTATCATTATACAACTCAAGAAAAATTACCTAGGTTAGTGGAGTTTAAATTATGTTACTTCATGTGTAAAGTGACCTAGGAATTAATTGAAAAGATTTAATTAAGGGATTAATTGACCAAGAAAAATTATGAGAATCCATATGATAGTTCCATTAGTCCATACCACCCTAGGATAAATAGTTAGGGGCAGAAGGCCCTAAGAATTGGAAGATTCCATTTTCGGGATAATAATAGGACATGGTCTGCATATAGCATAAATAGGTCATGCTTTAAGGGATTACCAGAGGATTGATTATCGGAAGAATAAAGGAGTGCAATAAGAATGATTCCCTGTGGGTAGTATTGTCTTAGTGACAGGAGTAAAAGTGCAAGTCCTTAGGTAGCAACCGGAGTGGAGGTCGACAGAAGACCATCGGTTTCCCGGTAATATCTTAAGTCACTAGGATTGTTCCAGAGCAACAATGAGAGCTGGGGTGAAATATGGGTAGTCATCAACTAAAGTAAATATCCTTGCGAAAGGGAACTTTGGGCGTAATCCCATCGTAGTTCCTAGTGCCCCCGAGAGCCCTTCACCGGGTATACCCTGGGCAGTCCTGGGATTAACCTTAAATCACTAAGTATAATAACTCGTAGACAAGAGTAGTATAATAGGTTAAGACATTTGTTGTACCTTCTCACACGTATAGGGTTGGAGAGTTTCATGTTATATGCTCACCCGTGTAGGGCTTGAGGGAATTGGTATAAAGGCACTATTGTGCGTTCTCACCCGGATTGGGTTTGAGGGTTTCAGGACGGGTTTGGTCCTGCGAGCGGAAGGCTCGGAATGAAAGACTTGCATGTGCATAAATATAGTGGCGGGGCATGCGGTACTGGCCGTTAGTCACACCGATGGCAGTACGGTGCACAGGCGGTTGTGAGGGTTAGAGGGGCCAATGGGTTATTTTACACTGCGGTCTGGAGGACGACCCCCGATAACGCACATCCAACCCAACAAGACTGATGGGTTGTCAGCAAAGTACGTACGCAAGACTCTAGAGTGCACCTTGGACATGTACAGAGGCGTATGATAGGGGTATAAGGCTTGGTAGTGTGCATACCGGCCTAGAAGCGGAGACGCCCGCTCTGTTGCTGCCGTAGCCACAGCGGTGGTACCCGAGAGTGATGCTAGCTCTCAAAAAGTGGGAACTAAAGGTCTGTGATCACAGAGTCGTTGTGCGTGAGTTGCACTTGCCTGTGCATAAAATTGCATCATAACATTCATTCATATTAGGTCATACGCTTCATAGATCCTTATCATATAAATTAGTATGGTCTCTTTTATATGATAAGTTAAATTTCCTGGAAATCCTAACTTATATATTTGTATGGGCATTTATATAAGTTAGGGTACTTTTGTGATGGTAGTATAGTGGTAGAATAGTTTTATTTACATGCTCTTACCTTCTGTTATTTACTTCCTTTACTAGTACTGCTCTTTACATACTTGTACCATATTTAGAACTGCTAGAGTAGAACAATAATACTTATTACAACTGCTAGTTAGTTTCTGTCACCTGCTTCCACTTTTGCTACCCCTTGTTGTCCTCTGCTTCGTACTCCCGCTCGGTGCCTAGGAGTTGCGTTGACCATACTATTTTTAGGAGCCCGTGGAGATGGAGCACCAGCACGACGAGGAGACAGGACGTGAGGAGCAGATACCGCTACAGCAGGCTACTACCACTACTATGCGTCCTCAGGTGGGACGAATTCTGATGTACTAGTATAGCTTCCGCTTTTATTTGAGAGAGAGAGTTGATTTGATGTACTGGGCATAAGCCCTTATTGCTCTTTCGTTTTGTACTCATTGTGGACTATGTTGTACTATTCATTCCATATATATATATGATGTACTATGTGACTTGTGGACTTGTAGATTTGTTACATTGTTACACTTCTTTTCTCATATTAGCCTATGTATATGATCGTAATAGCCGGCAGGATCGGCGTGTTGCGGTGTTGACTAACCCGTGCGTTAGTGCCACCGTAAGACGACGGTTTTGGGCATAAGGCCCGGTAGCCCTCCTTCGTAAGGGGGAGGAAGGGGTCTTACAAACTGGTATCACTTGAACAACGATCATATAAGAAAGAAGTCCACAACATCGGACCACCCCCGCCCGAGCATTAGTTTGCGGACAAACTATGCAGCGGAAGCAGTAGTGAACCATGTGTAAAAGTCACATAAAATGGTCCACGAAGTACAATGAGTTAGGCCAGTTCTGTTTTAACCTTACCTTTATGCAACCTCCACAGGTCGCCGCGCTGCAAAATGTGACTCCTCCCCCTCCAGCTGCCACTCCATCCCTACATACGGAGATGAGGCAGACTTTGACGGCGATTCTGGATGCCTTCAAATCCCAGCAAGTCTCGGCTCTGCAGCCAAATCCGGGGTCGAACTGGCTGAGTGCATTCAAGAGCCTGTCCCCACCAGTGTACCGTGGGACAGTTGATGCGGTAAAGACGGAGGAATGGTTGGAGGCCATACACGAGATTTTAGCTGGCATCAGCTGCCCGGTCGGCGAGGCAGTACCTCTAGCCACCTCTGCACTAGAGGCTCGTGCGAAGAGATGGTGGAAATCAGTGAGGGAGTCTACATATGCAGACCAGGAGCTGTCAGAGATATCATGGGAGGAGTTTGGCGATGTATTTTTGGATCACTTCGTCTCTGTTACGGACAGAGATGCCTTGGAGGAGAGGTTTTTGAACCTCAGGCAGGGGACTAGATCAGTGATCGAGTATCAGCGAGAGTTCTCTCATTTGGCCAGGTTCGTAGGGATTCAGGATACCAATGATAGGAGGTATGCCAAGAGGTTCTACCGGGGCCTCAGGGACGATTTGAGGCAGGCCTTGCTGTTCAACTCTCATGGCAGCACTAGGCAGATCATTAAGATGGCAAAGAAGCTGGAGGCTGACCAGCTGATGGTGCAAGGCAGAGGAAAGAGACCGTTTTATGGGTCCACATCAGGAGAGGGCAGCATGGGCTCTCAAAGAGGCAGGACTATCATATACAAGAAGGGTGGGGGACGTCGTCGTCCCAACTTCAGGCAGGAGCAGGGGCCTCCTCCAGCATTAGCTCCCCCACCTCTACAGGTGCATGATCCGAGGAGACAGGATGACCATGGCCACCGGCAAGAAGTTTGTTACGGATTCCGCCAGCCCGGGCACATTAGGTCGGAGTACCCGCATCGATTCCATCCTCGTCCTCCTCCTCCACCTCCAGTGGCCCCAGTACAGCAGGGCAGAGTCCAAGGCCGAGGACGAGGCCGAGGCCGGGGATATCACGGCAGGGGATGCAATCAGGAGCAGATATATGCCTTGGACCTCACGGAGCAGAGGAACCCGGAGGAGGTTATCACAGGTACTTAAGGTTAATTATTAAGTTCCTTAAGTTTTCAATTATATAGTACCTGGAACTATAGGGTAATAATTAATTTTAACTTAAACAAACCTCAGGCATAGTTATGATCAGCGGCAAGCCCGCACATACTCTCTTCGACACGGGTGCTTCGCACTCGTTCGTATCCGAGGCCTTCATAGACGGACTTGAAGGCGTGGAAAGATTTCCTGGACTAGAGATGAGGGTGCGTCTACCCGATGGGTCAGAACTGTGGACCACTACCCATTGTGATATGGAGGCCAAGATTGGCGGCAAGGCATTTGAGGCGCCAGCAACTATTCTGAAGCTGCAGAACTTTGACTTGATTTTGGGCATGACATGGTGTTGGGTATTGTATCCACAACGTACCTGATTTGAAGAAGCCCCTGAACAAGCTAAGGTAAATAGACAATGTATTTGATACAATATTTCAAGTTGTGCTTGTAGTTATTCCACGCTAAGTGCACACCAATGTCAGGGTGCAGTAGGTCAATATACACGGGTCTGCACGACGTAATCCCTCATTGAGCAGATCAGTGTGTTGGCCTACGTGTACTCTCTCTATTGGAGTGTACTTATTTTCAAGTACAGGGCTGTGATTTTGCAAGAGCAGACAAGGAGCAAGGATGGGTCAAAGAGCAGTCCATGGGCGGATAGACGAAAAATCGTCTAAGTGTTAAATCGACGAGAATCACCAAGTGATTCTCGCCGAATCGGCGAGAATCACTAGCTGATTTTCGTCGTCTCCTTCTGGTGAAAACAGTGCGTGCAACCAAGTCAACTTCGACGAGAATCATCCTTGATTCTCGCCGAATCGTCGAGAATCACCTTTGATTCTCGACGATTCGACGAGACTCACCTTCGATTCTCGCTGATTTTGACTTGGGCGAATTCTGGTTTCCGCTGGACCGGACTCTGCCGCTGGCGCTGTTTTGAACCGGGGTTAGGGTTTCTTCAGGTGGGACCCATAACGGTTATAATGGGGTATTTCCACCGTATAAATATACGCGTATTTTGAACAGAAGATATACAGAAAAGAAATACACGAGCCGCCGACCGTGACCTAGATCGCGATATCTGCTCTGCCACCGTCGCCTCTCGTGCAAGTTGTTCGCCGACCTTGATCGTGATCTCTTCCAGATCTTCCGGCGACAGAAGCTTAGCCAAGCTTAGAGTCTCACGCGTCTAACCAAAGATCCTTTGTCTCTTGATTTGTTGATCGGGAAAACCTTCCCCGTCTGAATCGATCGAGACGATCGATCCTAGTGTGACCATTGGTAGACCTAGCTAGCTTCGCTATGAAGTTTGAATCTCCAACGAACAGCAGCCACACACCGTTGTCGCCGCCTATTCCGAGAACCAAGTCGCCGCTCTTCTTGCCGCCGCCGGTGTCGGGGAGATTCTCTCCAAGTGAGATCTAGGGTTGTGAACTCTTCGTGACTTCTAGAACATGTCATCAAACGAAGAGGGACACCTTAGTCTCCGAAAGTAGTTTGTATTTCTTGTACATTCTAGTTTATTTTTGTTGTAAAGGAACGTTGGTTCCGAGTTGTAAGGGTTGGGTGCAACCCGTGTGGTGGGAGTGTTGTCTCCTACGTGTGGAAGGGTTCCTTCCGATAGTGCAAGGATTGGATTTCAATCCTGTTGGTGAAGAGACCGAGTCGTCCCTTGTTGGGAGATAGGTCGAAGGGGGAACGTGGATGTACCCAACTCGGGGAACCACTATAAATAGCTTGTGTACCTTCTTTGCTGTACTGGTTTGTTTATTTGTGCAGGTACAATTTTAATTCCGCAAAAACGCTGCACGTCACCTATTCCCCCCCCCCCCCCATAGGTGAAGGTAGTTGACACTAGGTGGACTTTCAAGTGGTATCAGAGCCAGGTTCCTCATCAAAAAGGTTAACACCTTGAGTAGAATCCTGTCGCTAGTGTCAAGAAGAAGGCAAACATCTACTATGGACGGGCTCAAGTTCACAGGCAAGATCTCAGTGTGCACCAGGCTCAACTTTCCTATCTGGAAGGAAAGGATCAGGTTCTACATGGAAGTAGTTGATCCTCGACTCTTCATGATCGTGGAGGAGAGACCTTATGTCCCCACTAAGGTCTCCACCATAGATCCTACCAAGAAAGTGCCAAAGAAACTTTCTGAAATGGACAAGGATGAGATGGTGCTGGTGGGACTTGACAAAAAGGTGTAGAACATTCTGGTCAGCGCGGTCGATGACTCAATGATGCAGAACTTCTGCAATTGCAGGACAGCAAAGGAGATCTGGCACTGCCTGATTATCCTAATGGAGGGCACTGATGAAGTGAGGGATGATCGGAGATCCCTTCTGAACCACAAATATGAGGCCTTCAGACAAGGGCCTAAGGAAGAGATCGGAGTCACCTTCGAGAATTTCCTCAAGATTGTCAATGCCCTCAAAGGATATGTAAGAGTGTTCACTGATGGTGAACTTAATGATAAATTCCTTAGGTCCCTTACTAAGGAATGGGACACAAAGATCTGCATCATCCGAGAGTTTGGCAGACTGGCTGAAACAGACCCGCAAATTCTGTTTGGGAAGCTGATGTCTTATGAGCTTCAACTGAACACTAGGAAAGCAGAAGAAGAAGCTGAGAAGGCTGCCGCCAAAGAAAAGACTGTGGCTCTAAAAGCCATTCACTCCAGAAAAGGCAAGGGTGTGGTTTCATACCGTGCCAGGAAAAAGGATGAGGAGGAGGACTCCGAGCCATGCTCCTCCAGCTCAGAGCTGTCTGAGGAGGATTTCTCCCTCATCACCCGAGAATTCAAGAAGTTCCTCAAGATGAGGAATCAAAGAAAGAAAGACGGCTCCTCCTCCAGGCTTCAGAAAAAAAATTATTCTTCTGACAGGTATGCTTCTAAACCGAACAAACATCGCTCCTCTGACATTATTTGTTTTGGATGCAATAAGCCAGGACACGTCGTGGCCGACTGCTACCAAGGCAAGAGAGAAAAAGGGAAAGGAGAGGAGCACAAATCCTCTAGAGATAAGAAGAAAGAGAAGAGCTACATCGCCAAAAGGCCAAAGACACTGAGTGAGTCTGATTCCTCAGACTCCAGTGATGATGAGGAAGCCTACTTCGGGCTGGTGGGTCGCTCCGACTCATAAGGAGAATGCCCCCCATTTACTGGGAAGGTAAAGGCTCACACCCCTCTCTCCGACTCTGAATCTGATCCTGAGTCTCAGGATGATGACCCTGAGGATAGCCTTTCGGCCCGTGAAGCGGAGCTCCTCGAGAAGTATGAGCTTCTGCTTAACACTTTCGAGGAGTGCCGTAAGATATTGAAGGCTGAGAAAAAGGAAGTGAAATTCCTTAAGGGTGAGAGTGTCTCCCTAAGGGAAGAGATCACCAGTTTGATTTCTCTCCGACAGGAGCACCTTGACCTAACTTCAAAGCATTCAGAGTCTCTTAAGCTCCTTGATCTTAAGCAGGAGGAAGTCAACAAGTTGGAAGAACAACTTGCGGCAGAAAGGAAGATCGTCAAGAGCTTCTCTATGCCAAAAACAGTTCTTCCAGTAGTTGATACCTTCTCTGCTCAGGCCAAAGGAGCTGGCTTGGGGCATGTAGGGGTATCTGGTTCCTCATCCAGGAGAAATAGGAACCAGAGGAAGAATAAGGCTGCCAAGAAGGCCTCTGCTGCTGAAAAGGGAAAGGCTCCGCTCAGTCCTGTTGCGTTCGGAAAGCCTAGCTTTCCTTGCAACCAACATGACTTTCAATCAACCTTTGGTCATCATTTCCGGCCCTCGGTTGCAAAGCCAAAGAGCCGATATGATGGTTGGACCTTTCCCTGGAACTTCGGTGAGAGTGCCCTCAAGGCACCTTATGAGGAAATCCACATGGGAAATTATGGTCAATTCTCTAGCGGCCATAATGGAAAGCAGGCACCAAGAGTCAAGCTTGTTATACTGACGAAACAGAAGGTGAAGAAGTCATGTGACTGCAATCACCATGAGGCCCCCACCTCCAGATCCAAGGCCCGGCTGTACCCACCATTCCCAGGGTAAGGCAGGAGCCTAGGAAGAGGTACAACAGATTTGACTGTTGGTGTTGTGGCAAAGTCGGTCACTTTGCCGTGGATTGCTAGTTTAACCCGAGGTATAACGAGACTCCCTATGTTAGCACTGCGAGGCCGACCACTCGTAAGGTTAACCAACCGAGGGGGAGTATGCTAACCAGGAATCTAGGACCCAAGTTCGATTGGGTTCCTAAGGGAAATTAATTTTGTTTTGCAGGAATGTCCAAAGGCCACCAAAACGCTGATCTGGTATTTGGACAGTGGATGCTCCCGGCATATGACTGGGACAAGAAGCCTGCTGCGTGATTACACTCCAGTCGAGAATGGACCCAAAGTCATCTTTGGAGGGTCAGATCGAGGAGTCACCAGAGGTTACGGTATGATATCCAACGGTATAATCTCTATCACCGACGTGGCTTATGTTGAAGGGTTAAACCATAACCTGATCAGTGTAAGTCAGTTATGTGACAAGGGTTATGACGTTAAGTTCTGCAAGGATAAATATCTGATAATATCATGTGCCTCTTCTGAGACGGTATTAACAGGCATTAGGAGCAGGAATATCTTCTGCTTAAATTTTCTCAGTTTAGATTCATCTACCCCCGTATGCATTGTGGCAAGAGGCAGTGCATCTTTTTGTGAACAATGGCACAAGAGATTGGCACATTAATTTCAAAACAATTAGTATGTTGTTTTATAAAAACTTAGTAAGGGATGCTCCTGTTATCAAGTGCATCAAAGATAGCCCCTGTCCTGCATGCCAGATGGGCAAACAGACTCGGGCTACCTTTAAAAGCATTGCAGACAAAGACTCTTCCAGATGTCTTTACCTTCTACATATGGACTTGTTTGGTCCAATGCAAGTTCATAGCTTGGGAGGCAAGTCCTATACGCTAGTGATAGTTGATGATCATTCTCGGTTTACATGGGTGTTCTTCTTAAAACGAAAGTCGGATACGTTTGACATCTTCACTAGTTTTGTCAAGCAGGTTCAAAACGAATTTAACTGCCCAGTGGTCAAAATCAGAAGTGACCATGGAACAGAATTCGAATCTGGTGCTATGACAGAGTTTTGTGAAGAACAAGGTATCTTTCATGAGTTTTCCTCCCCGCGCACTCCTCAGCAAAATGGAGTTGCGGAGAGGAGAAATAGAACTCTCATTGAAGTCTGCACGACAATGTTGAAAGACGCTTCTCTCCCAGAATACTTCTGGGCAGAGGCTGTCAATACATCTTGTCATGTACAAAACCGAGCATTGATCAACAAGCATCATCGTAAAACGCCTTATGAGCTACTGAGAGGCAGGAAACCAACCATGTCCTACTTAAGGATCTTTGGTTGCAGATGCTATGTACTGAATAATGGGAAGTACCCGCGTACTAAATTTGGTGAAAAATGCTTCGAAGGCATATTCATGGGCTATAGTTCCCACAGTCGGGCATATAGGGTCTTCAATAAGAAAACCCTAGTGGTAGAAGAATCAATTAATGTTGTATTTGATGAAGGAAGTTTTTTTAACAGCAATTCTTCCAGTGGTATGCTTGAAGATGCAGGTGCACGACTTGAACAGCTGAGTCTCGATGAGACCGCTAAAGATGAAACTCCTAAGTACGTCAAAGTTTCCACCTCAACGTCAACTGGGAATGTTGAAGATCAAAATGGAACTAATCTCTTAGAAGAAGGAGAAGCCCAAGAAGTAGTCGAAGCTCCGGACGCCAGACTTCTTGAGCTCCGGCACGTGAGGGATCATCCTAGAGATCAGATCATCGGAGATCCTCGTGACGGTGTCAGAACTCGCAGAGGTACCATTAACGAGATTTTGCATCTTAGCTTCCTGTCACAGGTTGAGCCAAAGAAGTTCGACGAGGCGAACAAAGATGCGACATGGATTTTGGCCATGTAAGATGAACTACATCAATTCGAACGATGCAATGTTTGGACGCTGGTTCCCAGACCACACAAGCAGAATGTGATTGGCACCAAGTGGATTTTCAGAAACAAATTGGATTAACATGGTGTCATCATAAAGAACAAGGCAAGGCTGGTGGCTCAAGGTTACAGACAGGAGGAGGGGATTGACTTCGACCAGACCTTCGACCAGTGGCAAGGCTCGAGGCAATCAGATTGTTCCTGGCGTATGCTTCGCACAAAGGATTCACAGTCTATCAAATGGATGTGAAATCAGCATTCTTGAACGGAGACCTGAAAGAGGAAGTATACGTCGCTCAACCCCCAGGTGTTGCAAATCCTACTTATCCCAATCATGTATATTTTCTTAATAAAGCTTTATATGGGTTAAAACAAGCTCCCCGAGCTTGGTATGAGACTTTATCTAGTTTTCTTCTTGAGAACAAGTTCTCTAGAGGTAAAATAGATAAGACATTGTTTCTCAGGGAAGTCAAAGGCAAGATTTTGCTGGTGCAAATCTATGTCGATGACATAATATTCGGCTCAACGGACAACAATCTTTGCAAAAAGTTTTCCAAACTTATGCAAGGAAAGTTTGAAATGAGCATCATGGGAGAGCTAAAGTATTTCTTGGGACTTCAAGTGAAACAGTCTGAGGATGGAATCTTCATCTCTCAGACGAAGTTCACAAATGAACTCCTCAAGAAATTCGGTATGGAGAGTGCAACCTCTATGAGGACTCCAATGGGATCCACTATGTCTCTGGATAAGGATGAGAAAGGTAAACCTTTCGATGAAACCAAATACAGAAGCATCATTGGATCCCTGCTCTACCTTACTGCCAGTAGACCGGATATTATGTTCTCCACATGTGTCTGTGCCAGATATCAGGGGAACACTAAGGAATCTCACTATGTCGCTGCAAAGCGAATTCTAAGATACCTTAAAAGTACTCCCAATCTTGGCTTGTGGTACCCGAGAAACAATGATGTCGAGCTAATAGGTTTTTCAGATGCTGATTTTGCAGGGAGTAGGGATGACAGGAAAAGCACTTCCGGGACGTGTCAATTCCTCGGAAGAAGGCTTATCTCATGGAACAGCAAGAAGCAGAATTGTGTAGCTACCTCTACAGCAGAGTCTAAGTACATCTCGGCAGGCAGCTGTTGCGCACAACTCCTATAGATCAGAAACCAGTTAGCCGACTACGACCTTCAGTTCAAGGAAGTACCAATGTACTGCGACTCCTCCAGTGCAATTGCTATTGCCAACAATCTGGTATCGCACAGCAGAACGAAACATATTGAAGTGCGCTACCACTTCATTCGGGAGCATGTGGAGAACAAGGACATCTCTCTCTGCTATATCCCCACGGACAAGCAGATTGCAGATATTTTCACAAAGCCCTTAGACGAAGCCAAGTTCAGTCTTTTCAAAACTGAATTGGGGATGCTAAATTATGAGGAATGAAGACTACAGAAGCTCCAGGCTCGTGCATCTAGGGGGAGCCTCTGCCAGGAACTCAAGTGTGAGCACAGGTGCAAGTACTGAGGGGGAGCAAGGGGTCAAATGCAACAGACCTGATGTAGGCCCGTCCTAAAAGATCCTACACGGACAGCGTGACGACGACGCTCGCAACTCTCAACGCTCTCTAACCAGCACACTATGAAACGCAGCCGTCACAATGATTTAATTTATCTCTCGCGCTAACATACGGATAGCCGATCCATTAAAGGAATGGAGAATGGCTATAGGCCAAAATCCTTTCCGGCTAAAGGGAATAATATTTATTCCGACGAGCTTGGAGTTGTACCAAAATAGATCCACCAAGAAATAAATCACGAATTCGGAAAATGGTAGGATCTATCCCAACTAAAAAAAAGAAGCGAGGATCGCCACTCCTCTCGAAGGATCTTCGGAAAACCAAACGAGAATGACAAACTATTAAAAGTAGTACCGCGAAAATTCAACGATTCAAATTCCACGCAAAAGTCGCCACCACAAGAACTATCTAAGAAAGAAATCTCATGAGTAGATGGTTTCGTTACCCCGCTCGGAATAGTAGATCTGAGATGTTGGATCCACAAACAAGAACGATCGCTTTCCTTGGACGCGATGGGAGATGCACCAATGATGAGAAAACTCGATCGTCTTCCCCGCCTTTCGCCGTAGAAGTCCACGATGGCCTCTTCTTCCTTGCACTTGACTCCCCAAACCGAAGGAGGCCGAAGATTGATGGGAGGTGAAGAAACCGTGGAGGAGAAACACGATGATGGAGGTATTGAAGAGTGGGGGAAAGGGAGTAGATGAAAGAAGAGGAAAAGAAGAGAGAAGGAGGGGCGGCCAAGAGCTTTGGAGAAGAAGAACCCCTAAGGGAGGCGGCGGCTAAGAGGGAGGAAGGAGAGAAATTAGGTTGGAGGAATTTAGGTTTTCAATTCATTCATAAACTAATGATAAAAACAATAGTCTTGACCTTTTATAAGGCTTACATCAAACAAAAACTATAAGCAGCCCAAAACAGTGGCTAAACGCACACCAGCATAAAAATGTCAATTATTAAAAACTCATAAACTAGCAAATTAAAATTATTAATGCTAATAAGTCTATTTCCGTTGGCGAAGATTGTAGCCATGGCCGCTGCGGCGCCGCAAATCCTTGGCCGGTGGATCATCATCTTCATCTTCCGCCAATATCCCGCGATCGCCATGAACACCACGTGCGCCATCGTCATCATCGCCGCCATCGTCGTCATCGCCGTCATCTTTACCAATATCCCGCGATCGCCATGAACACCACGTGCGCCATCGTCGTCATCGCCGCCATCGTCGTCATCGCCATCATCTTTACCAATTAGGCCGCCATCGTCGTTATCGCCATCATGATGGCCGTCGCCATCAATCCTCCCCCGCTCAAAAGGACTCATCACCGATGAGTGGGCGGGAAAGTAACGGCGCAAGAGATCCGCATCTAGAAGATCCACCTGTGCAGCTGAGAGCCAAGAATCGTCTGAAGCACGACGACCACGCCATCTGATCAAAAACCTGTGAATGTCACCGTCTGGGGTGGGAAACACCGCGTCCTGTAATATCCTGTCAGGCAAGAAATCGGTCCGTGGAACCTTGGAAAAGCGTTAGGCGAAGAAGAAAAACCAGTTACATCATCAGTAGGTAACATACCTCCCGGAGAATCCAAAGGAGGAAGCGATCCAGAAATAATCTCACCCCCCACCCCATGAGATGATATAGTGGAAATATTAAACGGAGAGACAGAAAGTTCAGGTGGTGGAGCGACATAAAGCGTTAAATCTGAAATGTTAAAAACAGGAGAGATTCCCCAATCAGCGGGTAACTTTAATAAATATGCATTTTCGCCTATCTTCTTTAAAACCCGAAAAGGACCGGCTCTCTTATTAGCTAATTTCTTTATGGTGCCCGAAGTAAGCCGTTCAGGGATAAGTCGAACCATTACCAAATCACCAATATTCAAGTGGACTGCTCGCCTATGTACGTTAGCATTCGATTGATAAGTATCATATTTTGTAGCTAACGTCTTACCAATGTGCTCATGGAGAGCGTGAACGTGTGAGGCGAAGTCCTGTGCAAATTGACTAGATTTAAAGGATGGAGGTAACGGAATCAAGTCAAGAGGCACGGGCGCCTCATATCCATACACTATCTCATTCGGAGATAAACCGGTGGACCTATTCTTAGAATTATTATATGCTAATTGAGCATGCGGAAGAACAAGGTCCCACGTACCTCCATGAGGGGTGAACCCATGTGCAACATGACTTGAGTTAACAGTAGAAAATAACAGGACTAAGTATGGTGGCACGGGTGCTCTACATTCATTAACGATTTCCGTGGAGTCCAACGTCGTAGTTTTAAATTTAGATTTAAATTTTGATTTAAAAATTTCACAAAGAAATGCCTGCGGAAAACGCTCATCTCCAACTATATAGTTGGATGCTCTCGAAGTTGAAAGGTAGTGCGGGAGACACAACTCCACATACCCAACTACGTTCACTAACGTGTGCATGCATAGATCATCAAAAGGCGGAGGATAAATACAAGCGACCGGGCTTGGAAAATAATTGTGTTTGGGGGACACCACATCAAAACGTAACATCGTCATGGAATCACTAGCGGTCCAAAACGAAGCCTTACCCAACGGCAAACGGTCAGATGAACGGTCCATCCTAGGAACAGCATAGTCAGATCTATGAACAGTAGTGGAAAGACCGAACGCGACAACTAACAAATCGCTCACACACACCCGTCTGGGTAAGTCTAATTGGGAAGCTGGGTAAATAAACATCTCTAGATATCTCGGGCTAGAAATGACAAGCTCGTTCCCTAACAAGTCATCTAATCGAATCAAGTGAACCGGAGGAGGAGTCGACATGGGCGATTCCAGCGGAGGAACTAAATCATACTCACCGTCAAAACATGGATTTAACGTCCAAGAAAAATCCTTCGGGTGCAAGCCATCAAAATCAAAGGAAAAATCAAACAGTAGATTCGTCTTTATCGAAAACTCAGCTGGATCGTCATCATCTAACTCACTATCAGATAAACATTCATCATGGGGTGACTCTACCAACTTAGCTGACATATCTTCCAACCCACTCGATAATTCGTCCAAATCAGAATAAGTATTGGTCTCAAAAGTAGGCAAAATCGTACTCGACAAAATTTTGAATCCATTTCGGACTTCTGGCGAAGGATCTAACATCAAAGAAATGTCTATCGGGTCCTCAGTGCTACCATCATCCACAAATAGCCTTCCCACACAGGGTAAATCTTCCAGAACGTCACATCCTTCGCTAACCAAATCTTCCCACGAAGTAGGAACATTGTCTAAATCATGATGGAGGGTTGGGCAAATCGAATCCTGGGGAGAATCTAAATTAGTATGACCCTCAAGCAACGATGATAATATCAATGAACTATCTCCCGGATGTGCACCACTAAGATTATCCCAAGATAAACATCCATCCCAAGGTGACACTTCCAACACCGTTGAAACATCTACCAATCCTGGATCAATCATTATAATATTGTGATCCTCACTCGCACTTATCTGACTGGATTGATCTAACGGGGAAGCTAAATAAATGGGCACCTCAATATGTTCCAGGATAGAAGGAACTAGCTCGTGTTCTTGCAGGTCATCACCTACAGGTAAGCTCTCAACATAGGGTGACTCAGCCGGAATGTCTTCTGACTCAAGGTCATCAGAAGACACCATAACTATCAAGGGAGACGCCTCAGAAACATCGCCTAAAGGAAAAGGAGACGATTCCTCAGAGGAGAAATCCTCGTCCAGGTCACTAGGGTAACCAATCTCCTCATCGTCACTCAAATTGCCAGCGTATTCAACCTCTTCCTCAGTGACAGGCACAGTCCTAGACACCGCCTCAGACTCAACATGAGAGTCAACGACTAATTCAGGCAACTCGGGGAAAGACTTAAAAGTGTCTATGGCCGTAATCAGGGTAGGATACTCAATATAGCCATGGTCAGATACGCTGCTAGACTCACAAGTCGTAGTCGTCTGTCTGCCCCTACAGATAGGACTACTCTCAACCCGCGGGCTCATGACAGTCCTAGCAGTCACATGTACCGAACTCGAGATAGGGGACCTCACTATTTCCTTTCCTCTATAGGTAGGTGCATGTGTGCTATGGGTAGCTCCCCCTGCCCTGGGAAAGGATCTGTCCTGGGTGAATAGGTCACCCCTATGATCAGGCTTGAATAAGGTGTCATAACTATATTGGTTAGTGTATGTCGGGCTAGTAGTAAGGCAGTAGGGGGAATCAAATTTCTCTGAGAGTATTCTTCGCATGTGGGGCCAGGCATATGGATAGCTACCAGCTCCGCGCTCTTCGTTCAGCCAAAACATACGGGCTCGACCTCTTAACCGCTCTCGGACTACATTAACCTTTTGGTAGTCGCCCAATTTGTTATAATCAAAATAGGTTTCTACCACCTCAAGCCAGTATCTAAAATACTTGGGATCCCCATAACCATCATAGGTAAAAATATTAGTGTGTAGATAAGTCAGGGGACGATTGGAAGCGTTAACGTCGAAAGCCATTTCAGTGTGAACCGGAGAGGACACTCGATCCGGATTTTATGCGAATGCAAAGAAATGGTACCTGAACAACTAATTCTAGGAAAGATAGAATTGTTCCCGCTTAGCCACTAAGATTATAATTATATAAAATAGATTTTCTTGCTGGAAAAAATACGAGGATTATTAAAAAAATTTATTTTTGAATTTTGCTGAAAATATAAAAATATAGGCCGCTATTTGCAGACCAACTATTACATTTTAAAATAACTTAATAAAAATAATGATTTAATGAAAAATAATTTTTTTTTTTTTTGGATTTCAGAAATTGGAAATTTAAAATTTGAAATTTGAAATTTTAAATTTTGAAATTTGAAATTTGAAATTTGAAGTTTGAAATTCGAAATTTGAAATCTGAAATTTGAAATTTAAAATTTGAAATTTATTTGTTTTAATTTGAAGAGGGGGAGGAGTGCCAATTAGGAAATTGACGAAAACCTCCCTCTGATACCAAATTGATGTAGGCCCGTCCTAAAAGATCCTACACGGACGGCGTGACGACGACGCTCGCAACTCTCAACGCTCTCTAACCAGCACACTATGAAACGCAGCCGTCACAATGATTTAATTTATCTCTCGCGCTAACATACGGATAGCCGATCCGTTAAAGGAATGGAGAATGGCTATAGGCCAAAATCCTTTCCGGCTAAAGGGAATAATATTTATTCCGACGAGCTTGGAGTTGTACCAAAATAGATCCACCAAGAAATAAATCACGAATTCGGAAAATGGTAGGATCTATCCCAACTAAAAAAAAGAAGCGAGGATCGCCACTCCTCTCGAAGGATCTTCGGAAAACCAAACGAGAATGACAAACTATTAAAAGTAGTACCGCGAAAATTCAACGATTCAAATTCCACGCAAAAGTCGCCACCACAAGAACTATCTAAGAAAGAAATCTCATGAGTAGATGGTTTCGTTACCCCGCTCGGAATAGTAGATCTGAGATGTTGGATCCACAAACAAGAACGATCGCTTTCCTTGGACGCGATGGGAGATGCACCAATGATGAGAAAACTCGATCGTCTTCCCCGCCTTTCGCCGTAGAAGTCCACGATGGCCTCTTCTTCCTTGCACTTGACTCCCCAAACCGAAGGAGGCCGAAGATTGATGGGAGGTGAAGAAACCGTGGAGGAGAAACACGATGATGGAGGTATTGAAGAGTGGGGGAAAGGGAGTAGATGAAAGAAGAGGAAAAGAAGAGAGAAGGAGGGGCGGCCAAGAGCTTTGGAGAAGAAGAACCCCTAAGGGAGGCGGCGGCTAAGAGGGAGGAAGGAGAGAAATTAGGTTGGAGGAATTTAGGTTTTCAATTCATTCATAAACTAATGATAAAAACAATAGTCTTGACCTTTTATAGGGCTTACATCAAACAAAAACTATAAGCAGCCCAAAACAGTGGCTAAACGCACACCAGCATAAAAATGTCAATTATTAAAAACTCATAAACTAGCAAATTAAAATTATTAATGCTAATAAGTCTATTTCCGTTGGCGAAGATTGTAGCCATGGCCGCTGCGGCGCCGCAAATCCTTGGCCGGTGGATCATCATCTTCATCTTCCGCCAATATCCCGCGATCGCCATGAACACCACGTGCGCCATCGTCATCATCGTCGCCATCGTCGTCATCGCCGTCATCTTTACCAATATCCCGCGATCGCCATGAACACCACGTGCGCCATCGTCGTCATCGCCGCCATCGTCGTCATCGCCATCATCTTTACCAATTAAGCCGCCATCGTCGTTATCGCCATCATGATGGCCGTCGCCATCAAGACCCAGATTTGTAGAAGCCGAAAAGGGGGAGATTACCCTCTCGGCTAAGGCTAAGGTGGCTCCAAGTTGGAGATTACCCTCTCAACTCAATTTCAAGTTTATGGTTTTCATTCCCATACGCTCTATTCACCTTAGCTTGTAGGGTTTAGGCTTCTTCAAATAGGGGGAGATTGTTGGGTATTGTATCCACAACGTACCTGATTTGAAGAAGCCCCTGAACAAGCTAAGGTAAATAGACAATGTATTTGATACAATATTTCAAGTTGTGCTTGCAGTTATTACACGCTAAGTGCACACCAATGTCAGGGTGCAGTAGGTCAATATACACGGGTCTGCATGACGTAATCCCTCGTTGAGCAGATCAGTGTGTTGGCATACGTGTACTCTCTCTATTGGAGTGTACTTATTTTCAAGTACAGGGCTGTGATTTTGCAAGAGCAGACAAGGAGCAAGGATGGGTCAAAAAGCAGTCCATGGGCGGATAGACGAAAAATCGTCTAAGTGTTAAATCGACGAGAATCATCAAGTGATTCTTGCCGATTCGGTGAGAATCATCAAGTGATTCTCGCCGATTCGGTGAGAATCATCAAGTGATTCTCGCTAGATTCTCGCCGAATCGGCGAGAATCACTAGCTGATTTTCGCCGTCTCCTTCCGGTGAAAACAGTGCGTGCAACCAAGTCAACTTCGACGAGAATCATCCTTGATTCTCGCCGAATCGTCGAGAATCACCTTTGATTCTCGACGATTCGACGAGACTCACCTTCGATTCTCGCCGATTTTGACTTGGGCGAATTCTGGTTTCCGCTGGACCGGACTTTGCCGCTGGCAATGTTTTGAACCGGGGTTAGGGTTTCTTCAGGTGGGACCCATAACTGTTATAATGGGGTATTTCCACCGTATAAATATACGCGTATTTTGAACAGAAGATATACAAAAAAGAAATACACGAGCCGCCGACCGTGACCTAGATCGCGATATCTGCTCCGACGCCGTCGCCTCTCGTGCAAGTTGTTCGCCGACCTTGATCGTGATCTCTTCCAAATCTTCCGGCGACATAAGCTTAGCCAAGCTTAGAGTCTCACGCGTCTAACCAGAGATCCTTTGTCTCTTGATTTGTTGATCGGGAAAACCTTCCACGTCCGAATCGATCGAGACGATCGATCCTAGTGTGACTGTTGGTAGACCTAGCTAGCTTTGCTACGAAGTTTGAATCTCCAACGAACAGCAGCTGCACACCGTTGTCGCCGCCTATTCCGAGAACCAAGCCGCCGCTCTTCTTGCCGCCGCCGGTGTCGGGGAGATTCTCTCCAAGTGAGATCTAGGGTTGTGAACTCTTCGTGACTTCTAGAACACGTCATCAAACGAAGAGGGACACCTTAGTCTCCGAAAGTAGTTTGTATTTCTTGTACATTCTAGTTTATTTTCGTTGTAAAGGAACGTTGGTTCTGAGTTGTAAGGGTTGGGTGCAACCCGTGTGGTGGGAGTGTTGTCTCCTACGTGTGGAAGGGTTCCTTCCGATAGTGTAAGGATTGGATTTCAATCCTGTTGGTGAAGAGACCGAGTCGTCCCTTGTTGGGAGATAGGTCGAAGGGGGAAAGTGGATGTACCCAACTCGGGGAACCACTATAAATAGCTTGTGTACCTTCTTTGCTGTGCTGGTTTGTTTATTTGTGCAGGTACAATTTTAATTCCGCAAAAACGCTGCACGTCACCTATTCCCCCCCCCCCATAGGTGAAGGTAGTTGACACTAGGTGGACTTTCACATGGTTACATCGGAACCATGCTCAGATAGATTGCCCATCAAGAAGGATCACACTAAGGCATGGCGACTCCCATGTTATCATCGAAGGTATTCAGCCTATCTGCCACACATTGTTATCTTTTGTACAGGCTGTGAAGGCCCACGAGTAGGGAGAAGAAGTTTACCTTATCTGCTTTGAGATGGTGGGGACAGAGACTTCTATTTCAGATGTTCCGGTGGTCCGGGATTTCTCCGACGTATTCCCCAAGAAATTGCCCGGGCTACCACCAGCCAGAGTCTTGGATTTCAGGATTCAGCTAGTACCGAGAGCGAGGCCGGTGTCCCGGGCACCTTACAGGATGGCTCCCAGGGAGTTAGCAGAGTTCAGGACTCAACTTCAGGAGCTAGTTGAGTCGGGATTTGTGCGGCCTAGTTCATCGCCGTGGGGAGCGCCAGTTCTCTTTGTGAAGAAGAAGGACGGGTCGTTACGACTATGCATAGATTACCGGGAGCTGAACCGGTTAACGGTCCGTAATACCTACCCACTACCTCGGATAGATGAGTTATTTGATCAGCTGCAGGGAGCCTTCTGGTTCTCTAATCTAGATTTGCGATCCGGTTACTACCAGCTCCGTATCCGGGAAGAGGACATATCGAAGACGACATTCAGTTCACGCTATGGATTATACGAGTTCACGGTGATGCCTTTTGGGCTCACGAATGCCCCTGCCGCATTCATAAGTCTAATAAACCGTGTATTCGAGACCTTCTTAGACCGCTTCGTGATTGTATTCATCGACGACATTTTGATATATTCCCGGACTCAGGAAGAGCATACAGAGCATTTGACCCTGGTCTTGTAGAGGCTGAGGGAGTCCCAGAGGTACGCAAAGTTTTCAAAGTGCCAGTTCTGGCTGCAGGAGGTGGCTTTCCTGGGACACACGATCAGTGGGGCTAGATTAGCAGTGGACCCAGCCAAGATAGAGTCAGTGAGGGATTGGCCACGGCCGAAGACCGCATCCGACATTCGCAGTTTCTTGGGGCTAGCAGGGTATTATCGTAAGTTCGTGGAGGGGTTATCGAGGATAGCACTCCCCCTCACGTCCTTGACGAAGAAGGATGCGGAATTTGTTTTGTCAGAGCAGTGCGAGACAGCTTTTCAGGAGCTGAAGGACCGACTCATCTCATCTCCTATTCTTGCGCTTCCATTCGGGAGTGAAGGATTTCAGATTTACACAGATGCCTCTTACCAGGGGATGGGTGTTGTCCTGATGCAGCATGGACATGTTATTGCTTACGCTTCGACAGAGTTGAAGAAGCATGAGCATAACTATCCAGTACATGACTTAGAGCTCGGGGCTGTGGTATTCGCCCTAAAGATGTGGATACATTACTTATACGGGATTCATTGCGATATCTATTCAGATCACAAGAATCTTAAATATATCGATACGCAGAAAGACTTAAACCTACGACAGAGGAGATGGCTGAAATTCCTCTGCGATTATGATTATAAGATCCACTACCATCCGGGGAAAGCGAACACAGTAGCAGATGCTTTGAGTAGGAGGCCCGACACTTCTGGACCGGGGCCTCGATTGATGTCTATAGAGCTGCTGCGGATGATGGAAGACATGCACATTACCATGGTATCTGAGGCCGAACCAGTGGTATATCGAGAGTATTTGAGCTCAGTGACCAGTGGTGATGACATACGAGAGCGCATCCGAACACATCAGAGGCGGGATGCTGCATTACAGCAGATTTTTAGTGCCCTAGAAAGGGGCAAGGTTGAGGACTACACGATACAGGATGATCTTCTTCGATTCCGTGGACGCATTTACATACCAGCAGGGGGCAGTATCTGGGAGGACATACTCAGAGAGGCTCATTGCTCCAGATATTCAGTGCATCCCGGCATCACCAAGATGTGGGCAGATTTACGGAGGTCTATGTATTGGCCTGGGATGAAGAGGGAGATTACTCATTTTGTGACATTCTGCGAGACATGTGAGCATGTGAAGGCGGAATGTAAGAGCCCAGGAGGTTTGCTACAGCCACTGCCAGTCCCAGAGTGGAAGTTCGAGGACATTGCTATGGATTTTGTGCACGGACTACCTCACTCCCACTCTGGGCATGATTTTATATGGGTCATAGTAGACAGACTGACCAAGGTAGCGCGCTTTATCCCATTTTGGAAGGATGCCCCAGTTGTAGTTCTGGTGAGATTATTTGTGGAGCAGTTCGTTAGATATCATGGCATTCCCAGGACGATCGTTTCGGACCGTGATGGTCGGTTCACTTCGAGCGAGTGGAGGGTCGTGCATGCTTACTTGGGCTCTCGGCTTACTTTTAGTACCGCCTTCCACCCGCAGACCGACGGACAGACCGAGCGGACCATCCGGACCATGGAGGACCTACTCAAACTATGCATATTGGATACGGGGAAGCCTTGGGAGAGGCTGCTGCCACTGATTGAGTTCTCGTACAATAACAGCCACCAGGCTAGCATCAGGATGGCTCCATATGAGGCACTTTATGGGAGGAAGTGTCGGACACCGCTATCATGGGTTCAGGATGTGGATACCATGGCTCTTGGATCTGATTATATAGAGGATACTGAGGTTCAGATTCGTTTGATCAGAGATCGGCTACTAGAGGCCCAGAGCAGGCAGGCAAAGTATTATGATGCTCGGCACCGGAAGGTGGAGTTCCAGGTTGGAGACAGAGTTTTCTTGAAGATACGTCCAGTACACGATGTCTCTCGGGTGCGGAGGCACAAGAAGCTCAGTCCACGATACATGGGGCCATACCTGATCCTGGAGCGGTCGGCCCCTTAGCTTACCGACTGCAGCTGCCACCGGAGTTGGGTGCCTTACATGACGTCTTCCATGTCTCTTCCTTGCGAAGAGCTCTCCTTTGGCCGGAGCAGCACATTACTACTACAGTCGGACCGGTAGAGCCTGACAGATCAGTTAGATTGGAACCGATCCGGATTGACGATACGACCGTTCGAGTGTTGCGGAAGAAGAAGGTCCCTCTCGTGAAGGTGTTGTGGTCCAATCATGGACGGGAGGAGCACACCTGGGAGCCGAGGGATCAGATGCTGGAGCAACACCCGAAGCTATTTGCATCAGGTACTTTTAATTTATGTTTTAAAGTTTCTTAAAATCTTGCAAATAAACCACGTAAACCCGAACTTAAATTTCGAGGACGAAATTATTTTTGTTTTGGTTGTTGGAATTTGTAACATCCCATATTACTTCTAGGCCCCTTTCACTTAGATTGGGTTAGGCATGGGATGGGTGACAGGGGTTTTAGCTAGGTTTGACCATAGGTAGTGGGTTGTAACCATGTGGGGCCCACTATAGGACCAAGTCAAACTAGGTCAAACTAGCCTAAATAGGGACCCAAACCACACCATGACCCCACCACATTGCCCTAACCCTAAAAACAATCTAAGTGCACCCTAGGGCATGCCATTAGGTCAACACTTTGACCCCAGTTGACCAAAGTCAACCTTGAGCCTAATTTGGTCAAACCCACATTCATAAGCCAATTAGCCTAAGTAGGGCACCACCTTGACCTAACCCAAGTTGGGTGGTGCCACTAAGCTCATGACCATCAAATGGGGTCAGCCCACCCACCATGGTTGACCAAGTCAACTCAGAGTCAACATAGTCAACACAATTGACCTAAAGAAGAAAATGAAGGCTAAGCTCACTCTCCTTGGACCAAGCCCACCAAATTTGTCCCATGGCCAGCCCAAGTGAACAATACCAGCCCTACCCCTCTGGTTGAGGAGAGAGAATGCATGCAAGGGGGCATTATGGAGAAATCACCTAAAAAGAGGAGAGAGAAATGGAAAATGATGAGAGGTGGCCATGTGGCCTTCACTCCTTCAGCCCAAAAGGTGCTGGCCGACCTCCTCACAGCATTCCAGAAGGAATTAAGGGCTGATAACCACTTGGCAAGCATGGGCGGAGCAACCAAGGTTGAGCCGTGCTCACATAGGTTGTATCTCCCCATATACACCACCTCAGCCCCAATTAACCCCTCCATCAGCTTCAGAGAGTGAGAAGGAATTGAAATCGAGTGCTGGAGCATGGTAAATGGTGGAGAATCAAGCATTCAGGGAGGAGCTCGCCGGCGTACCACCACTATGGAAAACCGCCGGCTGACCCGCCGCCAAGCCCCAATCTAGGTCTGTTTCGCCGCCCCTCTACCTGTAATAGAATTCTAGATCCATTTAGGGAGATATCGGGCTCAATTGAGCCCGATGCCATGAGAGGAAAATGAGAAATTCCGGGCTTTTTCTTCTTGGTCGGGTTCGTCGGAGGAGCCAACTCCGGCGGCCCCACCACCGGGAAACGCTAGCCACCACCTTAGCGAAGGTGGTGGCGACATCCGCCGGCGGTGGTGGTGGCTCAGCTGGTCGGAAAAGGCCAGCAAAGTTGCTCTAGGTCAGCTTGATCTCAGTCGTTGGCTAGAGGTAGGAGATAACCGGATCTCGTTCGTTTACGCTTTAAGATTCGTGCGGGCTTAATTTAAAAATCAAATAACATTGTTATATATGAAATGAAGTAAAATTAATTATTTGTCACATAAATGCAGTGACATTGCATGTCATATTTAGGCATCTTAGAGGCATTTACAGAACCTGTACCCTGAATGCAAATTGTAGCCTAACCTGTTAGGTTTAATTGGACACCTTAATCATCAATTTTGGTCCAGTGGTCTGGCCTGTAGGGCATTTCTCCTAGGACTGGTCCTAGACAAGGGCAGAACTTAATTTGGATGCCCAAGTCAAACCAGTAATCAAAATGGCCCCAAATGTTGGGTACATGCATTATAAGGATATATCTAGCCCCTGCCAAAAATTGGGAATTTTTGGGGCACCTGTTTCTATATATTTGGTCATAATATCAAAAACTAAATAAATGAAATATTTGGAGTTATATGACTCCTCATGGCCCCAAATTTTGGTGGTAGGTCCTTGGGGACATCATTGGTGCTTGCTAAAAATTTCAGCACATTTGGATCAATGCATATTGGGAAATCCACTTGCATGTGTTGGTTTATATATTGCCTTGGGGTGCCAATAGCAATAATTTAAAGATTGTGCATTCAGCCAAATTGAGGCACTCAAAAATCATGGATTTTATTACAGTGGTTCATTAGGGTAAAGTTCATCCCTCAGATTAATTATGGGATTTTTGGAATCAAAAATCTCATTAATTGGACTTTTTAAAAATATAGCTCCTTTTTGAAAATAAATTGGAAAAAATAGTTTTCCTCAAGTAAAAGTCCTCAAACTTTGCCAAGTTAAAAATAATATTATATTTGACTTAGAAAAATTTGATCTTTCTGTTTGAAGAACGTTTGGAGTAAAATACCTTGAAATGCCCATTTTACCCTTTTTGCATTTATTCTTGAATTGATGGAAGTACACCTCAAAAAACTTTGGAAATATTGCTCGTGATGTATAATTGTATTATTAGTCTTGCATAATTATTTCAGAATTTATGGATGTACTGATAATTTTTAAATTAATATAATGTCATTTTGGTAAATATTTAAGAATGGGATTGGTTAGGCCATTACCCTATAGAGGTTGATGAAACTTTGCCAATAGTCTTAAATTAATGTTTTATATGTTCTGTAATTTTTCTGGAATTTTGGATTACATATTCCTTGTACTTCATTTGGAAAATGGACATTATGTAGATTTGGTATTAAATAAGGAATTGGTATAAATAATCAAAGGAAAATTGTGAAACCCTGAAGACAGAAATATTTTATCATTATACAACTCAAGAAAAATTACCTAGGTCAGTGGAGTTTAAATTATGCTACTTCATGTGTAAAGTGACCTAGGAATTAATTGAAACGATTTAATAAAGGGATTAATTGACCAAGGAAAATTATGAGAATCCATATGATAGTTCCATTAGTCCATACCACCATAGGATAAATAGTTAGGGGCAGGAGGCCCTAAGAATTGGAATATTCCATTTTCGGGATAATAATAGGACATGGTGTGCATATAGCGTAAATAGGTCATGCTTTAAGGGATTACCAGAGGATTGATTATCGGAAGAATAAAGGAGTGCAATAAGAATGATTCCCTGTGGGTAGTATTGTCTTAGTGACGGGAGTAAAAGTGCAAGTCCTTAGGTAGCAACCGGAGTGGAGGTCGACGGAAGACCATCAGTTTCCCGGTAATATCTTAAGTCACTAGGATTGTTCCAGAGCAACAATGAGAGCTGGGGTGAAATATGGGTAGTCATCAACTAAAGTAAATATCCTTACGAAAGGGAACTTTGGGCGTAATCTCATCGTAGTTCCTAGTGCCACCGAGAGCCCTTCACCGGGTATACCCTGGGCAGTCCTGGGATTAACCTTAAATCACTAAGTATAATAACCCGTAGACAAGAGTAGTATAATAGGTTAAGACATTTGTTGTACCTTCTCACCCGTATAGGGTTGGAGAGTTTCATGTTATATGCTCACCCGTGTAGGGTTTGAGGGAATTGGTATAAAGGCACTATTGTGCGTTCTCACCCGGGTTGGGTTTGAGGGTTTCAGGACGGGTTTGGTCCTGCGAGCGGAAGGCTCGGAATGAAAGACTTGCATGTGCATAAATATAGTGGCGGGGCATGCTGTACTGGCCATTCGTCACACCGATGGCAGTACGGTGCACCAAGCGGTTGTGAGGGTTAGAGGGGCCAGTGGGTTGTTTTACACTGCGGTCTGGAGGACGACCCCCGATAACGCACATCCGACCCAACAAGACTGACGGGTTGTCAGCAAAGTACGTACGCGAGACTCTAGAGTGCACCTTGGATGTGTACAGAGGCATATGAGAGGGGTCTAAGGCTTGGTAGTGTGCATACCGGCCTAGAATCGGAGACGCCCGCTCTGCTGCTACCGTAGCCACAGCGGTGGTACCCTAGAGTGATGCTAGCTCTCAAAAAGTGGGAACTAAAGGTCTGTGATCACAGAGTCATTGTGCGTGAGTTGCACTTGCATGTGCATAAAATTGCATCATAACATTCATTCATATTAGGTCATACGCTTCATAGATCCTTATCATATAAATCAGTATGGGCTCTTTTATATGATAAGTTAAATTTTCTGGAAATCCTAACTTATATATTTGTATGGGCATTTATATAAGTTAGGGTACTTTTGTGATGGTAGTATAGTGATAGAATAGTTTTATTTACATGTTCTTACCTTCTGTTATTTACTTCCTTTACTAGTACTGCTCTTTACTTACTTGTGTCATATTTAGAACTGCTAGAGTAGAACAATAATACTTATTACAACTGCTAGTTAGTTTCTGTCACCTGCTTCCACTTTTGCTACCCCTTGTTGTCCTCCGCTTCGTCCTCCCGCTCGGTGCCTAGGAGTTGCGGGGCGAGGTGCGGAGGAAACGACTTAGTCTTTTTGACTAATGCTCGGTGACCATACTATTTTTAGGAGCCCGTGGATATGGAGCACCAGCACGACGAGGAGACAGGACGTGAGGAGCAGATACCGCTACAGCAGGCTACTACCACTACTGTGCGTCCTCAGGTGGGACGAATTCTGATATACTAGTATAGCTTCCGCTTTTATTTGAGAGAGAGAGTTGATTTGATGTACTGGGCATAAACCCTTATTGCTCTTTCATTTTGTACTCATTATGGACTATGTTGTACTATTCATTCCATATATATATATATGATGTACTCTGTGACTTGTGGGCTTGTAGATTTGTTACATTGTTACACTTCTTTTCTCATATTAGCCTATGTATATGATCGTAATAGCCGGCAGGATCGGCGTGTTGCGGTGTTGACTAACCCATGCGTTAGTACCACCGTAAGGAGACATTATGGAAGTCTTTATGGATGACTTCTCTGTTTTCGGATGCTCTTTCCCGTCTTGTCTTCTCAATTTATATCGTGTCCTTCAGTGATGCGAGGGCATGCATCTTGTTTTAAATTGGGAAAAATATAACTTTATTGTTCGAGAAGGTTTGGTTCTCGGCCATAAGATTTTTTGTAAGGGGATGGAGGTCGACAAGGCCAAAGTTGAAATTATCGAAAAACTTCCTCCGCCTTCTAACGTTAAATCTATTAGGAGTTTCTTAGGCCATGCGGGCTTTTATAGACGTTTCATTCAAGATTTTTCAAAAATAACAAAGCCGCTTACTCGTCTCTTGGAAAAGGAATGAAATTTTGTCTTTAGTAGCGAATGCGAGTCTGCATTTAATTTTATAAAATAAAAACTTATCAATTCACCCATTTTAGTGGCACCAGATTGGACCCTTCCGTTCGAGATTATGTGCGACGCTAGTGATATTGTCGTAGGTGCCGTTCTTGGCCAACGTATAAACAAATATTTTCATCCTATTTATTACGCTAGCAAGACGCTCACTTTCGCACAAGGAAATTACACGACAACAGAAAAGGAACTTTTAGCCGTCATTTTTGCATTTGATAAGTTTCGCTCGTATATAACGCTATCTAAAGTTATCGTATTTGCCGACCACTCCGCCTTAAAATATTTGTTAGCAAAAATGGACGCCAAAGCCCGCCTTCTTCGATGGATCCTCCTTCTGCAAGAATTTGATTTGGAGATCCGGGATAAGAAGGGCGCGAAAAATTTAGCCGCTGATCACCTCTCCCGCTTAGAAAATCCCGGTGCCGAAGCGCTCATCGAATCTGAGATAAATGACAGATTCCCTGAGGAACGCCTCCTAGCCATAAATATTATTTCATCATCCGCGCCTTGGTTCGCAGATTTTGTGAACTATTTAGTTATGCGGGTGCTCCCAAAAGACTTTTCGAGCCAGCAAAAGAAGAAATTCTTTTCTGACTTAAAATATTTCTTTTGGGAGAACCCTTTTCTTTTTCGTATGTGCGCGGACAAAGCTGTCCGAAGATGCATTGCGGGTGTTGAGTGCACGGAAATACTTAGGCACTACCACAAGGGTCCGGCTGGTGGGCATCATTAAGCTAATCGGACCGTGCGGAAGGCACTGGAGGCAGGCTTCTTTTGTCCCACTCTATTCAAAGACGCTCATAATTTTGTGTGCTCCTGTGATAGTTGCCAGCGGACGGGTAACATCTCTTGTCACGATGAGATGCCCCAAAAATTTGTTTTTAGAATGCGAAATCTTCGATTTATGGTTCATTGATTTAGTTGGCCCCTACCTCTGTCTTTTAAAAATAATTATATTTTAGTGGCGGTCGACTATGTATCGAGGTGGGCGCAAGCGCAAGCTCTCCCCACCAACGATGTGTGAGTCTTTATTACTTTTCTTTAAAAACTATTTTTTACTTCGACACACCTCGCGCTATTGTAAGCAATAGGGGAATGTATTTCTGCAACACACAAATGGCTAAGACGTTATCTAAATATGGCATCACACACAAACTTACCACCCCCTACCACCCGCAAACTAGTGGCCAAGTTGAGGTAGTAAATCGAGAGATTAAGTGTATATTATAGAAAACTGTTTCACTTAATAGGAAAGATTGGTCCTTCAAACTCGGCGATGCGTTGTAGGCATATCGTACAATATACAAAACTGCAATTGGTTGTATTCCGTATCAATTAGTCTACGGGAAAGCGTGCCATCTCCCCGTAGAACTAGAACATCGCTCTCTTTGGGCTTTAAAACTCTTAAATCTCGACTCTAACTTAGGTTCTCAAAATATAAAACTGCAACAAAACGAGCTCGATGTATGGTGTGCAAATGCTTACGAGAGCAATAAGTTCTATAAGGAGCGTTCTATGTTTTACCTCGACCAAAAAATCAAGACCCAAAAAACTTTTTCTCAGGGCGATCTTGTCCTTCTATATAATTCACGACTTAGACTTTTTCCCGGTAAACTAAAATCATGATGGTCCGGCCCCTTCAAAGTTGTAGAGGTTTGGTCATATGGGACCGTACTCGTCTCCCACCAGAAAAAGGCTCGTTTAAAGTGAACAATCATGGCTTAAAATTATAAATAGAGGGTGATCCTGTGGGTGGTAATATTGAATCGATAACCCTCCTCGACATATAAACCTCCAAAATAGTCAAGCTATGCAACTATAAACAAAGCGCTCCTGGGAGGCATCCCATGTTTATCTTTTTGGCTATTTCATTACTTTTTCTTTGCTATTTTGTTTTTAAAATGCAGGGTTCTTAAACAAGGTCTCCCCAATCTCGTTTCAGGGAAGCTTCTACCCCCCCCCCTCTTTATTTCCTTTGTAAATATTGCATTTTATTTTTGTTCCGCATACTTACGTTGCAACATTGGGGACAATATTGGACTTAAGTATGTGTGTTTTCTTACTTTATTTTCTGCACTTCTACTTTCTGCACTCCAAAAATTAAAAATATACAAAAAAAATAATATAAAAACAAAACAAAACAAAATTAAAATGAAAACTTCAAAAAAAATTTCTTTTTATCACCAAAAAAATTATAAAACAAAAATTCCAAGAAATATTTAGTTTTATTTTGTAATTATTTTTTGTAAATACTTTATGCATATATCTTTTTGTAAATATTTTTGTCAATATTATTTTCTCTTTCCCCTCTTCCTTTCTTTCTCTTCTTTGTAAATAACTTTTCTCTCTTTCCTTATTTTGTAAATATTTGCTTATAAAAACCAAAAATACAAAAAAATTAAAAAAGAAAAATAGTTCAAAAAAATTTATATCTTTTTCACATTTTTAGTATGTATATAATAACAAAATTAAACACAAAAGAATACAATAAGTAAGAAATTCCATGAAAGTAAAATAAAAAAAATCCAAAAAACGATAATAAATTAAAAACACAAAAAAAATGAAAACTCTAAAATCCAAAACAAAAAAAGACAAGAAAATTAAACACAAAACACAAAAAAAGACAATAAGTCAAAAATTCCACAAAAACAAAACAAAAACAAAAATTCCAAAAAAAGATAATAAATTAAAAACAAAAAAATTTATGAAACAAATAAATCGAATATTCCATTCTAAACCCTTTCTGCTCTCCAAAAAAATTTTTGCGAGTTTATTTATAAGCAAATTTCATTAATTTTTTGTTTACTATTCGTTTATTAATTAAAGATTGATAGATTTAAATATCCGGGGTTAGGTTTTAAAGATTTTTTTATGTTTTGTTCTTAAGATAGGAGACTCGTTTTAGACACTACTTCTAATTTATCTAAAATAGAGGCATGTGTATTATGTTAGAAAAAATAACTATAGACTTTAATTATTTCTACTTCAAGCTTTTAGAAACATAGGAATGTTCAATTTACAAAGGTTGCTCTCAAGATTTTTTTTTATTAAAATCTTGTTTTATTTTTGAAAAAAAAGTATATAAACAAACAAAAACCCATCTCCTCATATCTATCATGTCTTACTTGGCATGATAATCCTTAAAAGAACATATGTCAATGGGAATAAGATTTCGTTCCTAAACATAAACATCCAATATTTGAAAAAATTATATGTTACGGAGTAAGAGGATAAAATTCATTAGTCTTATACATATACATTGGGTTATATGAAGTTATTCAAAAATTACATGTCATAGAAAATAAGATTTCGTTTTCCTAAACATCCTCATTCAAAAAAAAGAGACAGTGGTTTAAAAATATATATATATACCACACCTCCTCTAAAGCCCTCTTCATAAACCAAAACAATCTCCTTAGTCATATTCAATGATTCTAGACTTAATATAAAATCTTTTTGAGAGCATAATTTTTAAATTGCATTATTTCCTTTAAACTCTTAAGCTAAAGTTTCTATAATTCCAATCTATCTTTGTTAGCTAACGATTACAATATTTGCTTGCTATTTGGCTACTTCAAGAAGTCTTTTTGGCCAAAACCTTTCCTCTATTTAAATCAATTTCATGATTTAGAACTTAACTCTTATACCCCTGATAATTACTTTGATCTCTCTTTTTGATTAATTCAAGTGGTAGCTAAATTTAGGATTTCCTTTAATTCCTCATAAATATGTCTTCAACTTTTGCTTTGCATTAGCAAAAGCTTAAGTATGGGGTATTTGATAAGTTGTAAATATATGTATTTTTACGTAGATTATTTAAGTTATTTTTATTTATTTTCTTTATTTTTAGGTATTTTTCTTTAATAAAATGCTTCTTTTTTGCAAATATTATTCTAACATAGCTTTTATTTGTTTTCTAAATTTTCAGGAAAAAAGTCAAAATTTCAAAGTACACGCCCATGTACTTATCGGTCATGCCCGTGACCTGGGTGTGTGACTTTGATCCCAACAGATGTTGCCGCCAATTCAACGATCTGAATTCGACGATTGTCGAATAGCTGAACACGCCTCGTGGCATGCCCTCGATGATCGTCGACCCGACACACCCGTGTTTCACCCGAGATCAACTCATCTCAATGCCCATCGAGAGCCACTCAACTCCATCTCCACTCAACGCCGACCACTCAATTCCATCTCCACTCAATGCCAACCAACAACTCAATGCCACATGACACGCCCATGTCAAGATTCGACAAGCCCGTGTCAAGATTCTACACGCCCGTTACTTCCATGTGTCCCAGACAAGACAGCTTCGACGACTAAATGAAACGTCTCCTTCCCCAGATAAACCTCCCTGACACGCCCCCACTACACGCCCGTGACTTCCACGTGTACAACCCCAAAGTCAAACCACCAATAAATATTCTGGATCACATCAGCAATAGTACTGAAACGCCCCCCACATACATGTAACCTAGTGCCTGTAATCTGAATTTTTTGCCTATAAATAGAACTTTTGTAAGGGCTAAGGGTTCAAAATTTTGAGCCATTTTGTTGTTAGGGCTGCTTCTAGGAGGCTTCTTTTAATGCTATGTAAGGATATGTTTCCCCCTCCTCTTTGTGTTTGTTTTAGCTTTTGTAATCAAACTTTCTCTTAATAAAATTTGATAGCTTTTCACCCTTATGTTGTACTGGAATGCCTCTGAGTCCTTCTCTTTCAGCAATCTTATGTATCTTCATTTTTTGTAAGGGTGTGTGCGTGTATGAGTTAGATTTGTGGAATTTATGCTTTCAAATGAAAAACAATCACTAAGCTTTACTTTAGATTTTCATAAAATTACTAGTCGTTATTATAGCCTATTTTTCTTATAATACTCCTTAGAATGATTTAGATTTATGATTTTTGTGCTTTTATATTCATTCTTATGAAATTGTAAAATGATTTCAAAGTGGTTTTCAATACTTTTTAACTTAGATTTTCTTTTTTTTTTGGTTGTAAAACTTTTTCTTCTTTTTAACTTTCTTCCACTTTTTTAACTTTTTACAAAGTTATAAGAATGGATTATGTGTTATTTTAATTTTTCAAACCCTTTGATTTTCGCATTTATTTGAAAACTCTTTTTCTCAAACAATATTTATTTCTATTTTTTATGAATTTCCAGCAAGTTCTAGCGTTAAAAATGTAAACGTTTTACTTTTTCAATCACTTTGTTTTTCTTTTTTTGTATGTGGTGTAAGTGTATGAGTTAGATTTTATTACTTTTATTCAAGTAGAGTGTGTGTGTTTTCATTTATGTACAGTGTGTGTGTGTGTTTATTTATGTAGAGAGTGCGTGTGTGTGTTTTCATTTATGTAGAGTGTGTGAGTGTTTATTTATGTAGAGTGTGTGTGTTTTTATTTATGTAGAGTGTGTGAGTAGAGTGTGTGTGTTTTATTTCTATAGAGTGAGTGGGTGTTTATTCCTGTAGACTGTGTGCGTGTGTGCATCTATTTTCTCCGGCTCGTTTGAGTAGGACTCGCTTTAATTTCCCGCCTAATCATGTGAGTAGCACTTGTCATTTTCAGCTTTCATTTCCCGCCTACTCATTTGAGTAGGGCTTGTCATTTTCAACTTTCATTTCCCGCCTACTCGTTTGAGTAGGACTTGTCATTTTTAGCTTTCATTTCCCGCCTACTCGTTTGAGTAGGACTTGTCATTTTCAGCTTTCATATCCCGCCTACTTGTTTGAGTAGGACTTGTCATTTCTCACCTCCTCGTTTGAGTAGGACTTGTCATTTCCTGTCTACTCGTTTGAGTAGGACTTGTAATTTCAATTATGCAATCTTCCTTTCTTATAATGTAGTTTCTCTTTTCTTATTATGAGTTTGGCTGAGTGCGTGTGTTTCTTATTTTAGTAGCTTTTCTCTTTCGAATATTAGGTTATCTTATTTCTTCTTTTTTTAATCCTTCAGCACGTAATTTAGAATTCACGCCTCACCAAACTCATAATCCATGCCCATTCCGATGAGTGGCTAATCGCTTTTAGCCCTCGGTATCGAAGAGCATTGGGATATAAAATGTTTTTAAATAATTAAACGTTTTGTTTTTCTATTTCATTAAGTACTTAAGGTTTACCCCGGGTTTACGACACGTAGAACCACATATCGATGTGTGGGCTCTATTTCTGTTATCCATACGCTAGCTAGCCGAGAGGTTGTGCGTATTGACGGATCACCCCTGGGTAAAGAGACTTTCGCACTAACCCTCGTGAAAGGAGGCGTAAAATTCTTTTGGATTGGGTTCCCCCCCCCCCAATAGCGGGGTTCTTAGCATAATGTGGGCATTAAGAGGAATCCTTCATCGGACGAGAGCCCAGTCGAATAGTCTTAATGTTCAGGTGAGCGATAGTCCTAGAGATAGGTGAGCCATTCTTTTGGAACCTCCACGGTCAAGTCTTCATTTAATTGAATTGAAACCTAGGATCTCTAATTATTTAAATTTATTTTCGTCCTAACGTAATTCGATATCGAGTGTTATTTCTTCATCGACCTTGTTCTTAATCTATTTTCAGCTTTTTCATAGTTAAAACCGACAACTTAGATTTTTCGATAAAATAATAGTCCTTCCAGAGCAGTAGGGAGAATCAACCCATTCCCGAGAAATTTGCGATCTCCATAGCCCCCCCCCCCCCCCGAATATCCTATATTACTTGTGATATGTGCACTTGTCTATAGGTCGTCGCGCAAAATCCGGACCCGCCGTGCTCCCTAGATAAAATAAGAGTCGGGCTTCACGCGCATCAGTCAGCTTGGCAAGCATCAGCGCTCCTCCTTCCCACCAAAGCAAGGTCGTGGATCTTCCCGCCCATTTGACCTCGTTCACTCCGATGTCTGGGGTCCTGCTCCTACCCTCACAATAGGTCGGGGTAGTTTATATTTTGTAACTTTTATTGATGATGTCTCACGCTCCACATGGGTGTATCTTTTAAAAGATCGCTCTGAGTTATTCTCTGTGTGGATGTCATTTTATCTTATGATTAAAACTCAATTTGATGTCTCTATTAAAATCTTTTGCTCTGATAATGCCAAAGAATATCTTAGTCATGATTTTACTTCTTTCTGTATACAAAATGAGACTGTTCATCAAACTAGTTGTGTTTATACCTCACAACAAAATGGTGTAGTGGAACGTAAAAACCATCACCTCCTTGATGTCGCTCGCGCACACTGATGACACGGATGCAGGTTCCTCGCTCATATTGGAGCTATGTTGTTCTCATCTCCTGCTATCTTATTAATCTCATTCCCTCCATGGTTCTCCACGGTCAAACCCCATTCTCCATTCTCTATCCAGGCAAGGATCCGTTTCCTCTCCCTCTGCGTATCTTTGGGTGTACGGCCTTTGTGCACGCTCCCTCTGCCACTCATGACAAACTCTCCCCACATTCCACCAAATGTGTATTTCTAGGTTACTCTACGACTCTGAAAGGTTTTTGTTGTTTTGACCGTGTTCTTCGAAAGCAGTTCGTCTCTGTGGACCTAACCTTCTTCAAAAATATGTCCTATTTTGCTCACAACTCCTCCTCTCTTCCTGATATTCCTGCTTCTCCCACCATCTCCTATATCCCAACTACACCTACAAAGATTTCTCCTCCTCCGCCTTTCCCCCCTCCTCCACCGTGTCCACAGTCTCCACTGCTATCTTCCTCCTCTCCGCAGCCGTCTCTTTCTACTCCTAGGCCAGCTCTTTCCTCCATGGATGCTCCAGATACTAAGGTACATGCCGACCTAGATCTTCTCATTTCTCTTCGCAATGGGGTGCGGACATGTACCCAGCAGTCTCTAGCTGCTGTTGTTTCCTATGCTCGTCTTACTCCTTCTCACGGGACTTTTGCATTGGTGATCTCTACCACTGCCACTCCCCGCACCTACTAGTAATTCATTACTATTCCTCACTGGAAGTCTGTCATGGATGAGGAAATTGCCACTCTCACTGAGCGGGGTACATGGACCCTTGTTCCTCCACCGTTGGGCACCGATGTTGTTGGCTATCGCTGGGTCTTTGTTGTGAAGTTCAATCGGAATGGCAGTGTGGATCGCTACAAGGCACGCCTTGTCGTAAAAGGCTTCACTCAGACTTATGGTGTGGATTATTTTGACACCTTAACTCCTATCGCTCGTCTCAGCACTATTCGGGTACTCCTCTTTATGGTCGTCAACAGGGATTGGCCCATTTCCCAACTAGATGTCAAGAATGCCTTTCTTTATGTTGATATTCAAGACGATGTATACATGGAGCAACCTCATGGGTATGTTTCTCCGGGGGAGACACAATTATGTAGGCTGAAGAAGGCCATCTATGACCCAAAGTAAAGCCCTCAGGCTTTGTTTCACAAGTTTAGCGGTATTGTGGAAGCTGTGGGTTTTACAATAAGTTTTGCCGATCACTTATTATTCATTCGCAAAACCTCCCGGGGTCTGGTGGTTCTTGCCATATATGTGGATGATATTCTTCTCACTGGGGATGACCAGGCTGGGATAGCCTTGACAAAGAAACAACTTCGTCAACACCTGGTCACCAAGGATTTGGGCTCCCCAAAATACTTTCTGGGGATGGAAATCTCTCGAAAGCCCAACTCCTTAGTCCTCTCTCAGCGTAAGTATGCTCTTGATCTCCTAAAGGAAATAGGGTTGACTGTGGCTAAACCTACCCGATGCCCCATGGCCACTGGAGAAGATAAAAACGGGATAGATGACTCGCCACCTCTATCAGATGTTATGTTGGATCCCTAGTATGGATTTGGGCTAGGTTTACTATTAGGTTATTGACCCTCAATGTATAGCCTAGGGTCATTTTGCTAGTTCTAGGTCTAGGTCTGTTTGACTAGATTAGACAGGCATTGATCCAGCCCTCAGAAGAAATCAGAGATCCAGACATAGAAGAATGGCAGTCCTTAATAGTTCAGAGAATCAGTTCGAAATTCTTAGAACTCAGCTCGATGATCGTCGATCGCTGATCGACAAACTCAGAGTCCCTACTCTGAGTTGAGCTCGATGAACTTAGAGCTCAGGTCAACAATCTTCCCTTTTCTCTCAAGTTCTCTTGTCGACGAACTTATTTCTCTGGTTGACAAACTTGGAGCTTAGCCTTGATAGACTATTTTACAGATCATCTTTCTCTGAGCTCAGCTCGACGAAGATGATTTCTCAGGTCGAGGAACTTGAAGTTCAGGTCGACGAAATTTGTTTTGAGTTCGACGATTTCTATCAGTTTTGGGCATTTTCTCTCAGTTTATTTTCAGTTTGGATTATTCTAAGGCAGTAATTCTCTAGTAATTAATGCTCATATTCTTAAGAATATAGTTGTTGTTTGGCAGCATTAATTATGGATTTCTCAGAGTAATTACTTGACTTATTTACTGAGATAGTAAGGAAATGCATTTAAGATAATTTCCAGTCATTCAAGCCCTAGGAATCCAGCATTAATTCAAGGATAGAATTTAAATTCAAATGTTATTTTCTGGGAGGAATATAAAAGCACTATTTTCAGAAGATCATACAGAGAATTGACATAGAGAATTCACTGAGACACACAGACATATACAGAGAATCTCACAGAGCTCTTCATCATCAGCTTCAGAGCTTTTCAAGGGACAACTATTCAATATCAGTCCAAAAAGCTTCTGAAGATCTTCTAAAGATTGAAGGCCTACACCTTGTGCAAAGCTCTCATCTTCCTGAACTATTTTTCATCTCAGGGGGAGCTTTGACAAGATCAAATCCACTAGTCTTCTCTTAGACTGTTGACAGAGAAGAACACCATCAAATTTCTTTTTCCCACTGTGTACAGGGTTATAACTCTCTTCAAAAGTTAACCCCTTGTGTAAGACCCCAATTTTTTTTTACAACAACCACCGGGGTCTTTGGCCCAGAACCGTCGCTTTGCGGTGACACCTTCGCACCCGGAAGGTCATCACTATAAAACGCTAATCCTGCCGGCCAAATCGATCACCATCGACAGAATATATAATGAAAGAAAGTATAAGCATCCAAATCCACAATAGAAAGAGGAAATTACATGACAAATAAATAGTCCACATCGCGAGAAAGTGAATACAGGCTTAAGCCCGGTACATGATAACCTCACTACAATTCACTCATAAAAGTAAAACTACTAATACTCGGCTCCACTCACGGATCCGGATGCATGTCCACCCGAGCTACACTGGCCCATCTTCATCTGCACCAAAACCTGCTGGTGTTGCTTCTCCTGCGGCTGTTCCTTGTCTCCCATCCGGAGCACCTAGAATATGGTGGTCAAACGACCGTCAGTCAAACTAGACTCAGTCAACAATCCCCCACCCCTCTACCCGTGGCTCCTAGGCACCGGGCGGAAAGGAGTGAAAAGGAGGACCAAAAGCAGGGCGTAATCAAGCAGGTGACATCTACCCTAAGGAATAAAATATTAAGGTATGGCAGGGGTATCACAATAATTAAACATGAGTAAACAAGTATGTAACAAAAGTAAACAGTAAGGAGTAGCAAATAAGTAAAAGCAGTAAGAAGAGTAAGTAAGAGCAACGAGAAGTATAACCGTTGATTTATAGGGATTACCCCTATAGACCAAGGGGTCGTTTTGTAGGGCCTATCGTATAAAATGTCCCATACCATTTTATACGATAGGTGTCAGTGGTTAAATGCAATGATTATCCCATGACATACAAGTATGCTATGGTATGCACATGCAAGTGCAACTCACACACACGACTCTATGTGCACAGACCTTTAGTTCCACGTTTTGGAGTTAGCTAAACTCTTAGGAGCCTCTCGTCGTGGCCAACAGAGATAGTGGGTTGGGCCTCTCCACTCCTAGACTGGTAATCATACTACCCCGTCTAGCCCCTCACGTACGTTTCCGTATTATTCCTAGCAAACAAGCTAGTCTCCCCGAGTCAACGTACCGACGACGGTGTGATCGATCGTCCAATACCGAGGACCCGCCACTGTTATGCACATGCAACCATAATAGTTTGTATCTAATTATAGTACCGAGCCTCCATCTCATTAGACTACCGAGCCTACTAGTTCACCATGTTCCCGAACCCACGGCTCCCTGGACTAATGAAGTCTCCTTTTTTCCAAGTCCCCGAGCATCCAGCTCCCCGGACTTCCAAATCAATACTGAGTCCATTTAACTCTACCAGTAAGCCCTTAGGACACGGGCCTACGCTATCCTTTCTTTACCAATTCATTTCCCTACGTGTACAGGTGTGAGTGTAAGGTGAAACTATTATTAGGGTTGCTCTTGCCCAAATTATTCCTAAGGTTTACGTTAGCACAGGACTGCCCAAGGTATTGCCTGTGAAGGGCTCTCGAAGGCACTAGGAACTATGATGGGATTACGCCCAAAGCTCCCTTTTGCAAGGCACTTAATATTATTGATTTCTACCCTTGATCAGATCTCTCATTTATTTACCCAAACCAGCAACCTACTAAGGATTCAACTCTTCAAATTCATTACCCACTCTAGTTCAGTTTCTGCAGTTACTATATGCAGACCACCCTATACTATATGAGATGTATAAAGGAGGTACTCTGGATTGTCTTCCAAATCTCCTACAAAATTTACCAGAGGTATATCATAATAAGTTTAGTCTAAAATCAGAGAATCATAATTTTTCTAATTAATTTGATATTTATTGAATTTTCCCAAATGTTTGGCCATGGGCAATTTTGAACATGAACTATATGATCTACTCAAGTAATGGCCACCCAAAAATTTTGAACACTAAATAACAGAGATATTTGACTAGATATTAATTTCCATAATTTTTTTAGAAAATATGTGACCTGTAATTAATTTATCCAATATAATTCCCTTAATCATATGTAAAGAATGAAGTACCAAAATTACTCATCATAAAATTATGTAAAAATTACAGAAACTTAATGTGGTGCAGAAAAGATCATTATACAAAAATCATAATTTTAGAGGCTATCTAGACTCCAAAATAAATTAAATTAAATTTTTATGGGAAACAACACTTAATGAAGCAACCATTAGAAATATTATTCCACAAATCCCATAAATATTCACAGAGCTTTAAAACATAATAAGGATTCCTCTGGCTAAAGTTCATCAATTTCCAGCAAGTAGTTCCTTCATAATAAATTTCTAAGCAAATATTAAAAATTACTAAATTCTTAATGAAGTATCCAAAATAATAATCCTAAATTCATAACAAAAATCTCCATAGCTTTTACAAACTTTAAACACCACTCATCCCAAATTTCAAGTGATTTTAAAGTGATTTGATAACCTAATGCTCCAAATTAGTTTTGGTGCCCTAAACTAGGGTTAGGGTTTTGAGGGGGTTTAAGACTTCCAAATGCCCTAAAATTTTAACCAGAGGACTATACCAACCCTATGGACTTCCCCACCAATTTCCAAGTTATTCCAAGGTCATTTGGCCCCATAACCTTCAAACCCTAAGAATCCCCATTAAGGGACCAACCCTAGGGTTCTAGGGATACCCTACTCTTAACCACCCCAAATTCCATTAGAGGGTGTGTCGTACCATAGAGAATCAGTGGCCAAAATATCAGCCTCTGTTGAGGTGATTTGGCCACTCAAACCCAAAGGGGGTGTTTTGACCTAATTAACCCTATAAGGGTCAACCTGGGGTTGGATAAAACCTAATCAAAACATCTCCAAAGGAGATGAAATTTTTAGCAGAACCCTAACATGCTCTCTAAGACCACCCACCCAAATTTGGGGGGATTTTGACGTGTTTATGACACCTAAATAATTTATAATTGGTTTATTAAATTTTTCTAAACACTATAGAAAACTCTTTTCCAAAAATTCTTATTTTTAGATTGTCTAAGAGGTAGGCTATGAGGAGCCTATGTTCAAAATTTCAAAGCATTTGAATGAGTGGTTTGGTGTGAGCACTAATTCTAATGTCTGGTTATGCCTACGTATAGGTTTCACCAAAACGAGTGTTGTGGTCACACCAGGATTCCAAATTGAGTGAAATCAATTTTAAATTACACTACACATCAAGGGCTACATTGTTCATGTTTAACACGTTTATAGTAGAGGCATCTAAGTATTTTTAATAATTAAAACCATCTACTGTTAATAATTTCCAGGAAATCAATTAATATTATTAAAATACTTGATCAAAACGGACGGCATCCGCTCATCCTCAACCTCCAGCCAATGGCCGAGATGGGCCCAACCTGGAGCCTCTTCCAGCCGATTTTCTGGCCACCCTGACCACCTCCCTGGCCGGCCACCACCATCACCACTTTCGTTGAGGTGGTGGCTAGCGTTTGGCGGCGACCATGCCGCCGGAGGCGGCGGTTTCCGGCGAACTCTCACCACCATTTTTCATGGAATTTCAAGGAAATTTTCTCTCCGATCCGGCTTGTTTGAGCCCGACTTCTCAACCTAAATAAGTCTAGATCTAGAACGCATAGAGAGGAGAAGGATTGGACCTTGTCGGCGGCCTGAAGTTGGGAAGATCGCGGGGAAGCCATTTCTGAAAGTTGCGTCGCTCGGCTTCTGCAACTGCAAGGTGGGGAGGCTCGGTTTCTTCGGGTAAGGATTGGGAAAGCCTCCTCTCAACCCACTGGTGGTGTTTAAAGCTTCAGATGGGGAGAGGAGGGGCTGGATCATTAATGTCCTTAAAAGCCATTAATGGCTAGGCTCGACCATGGAGGAGGGGAGGGGCTAAACCAAGTCTGACGGCCAGGGGAAACGGCTGGAAACTTCTCCCCTTCCCAGGGAAATTGAATTCAACTATTAAATGTGGCTTTTGGAGAATCGTTTCCTTCCCTCTCCTTCCTCATTTCTCTCTCCTCCATTATCGTGGAAATGGAGGTTACTGTGACACGCGGTACACGCCTGTGTCGGCCAAGACATGCCCGTGTCGGCCAAGACACGCCCGTGACGCAGGGCGTGTAACCCACTCGACACCCAGTCGAGAGAAAATCGTCGACCTCTCGACACAGCGGGACACGCCCTGTGACACGCCCGTGTCACAGGCCGTGTACCACATGCTCGACGATCGACACTCGACTATCGACGATCAGCACTCGACGATCGACACTCGACCTTTCAACACAGCAGGACACGCCCTGTGACACGCCTGTGTCATAGGCCGTGTACCCATGCTCGACGATCGACACTCAGTGATCGACGATCGGCACTCGACAATCGACGATCGACACTCAACCTTTCGACACAACAGGACAAGCCCTGTGACATGCCCGTGTCACAGGTCGTGTACCCCGTGCTCGAAGATCGACACTCAACCTTTCGACACAGCGGGACATGCCCTGTGACACGCCCGTGTCACAGGCCGTGTACCCCGTGCTCGACGATCCACGATCGGCACTCGACGATCGATGCTCGATAGTTCGTAGAACTGAGGGGACACACCCCCTGCCATGCCTGTGTTATAGGGCGTGACCACTCAAAAACTTCGTCGACCAAGTGCCCAACTCTTCAACCTGAGCGGGACACGCCCTGGGACACGCCAGTATCCCAGGCCGTGTCACCCAATTTTTGCTACTCCCAGAATTTGGGCTTTTACACTCACCCTCTCTCCTAGTCACCAAGTTGACTTGGTCAATCTGAAGGACTATTTGCAGCCCTTCCACGCACATTATTCTTTAAAGAAGCCACATGAGGAGGCTTTAGCTTGGGTTAGCCTATTTGGGCTAGGTTGACCAGAAATAGGGTTGGGTTGACCTTGGTGTCTTTGGGATTCCTTAGATTTTGTCATGACCTGGTCATGACAAAACCATTCCTAGGGGTCTAGTTGTTTGAGGGATGTTACACCTTGGTTGTTAAGTCTCCTGATCAAATGACTTAGTTTGGCTTTTGGGCACCTGATCAAGAGCTCAAAAGGGTTGTTAGATCTCCCTTAAAAAATAGATCTTGTGGTGAAAGGGCACCTGAGCAAAAACCTCTGGTGGCAGGGCACCTGATCAAAAACTTGTAGTGGATTCCTACCAGGGTGGTAGAAGAGTGGATGTACCCAAGTTTAGGGGAACCACTATAAATTTCTTGTGTCATCTGGAATGCTTTATTGTTTATTTTCTGTGTGCTGTAATAGTTTTTGTTTTCTTCTCTCTTTATACTTATACTTATCACATATTTTAATCTGCTGTAAAAATTTATTAAAGTTTTAAAATACTTTATTCACCCCCCCCCCCTAGAGTTGAGCAGATCTATCCCTCATTGATATCAGAGCATATCTGATATCTCTTTCATTTTGTATCAGAGGGTAAGGGTGTTTAGTTTCACAGGCTAACAACTTAACCAAAAGATCTTTGATAGATCTAATTATCTCTAGTGTCTCTCTTATATCATGGCACAGAATAAAGAATATTCAACCACCAGACATCCAGTCTGCAATTTGAATAAGTTTGCAATCTAGAAGGCAAGAATAAGATTATAAATGAACTCTATTGATGAGGATATATACAATTCTATTTTGACAGGTCTCCGTGCTCCTCCTGCCTCTACATCAACAAGTACTTCAGCAGTTCCACCACCTGAGTGCACAGATGCTCAGAAGAAGTTGAAGATGGCTGATGCTAAAGCCATGAACATTCTAGCTCAGACCATGTATGATGACATCTTTTCAGAGGTTGTAGAATGCACATCAGCAAAGGACATTTGGGACTCTCTAAACCAAATGATTGCAGGATCAGCTGATGAGAGAAAGGACAGAAAATCTCATCTCATCTCACAATATGAAAATTTCAAGAAAGATGAATCTGAGTCAGTGGCTGACAAGTACAACAGACTTAGCCTGATCATCAATGAGCTGAAGAATCTGGACAAGAATATCTCACTGACTGAGATAAATGACAAAATCTTAATGTGCTTCTCTAGCTCATGAGATTCTAGGATTTGGCCAATCAAGGAGGCCAGAAGTCTAAATGAAATTTCCATTGAGGCTCTTCTAGGCAAGCTCAAATCTTATGGGAAGCTTATAAAGACCAGAGAAGTATCTAAGCAGAAGACTTCAACATCAGGAAGAAAAGAGCAAAACATTGCCTTTAAAGCATCTGAATAATCTGAGACTCTACTAGCAAATGAAGAGCTGATGAGTCTGTTAGCCAAAAGATTCTATAAAATGGCTAGGAAAGACTTCAGAAGAAGGTCAACAAGGAAAGATGACAAAATAAAATTTGACAAAACACCTACCAAGGAGATTTTCTGCTTTGGGTGTAGAAAAACTGGACACATTCTTCCTGAGTGTTCAGAGAACAAGAAGAAGGAGAGAACAAAAGACAAGGACTCCAAGAAACACTACAGCAAGCCCTCTTCTAGCAAGCACAAGAGGAAGGAAAAAGGTTTTGTTGCTGAAACCTGGAGTGAAACAGAAGAAGAATCCTCATCTTCCAGCTCCATTGAAAATGAAGAAGAGGCTAGAGCAAAAGAAGCTTGCTTGATGGCCATCAATGTATCAAGCAATCCATCAAAAGCTAAAGAATCAGAAGTAGAAGATTCTGAGACTGAAGAGGATCAGGTAATATCCTCATTTGATTTTACTTCTGAATATTTTAAAATGGAATTAAAATTATTATGTAATGATCTGATCAAATCTGAGAAGGAAATCAAAATTCTCAGAGATAAGCTAATTGAACAAGAAAATTTATTATTAGAAAATATTGAACTAAAAGATAAACTAGTTATAGCTTCTGAAGAAATTAATACTCTAAAAATTAAACAGAATGAGGCTAAGCAATTTGAAGAATCCCTAAATGGGAGAAGCATCAAATTGATGGACATCACAAGCACTGTTAATGTCAGGATTAATGGCAAGCTCGGCTTGGGTGCTTCATCAAGCCAACCTCATTTAATTCAGAAAAATATACTTTCAACACCCATTAAATCCATATCTGCAAAGGGTAATGAAAAGACCAATGAGAATAATAAACCAATTGAATTAAAACAAAAACCCAAGAAAAAGAAAAAGAACAAGAAAAACCTAAAGCATAACAATGTTCAATAGATTTCATTGAACTCAGATCAACGAAATGTGTACAGTTCGTCGAAATCCAGTCGACAAACTCCGAACACAGATTTTTATTATAATTAATTTTTGTACTACGACCGACGACAACAATATGGTTCGTCGAGCTTAGATCGACGATATTGGGGCACAGAGAATGAATACTTTCATTCTCTAAGTGGAGTTCGATGAACTCATCCCTATTCGTAGAACTCAGTTCGACGAACTTATAAGAATTTGTCGATCCCAGTTCAAATTAACAGAAACTTTAATTATTCCAGAACATTTAATAAATCAAAAGAATTTGTTAACCCATTCACTCAATGGATAATTCCACCTAGGAAATTTCACCCCCTAGGATATAAAAACTAACCTGAGTGTTCCTATATTTCTAGTTTTAATTTTGTAAAGAATCAAGGACCCAAGGTTACCTGGGTCAAGAACACCTAACTTTTATTTTTCAGGTGAAAGGTTATTCTACCACAAAGGAACAGTGGTACCTGAATATTGGATGCTCAAAGCACATGACAGGCAGCAAGGACAACCTAACAAACTACAAGTTAAGCTTGGTCCAAAGGTGATTTTTGGTGACTCCAACTGTGGCCAGATTGAAGGCTATGGAAATGTAAAGATTGGAGTTGTCACTTTCAAGAAAGTTGCATATGTGAGTGGTTTAAAACATAACCTGACATCCATAAGCCAATTATGTGATGAAGGTTATCAGGTATCCTTTAACCATTCTTCTTCCATTATGTCTTCTGTAAATAATATAACTGTCTTAACTGGTCTTAGGCATGGAAACATCTATGTAGTAAACTTTAAATCTGCTAGGTCAGAAATTCGCTTATTTAATCAAATCAGTAATAATAATGAATTATGGCATAAGAGATTAGGACATGTAAATCTTAAAAATATTACTAAACTCTCTAGGGACAACCTTATTAGGGGATTGCCCTCCTGCCCCTACAAGAAGGAAAGAATTTGTAGGGCTTGTCAGTTAGCCAAGCAAACCAAAAATAACTTTAAATCTATTAATAAGAGTGATTCACCCAGGATTCTGTATCTGCTACATTTGGATCTATTTAGACCCATTGCTGTACAGAGCTTGGGTGGGAAATCTTATACCTTAGTCATTGTAGATGACTTCTCTAGGTTCACTTAGGTGTTCTTCTTGAGAAACAAGTCAGATAACTTTAAAGTTCTTACAGACTTTCTTAAGAGAATAAGGATTGAGTACTATACTCCAGTTGTATTGATCAGAAGTGATCATGGTACTGAATTTGAATCTCTTCCTATGCAAGAATTCTGTGAGATGGAAGGTATCAGGCATTGTTTCTCTGCTCTTATAAATCCTCAACAAAATGGGGTAGCAAAAAGGAAAAATAGAACACTCATTGAAGCTGCAGGTGTAACGTCCCGATTCGCACTAGGCCCCTCATTTTCATGTTCGAGTTAGGAGGGCTGACTCGGGTCCAGGGAAGTGCAGGAAATTGGGCTGCACTTGTGGTGGAATGGACAAATTAGACCACAGCCCTGTGTTAACACAGGCAGCTTTATCGACACAGCAGCTGCCTGTATTGACACAGCTGCTGCCTGTGTCGACACAGCAGCTGCATGTATCAACACAGTTGCTACCTGTGTCGACACAACAATAGGCTGTGTCGACACGGCTGATGCTTGTGTCGACACAACTGCTGCCTGTGTCGACACAGCTGCTGCCGCTGTCGACACAGCTGCTGCCTGTATCGACACAGATGCTGCCTGTGTCGACACAGAAGCAAGCTGTGTCGACACAGAAACCCTGTGTCGACACAGCAGCAGGCTGTGTCGACTCAGTAGCACTATGTGGACACAGCCCTGTGTCGACACAGCCCTGTGTCGACACAATCCATGTGTCGACACTCGAGTAGAAGGACTCGTCCAAGTGCACCGCCATGTCATGTGGGCACGGGTATGGACACGGGCGTGTCCCTACCCATGTCAAGTATTGAACTCAATGAAGCGTGTTGAGATCGACGAAGAGTACCCGAGAAGGACACGGGTAGAGACACAGGCGTGTCCTTACCTATGTCAGTGCACTGAATAGATGTTGTAACCATCTGTAATGCTTCGCCTGTGTCGCTTGTTATATATATATACGGATCGTGAAACCCTAGCCGTTTCACTCTTCATTCTAGCCCTATTGCCAGAGAGAACTTCGGTAGAGAAAGAAATCTGCCACCGCCGTGAAGGAGAAAATGCCCCCGAGACGAGTTACGAGATCCATAGCCGGAAATGGTGGAATCACTAGAATCGATGTGAGTTTCCTACCCTCTCCCTTGGTGCTAGATCTGTAGATATGTAGGCAAGATGTCGACTCAGTCGGGTCTTGACTTGTGAGAAGATGTTTTTCTCTAGGATAAGGCTGATCTAGGGCTTGTGCCCTTGGCTTGTGGTGTCTTCAACCTCTCCGATCTTCTATGTGGAGATGGGGGATGGTTTCGCGAAGAGAAAAGGCCTCATGAGGGTGAATAAGGGTGGAGGAAATTTCTAGAGGAGATTTGAGAGGATCGACTTGAGGAGGAAGATGAACCGATGTCATTCATTCCGCCTCAAGATGCGTGTGGAATCTGTGCTCTGCGCGTAGCGGTCATCATGGCCATTTTTATGTAGGATATGGCCAGATTTGGGCTTTCGACTAAACATGAAACTTGAAGTCCTTGAAAATACCTTTCCAACGAATGGCTGCATGACTTCAGGCAACGTATGTAGCCACAGGAAAATCTGAACGGAAATGGTGTCTGATAAATCCTGCATGCAGAAATTGTGTTCTGTACGCAACGGACTTCAAGTCTGATTTCTAATAGGATGCAGTAAAATCTGGGTTGTGGTCTGAATAAGAAAGTTGTAACCCATGGAAAGACCTTTCCATCGAGGGGTTACACGTCTTCACCGGATTCATGTAGCTTCAGGGATCTCCGGTCGAAGTTGTTGTACAGACTTGTCCAGCACTTAAATTCTGGGTCCTTAAATATATTATGGAATTGGATTCGGTGGAACCAATGTTGCAAATCAACTCGACATCCTTGGTGAAACATTTCTATGTTAATCACAGTAGTACTTTGAAAGATGAAGTTTATTTATTTGATTTTTTATAACTGAATTATGAAGCAAGCCTACTATTAACGAATTGACTTGTTAGAAATTTGGTAGATCTTTATATGCGCATCATGTTTATAATATGTTGTTGTTATTTGGAAAGATTGATAGATCTTTATATGCGCATCATGTTTTTAATATTTTGTTATCATTTGGAAAGTCATGTAGAAGAATAAACTATGTCCATGAGTATGTTGATTAATGGAATGAGATTAGTAGTCCAATACTTAGAGCGTCGTCTCCCTACGGGTAGTATTGTGGAAGGATGTAAGTGCGGTGTTGACCGTCACTAGTTTGGGTTGTGTTGAAATAAGGTATGGATGGATGGATGGGCTGATTCCTCGTGCTTTCTTCCGAGGCCCCTTCCACGCCACGGTGTTGTGGAATTGCATGTGTTGTGCGTCGACATGCGGTGTTGTAATCCTGGGTTAAGGATAGTGTGGCAGGTATACAGGCTCGCCAATCGTCACACCGGCGGGAGTTGACAGTTAGACTTTGGGCGGTTGGGCTGCGTCCTCGGTGTTCACGTCCCGAGGCCCCTTCCATGTTGAGTGAACGGTTGGGCTGTGTCCTCGTGCTTTCTTCTGAGGCCCCTTCCGGGTCACACCAGGCCAGTTCGGGTTGTGTTCTCGGTGCACATCTACCTGAGACCCCGCTGGGCCATAGTACGCATGGGCTTCGTTGTTGTGTTCTTAGCATCGAGTCATACGGAGGCCTAGGTGAAGTAGTGTGGAGACCCACCTAGTAGTAGAAGTGCCCGTTCTACTGTCACCGCCTGGCCACGGCGGCTGATGCCTGAGAGGTTAGCTACCTGCTCGAAAAGTGGGAACTACAGTCATTGTCGACATGGCAGTTGCATGTGTGTGAGCATGGGTGAGTCATTGCATAGCATACATTCCATTTCATATCATTGCGCATCAAGATCGTCATCGTATAAGTTTGTATGGGCACTCCTATACGATGAGTTACTTTTTGTAACCTGATCCTTAACTTATAAGCTTGTATGGGCATCCTTATAAGTTAAGTTACTTTCATGCTATTGATACCTTATTTGTTAGTTTGTTATAGCTCTTAAATAACTGCTAGATTATGATACTGTTACTCTTACACTATTGCCACCTACTTGTACCTCTTTTATTACTTGCATATATATATTATCCTTGTTCCTTCTCCCCGCCCGGTGCCAAGGACTCGCCGGGGGAGCGGTTGTGAAGCCACTTAGTCGTTTCGACTAACCGTTGCTACGTCTTCCTTTTTAGGAGGTCACGTCGCAGGTAGAGCAGCCGCAGATTATACAACAGGATAGCCAGGTCAGGACGACAGGGCCTAAAGTGACAGTGCTGTCGCTACCATCGGTTACAGATGTGGGTGTTGCGAGATTTTGTTGTAGCCCCTTTCTTTTTGGGCAATTTCTATAGTTGTACTCTGATTTGTAGAAGCATGTTTTGGCTTCTATATTTTGTTGTACTATTTGGACACTATTACTTAGTGTGGATTTGGCTTCTTTTGCATTGTTTTGGTTGGGTTGGCATGTTCTATTGATATTGGTTGTAGCCGGCGGAGTAGGCGTGTTGTGGTACAGGTTAGCCCGTGTGCTAATGCTACCGCAAGGCGGCTGTTCTGGGCATAAGACCCCCCCTTCGTGTCGTGTTTTGGGATCCGGGATGGGGGTCTTACAAATGGTATCAGTTTTCCACGATCCTCAACTAAAGAAGTCATTCAACAATGCCCCCCCCCCCCCCCCCCGTTTGATTATTTAGTTTGGGGACAAACTGACTTAGCGAAAGTAGTGGTGTGCCCATATGTAATTCACACTAAGTTTGTCCAACTTTGACCTTAATATTAGCCAACTTGACCATGAGTTTGTGTTCTATGTGTAGATTACAGTTCACGATGAGCCGATGGGGGGCACTCCTACCCCTTCCATACCCACTCAGTTCCAACAATCTGAGTTGGGGCTTACGCTCACCGCCATCCTCGATGCTTTTATGGCGCAGCAGCCTCTGGTGCAACAACAGGCTCCGGGTTCTAACTAGCTGAGCACCTTTCGGGCTCTCTCCCCTCCCGCCTACCTCGGGACGGAGTCGGCCGTACGCATGGAGTAATGGCTTGACACGGTTCAAGAGCTATTGGCGGGGATCCGTTGCCCGGCCAACATGGTTGTATCGTTGGTGGTGTCTGTCTTGGATCTACATGCTAAGAGATGGTGGAAGTCACTCATGGGCTCCACGTTCCAAGGACGAGTGTATACCGAGATAAGTTGGAGCGAGTTCTCGGGTGTCTTCTTGGAGCACTTCATTCCTACATCAGCTCGAGATGAGCTCGAGCAGAGGTTTATACTACTGAAGCACGGATCAAAATCGGTTATGGAATACCAGCGAGAGTTCCAGCATCTCGCAAGGTTCGCGGACTCATATGACCTGGATGATAGAGGATATGCCAAACGCTTCTACATAGGGCTGCGAGATCCCCTAAGGCAGACCCTTTTATTTATTGCGGATGCTAGTTTGGCGGCGATTATCAATATGGCAAAGAGATTGGAGGTGGATCACATGAGTAGTGGTAAGAGGCCGGCGGAAGACATGATGGATGCTGGTCCAAGCAATAGAAGAAGGCAGGACTTTAGGAGAGGAAGGGGACATCAAATAGGTGGAGGATGTCTCCACCGAAACTATAGGGTGGAGCATCTGGTTCCGCAGCCTCCTGCGTTGCCTCCACCGCCTCAGCCTCAATAGTTTCAGCAACAGGAAGGGCATCGTGGGTTGGTGTGCTTTGAATGCAACCAGCCGGGCCACATTCGAAGTTTCTATCCGCGGTTGTATGGGAATATTCCTCCTGCTCTCCCTCCGGCAGCCCCTCGAGGACGGGATCACATGCGTGGTCGAGGACGAGGACCACGAGGAGGAAACCCCGGTCCTGCCCAGGATCAAGTGTAAGCGCTGGACATGGCGCAAGAACAGAATCCCCAAGATGTGATTGCAGGTATGATTCAATTGATTATCACATTTTCATTGCTTAACTTAACTTGCCTACAACATACTGGACACATATTGTTGAGTTTTGGTTTTTGGTACTTAGGCACCGTGATAGTTTGCGGGAAGACGGCCTATGCGCTGTTCGATACTGGTGCCTCAAACTCCTTTATGTCTGAGGACTTCATTAAGGATATGGAGGGCGTACAATACTTTACTGGTATAGCCCGACGAGTGTGCCTACCGGACGGCTCGAAGATTACCGCGACCGCTAAGTGCGAGTTCGAGATACTCATTGAAGGAAGGGCCTTTGATACACCTGCCACGGTCTTGAGAATGCTGAAGTTCGACATCATTTTGGGCATGGCGTGGTTGGACTGGCACTTTGCAAGGATTGACTGTGCGGAGAAACGAATCTACTTGAGACATGGAGACTCCGATGTCATCTTCCAAGGTATTGGCTTCGCATCTCGCATGCTGTTATCTTCAGTTCAGACTGTGAAAGCTCATATGAAGGGGGATGAATTCTTCATGATCTATTTCGAGTTGAAGGAGTTGGCGCTGGACATGAAAGATGTACGGGTAGTGCGGGACTTTCCCGAGGTATTTCCTGAGAAACTCACAGGATTACCCCCGCATAGAGAGGTTGACTTCCACATTAATCTAGTACCGGGTGCCAAGCCGGTATCCAAGGCCCCTTACCGGATGGCCCCGAAGGAACTCGCAGAGTTTAGAGTTCAACTGCAAGAACTGGTGGAGTAAGGGTTCGTTCGTCCCAGTTCGTCACCCTGGGGAGCCCCTGTATTGTTCGTGAAGAAGAAGGATGGAACCCTGCGGTTGTGTATAGACTATCGGGAACTTAATCAGTTGATGGTGCGGAACACTTACCCACTACCTCGGATCGACAAGTTGTTCGATCAACTAGTGGGAGCGCATTGGTTTTCTAAGCTGGACTTGCGCTAAGGTTATTATCAGTTGAGAATACAAGAAGGGGACATCTAGAAAATGGCCTTTAGTTCAAGATATGGGTTGTACGAGTTCACTGTAATGCCGTTTGGGCTCACAAATGCCCCTTCAGCCTTCATGAGCCTGATGAACAAGGTGTTTGAACCGAATTTGGATATCTTCGTCATTGTGTTCATCGACGACATCTTGGTCTACTCAAAGACAGAGGAGGAGAATATTGAGCACTTGACATTGGGTATGAAGAAATTGAAGGATCACGCTTTGTACGCCAAATTCAGTAAATGCGAATTCTGGCTTAAGGAGGTTGATTTCTTGGGGCATGTGATCAGTGGAGCAGGACTAGCGGTGGATCCGGCCAAGGTTCGGGCCGTGAAAGAGTGATCGCCCTTGAAGTCGGCGGCCGATGTGAGGAGTTTCCTTGGACTTGTCGGGTACTACCACAAGTTCGTGAAAGGGTTTTCAAAGATTGCTCTTCCTCTTACTTCATTGACAAAGAAAGGTGTGCCATTTGAGTGGACAACCCAAAGTGAATCGGCATTCCAGGAGCTGAAGGATAGACTTACCTCCGCCCCCATCCTTGCACTTCCGTCTGGGAAGGAAGGATTTCAAGTTTACACTGACGCGTCATATCAAGGGATGGGAGCGGTGTTGATGCAGCACAGACACGTGATTGCCTATACTTCAAGACAGTTGAAGAAGCATGAAATCAATTACCCGGTACATGATTTGGAATTGGGAGCAGTGGTGTTCGCCTTGAAGGTTTGGAGGCATTATCTATATGGCGTCCATTGCGAGATCTTTTCAGATCACAAAAATTTGAAGTACGTCCATACTCAGAAGGTGTTGAACCTGAGGCTACGACGGTGGTTAGAATTTCTATGTGACTATGAGTTCACCATGAACTACCACCCAGGAAAGGCGAACTCGGTGGCCGATGCATTGAGTAGAAAAGTACCAGGATTTAGCCCAGAGCCTCGGTTGATGAGTATGGAGTTGGCTCGGATGATTGAGGAGATAGATATTACACTAGTATTCAAGGCTCCTTCGGCAGAGTATACGGAGTATTTGACAAGCATGAGCACAGTATGTGATATCCAGGACCGGATTCGAGTGGAGCAAGGAGTGGGTGCGGCTCTGGCCCCGGCAATCAAGGAAATTGAAGATGGGACAACTGATGAGTACACACTAAAAGATGGCCTCGTTTATTTCCGAGGCCGGCTCTATATTCCCAAGGGCGGCAAAATCCGGGAGGATATCTTGAAAGAGGCACATAGTTCTCAATATTCAGTACACTCGGGTATTGCTAAGATTTACGCCGGCTTACGGAAGACCATGTGTTGGCCGGGAATGAAAAAGGATGTCCGATATTTTGTTACACATTGCGAAGCTTGTCAAAGGGTGAAGGCGGAATGCAAGAGTCCCGGTGGTTTGTTGCAGTCGTTACCCATTCCCGAGTGGAAGTTCGAGGATATCTCCATGGACTTCGTCCATGGGCTACCTCGCTCCCGCTCCGGGAATGATTCGGTGTGGGTTATTGTCGATCGACTCACAAAGGTAGCCCTTTTCATCCCAACGAAGAAAGAAGCACATGTGGACATTTTGGTACGCCTATTTGTGGAGTAGTTCGTACGGTATCATGGCGTACCCAAGATAATTGCTTCAGATCGGGATGGTCGGTTTACTTCCAAGGAGTGGAAGGCGGTACAGGCGTATTTGGGCTCGCGCCTAACCTTTAGCATGGCGTTTCACCCTCAGACGGACGGGCAGTCTGAGCGGACCATCAGAACACTGGACGTTTATTGAGGTTATGTGTACTAGACAGAGGAGAGCCGTGGCAAAGGCTCCTGCCCTTAGTGGAATTCTCCTACAATAATAGCCATCAGGCGAGCATCGGTATGGCTCCCCATGAAGCCCTTTACGGAAGAAGGTGCAGGACTCCCTTGTCTTGGGTGCAGGATGAAGATCCGAAGACATTGGGAAATGAATATATAGATGATACTGATGCGGCGGTCATATTGATACGGGATCGCATGTTGGAGGCTCAAAGTCGGCAAGCGAAGTATTATAATACAAAGCACCGAATGCTGGAGTTTCAAGTGGGTGATAAGGTGTTCCTGAAGATTCGGCCGATGCATGGAGTGAAAAAGCTCAGCCCAAGGTATGTTGGGCCTTATACTATACTGGAAAGGATTGGCCCGTTGGCCTATCGGTTGGAGTTATCGTCAGAGCTGGAGAATCTCCACGACGTGTTCCATGTGTCATCGCTTTGAAAGGTGTTGATGAGGCCCGATCAATATACCCCCACTACTGATGGTGTTGTGGCGTCCGATAGGTCTGTGCTACTAAAGCTGGTGCGGATCGTAGATAACGAGACAAGAATATTATGCTGCAAAAGTCTTCCCTTAGTAAAGGTGCTATGGTTTAATCATGGGAAGGAGTACACATGGGAGCCAATGGATTTGATGCAACAACGCTACCCGGAGTTGTTTGCTCAGGGTAATTTTATTTAAATGCATATTTTATTTTCTGTTATGCTTTTCTTCTCATGACCCTGGCCTGATTTCGGGGACGAAATCTTTTATTTTGTTTATAGGATTTGTAACGTCCCGATTCTTACTAGGCCCCTCATTTGCGTGTTCGAGTCAGGAGGGCTGACTCGGGTCCAGGGAAGTGCAGGAAATTGGGTTGCACTTGTGGTGGAATGGACAAATTAGTCTGCAGTCTTGTGTCGCCACAGCAGCTGCCTGTGTCGCCACAGCAGCTGCCTGTGTCGACACAGCTGCTGCCTGTGTCGACACAGCTGCTGCCTGTGTCGACACAGCTGCTGCCTGTGTCGACACAGCAGCAGGCTGTGTCGAGACATCTGCTGCCTGTGTCGACACAGCTGCTGCCTGTATCGACATAGCAGCAGGCTGTGTCGACACAGTAACCCTGTGTCGACACAGCAGCAGGCTATGTCGACTCAGCAGCTCTATGTGGACACAGCCCTGTGTCGACACATTCCATGTGTCGACACTCGAGTAGAAGGACTCGGTCAAGTGCACCGCCGTGTCATGTGGGCACGTGTATGGACATGGGCGTGTCCCTACCCGTGTCAAGTATTGAACTCGATGAAGCGTGTTGAGATCGATGAATAGTACCCGAGAAGGACACGGGTAGAGACACGGGCGTGTCCCTACCCGTATCAGTGCATTGAATAGATGTTGTAACCGTCTGTAATGCTTCGCCCGTGTCTCTTCTTATATATATACGGATCGTGAAACCCTAGCCGTTTCACTCTTCATTCCAGCCCTATTGCCAGAGAGAACTTCGGTAGAGAAAGAAATCTGCCACCGCCGTGAAGGAGAAAATGCCCCCGAGACGAGTTACGAGATCCATAGCCGTAAATGGTAGAATCGCTGGAATCAATGTGAGTTTCCTACCCTCTCCCTTGGTGCTAGATCTGTAGATATGTAGGCGAGATGTCGACTCGGTGGGGTCTTGACTTGTGAGAAGATGTTTTTCTCTAGGATGAGGCTGATCTAGGGCTTGTGCCCTTGGCTAGTGGTGTCTTCAACATCTCTGATCTTCTATGTGGAGATGGGGGATGGTTTGTGAAGAGAAAAGGCCTCATGAGGGTGAATAAGGGTGGAGGAAACTTCTGGAGGAGATTTGAGAGGATCGACTTGAGGAGTAAGATGAACCAATGTCGTTCATTCCGCCTCAAGATGTGTGCGGAATCTGTGCTCTGCACGCAGCGGTCATCGTGGCCATTTTTATGTAGGATATGGCCAGATTTGGGCTTTCGACTAAACACGAAAGTTGAAGTACTTGAAAATACCTTTCCAACGAATAGATGCATGACTTCATGCGATGTCTGTAGCCACAGGAAAATCTGAACAAAAATGGTGTCCGATAAATCCTGCATGCAGAAATTGTGTTCTGTACGCAGCGGACTTCAAGTCTGATTTCTAATAGGATACATTCAAATCTGGGTTGTGGGCTGAATAAGAAAGTTGTAACACATGGAAATACCTTTCCATCGAGAGGTTACACGTCTTCACCGGATTCCTGTAGCTTCAAGGATCTCCGGTCGAAGTTGCTGTCCAGACTTGTCCAGCACTTAAATTCCGGGTCCTTAAATATATTATGGAATTGGATTCGGTGGAACTAATGTTGCAAATCAACTCGACATCCTTGGTGAAACATTTCTATGTTAATCACAGTAGTGCTTTGAAAGATGAAGTTTATTTATTTGATTTCTTATAACAGAATTGTGAAGAAAGCCTACTATTAACGAATTGACTTGTTAGAAATTTGGTAGATCTTTATATGCGCATCATGTTTATAATATGTTGTTGTTATTTGGAAAGATTGATAGATCTTTATATGCGCATCATGTTTATAATATGTTGTTATCATTTGGAAAGTCATGTTGAAGAATAAACTTTGGCCATGAGTATGTTGATTAATGGAATGAGTTTAGTAGTCCAATACTTAGAGCGTCGTCTCCCTACGGGTAGTATTGTGGAAGGATGTAAGTGTGGTGTTGACTGTCACTAGTTTGGGTTGTGTTGAGATAAGGTGGATGGATGGGCAGAGTCCTCATGCTTTCTTCTAAGGCCCCTTCCATGCCATGGTGTTGTGGAATTGCATGTGGTGTGAGTCGACATGAGGTGTTGTATTCCTGGGTTAAGGATAGTGTGGCAGGTCTACGGGCTCGCCGATCGTCACACCGACGGGAGTTGACAGTTAGACTTTAGGCGGTTGGGCTGTGTCCTTGGTGTTCACGTCCCGAGGCCCCTTCCATGCCGAGTGAACGGTTGGGCTGTGTCCTTGTGCTTTCTTCTGAGGCCCCTTCCGGGTCATACTAGGCGAATTCGGGCTGTGTTCTCGGTGCACATCTAACTGAGACTCCATTGGGCCATAGTACGCATGGGCTCCGCTGTTGTGTTCTTAGCGTCGAGGCATACGGAGGCCTAGGTGAAGTAGTGTGGAGACCCACCTAGTAGTATAAGTGCCCGTTCTACTGTCACCGCCTGGCCACGGCGGCTGATGCCTGAGAGGTTAGCTACCTGCTCGAAAAGTGGGAACTACAGTAATTGTCGACATGGCACTTGCATGTGTGTGAGCATGGGTGAGTCATTGCATAGCATACATTCCATTTCATATCATTGCACATCAAGATCCTCATCGTAAAAGTTTGTATGTGCACTCCTATACGATGAGTTACTTTATGTAACCCGATCCTTAACTTATAAGCTTGTATGGACATCCTTATAAGTTAAGTTACTTTCATGCTACTGATACCTTATTTGTTAGTTTGTTATATCTCTTAAATAACTGCAAGATTATGATATTGTTACTCTTACACTATTGCCACCTGCTTGTACTTCTTTTATTACTTGTATATATATATTATCCTTGTTCCTTCTCCCCACCCGGTGCCGAGGAGTCGCCGGGGGAGCGGATGTGAAGCCACTTAGTCATTTTGACTAACGGTTGCTACGTCTTCCTTTTTAGGAGGTCACGCCGCAGGTAGAGCAGCCGCAGACTATGCAGCAGGACAGCCAGGCCAGGACGACAGGGCCTGAAGTGACGGTGTCATCGCTACCGTCGGTTACAGATGTGGGTGTTGCGAGATTTTGTTGTAGCCCCTTTCTTTTTGGGCAATTTCTATAGCTGTACTCTGATTTGTAGAATCATATTTTGGCTTCTATATTTTGATGTACTATTTGGACACTATTACTTAGTGTGGATTTGGCTTCTTTTGCATTGTTTTGGTTGGGTTGGCATGTTCTATTGATATTGGTTGTAGTCGTCAGAGTAGGCGTCTTGTGGTACAGGTTAGCCCGTGTGCTAATGCTACCGCAAGACGGCTGTTCTGGGCATAAGACCCCCCGTCGTGTCGTGTTTTGGGATCCAGGAGGGGGGGGGGTCTTACAAATGGTATCAGTTTGCCACGATCCTCAACTAAAGAAGTCATTCAACAATGCCCCCCCCCCCCCCGTTCGATTAGTCAGTTTGCGGACAAACTGACTTAGCGAAAGCAGTGGTGTGCCCATATGTAATTCACACTAAGTTTGTCCAACTTTGACCTTATGATTAGCCAACCTGACCATGAGTTTGTGTTCTATGTGTAGATTCCAGTTCATGATGAGCCGATGGGGGCACTCCTACCCCTTCCATACCCACTTAGGTCCAACAATCTGAGTTGGGGCAGACACTCACCGCCATCCTCGACGTTTTTAGGGCGCAGCAGCCTCCGGTGCAACAACAGGCTCCGGGTTCTAACTGGCTGAGCACCTTTCGGGCTCTCTCCCCTCCCGCCTACCTCCGGGCGGAGTCGGCCGTACGCACAGAGGAATGGCTTGACACGATTCAAGAGCTATTGGTAGGGATCCGTTGCCCGGCCAACATGGCTATATAGTTGGTGGTGTCTGTCTTGGATCTACATGCTAAGAGATGGTGGAAGTCACTCATGGGCTCCACGTTCCAAGGACAAGTGTATACCGAGATTAGTTGGAGCGAGTTCTCGGGTGTCTTCTTGGAGCACTTCATTCCTACATCGGCTCGAGATGAGCTCGAGCAGAGGTTTCTACTACTGAAGGAGGGATCAAAATTGGTTACGGAATACCAGCGAGAGTTCCAGCATCTCGCAAGGTTCGCGGACTCATATGACCTAGATAATAGAGGATATGACAAAGGCTTCTACAAAGGGCTGCGAGATCCCCTAAGGCAGGCCCTTTTGTTTATTGTGGATGCTAGTTTGGCGGATATTATCGATATGGCAAAGAGATTTGAGGCGGATCACATGAGTAGTGGTAAGAGGCCGGCGGAAGACATGATGAAAGCTGGTCCAAGCAATAGAAGAAGGCAGGACTTTAGGAGAGGAAGGGGATGTCAAATAGGTGTAGGGCGTTTCCACCGCAACTATAGGGTGGAGCATCCGGTTCCGCAGCCGCCTGCGTTGCCTCCACTGCCTCAGCCTCAACCGTTTCAGCAACAGGAAGGGCGTCATGGGTTGGTGTGCTTTGAATGCAACCAGCCGGGCCACATTCGACGTTTCTACCCGCGGTTGTATGGGAATATTCCTCCTTCTCTCCCTCCAGCAGCCCCTCAAGGACGGGGTCACATGCGTGGTCGAGGACGAGGACCACGAGGAGGAAACCCCGGTCCTGCCCGGGATCAAGTGTACGCGCTGGACATGGCGCAAGAACGGAATCCCCAAGATGTGATTGCAGGTATGATTCAATTGATTATCACATTTTCATTACTTAACTTAACTTGCTTACAACATACTGGACACAGACTGTTGAGTCTTGGTTTTTGGTACTTAGGCAGCGTGATAGTTGGCGGGAAGACGGCCTATGCACTGTTCGATACCGATGTCTCGCACTCCTTTGTGTCTGAGGACTTCATTAAGGATATGGAGGGCGTACAATACTTTACTGGTATAGCCCGATGAGTGTGCCTACCAGACGGCTCGGACAAGATCGTGACCGCTAAGTACGAGTTCAAGATACTCATTGAAGGAATGGCCTTTGATACACCTGTCACGGTCTTGAGAATGCCGGAGTTCGACATCATTTTGGGCATGGCGTGGTTGGACTGGCACTTTGCAAGGATTGACTGTGCAGAGAAACGAATCTACTTGAGACATGGAGACTCCGATGTCATCTTCCAAGGTATTGGCTTCGCATCTCGCATGTTGTTATCTTCAGTTCAGACTGTGAAAGCTCATATGAATGGGGATGAAGTCTTCATGATCTGTTTCGAGTTGAAGGAGTTGGCATTGGATATGAAAGATGTACGGTTAGTGCGGGACTTTCCCGAGGTATTTCCTGAGAAACTCCCAGGATTACCCCCGCATAGAGAGGTTGACTTCCAGATTAATCTAGTACCGGGTGCCAAGCCGGTGTCCAAGGCCCCTTACCGAATGGCCCCGAAGGAACTTGCAGAGTTTAGAGTTCAACTGCAAGAACTGGTGAAGTCAGGGTTCGTTCGTCTCAGTTAGTCACCCTGGGGAGCCCTTGTATTGTTCGTGAAGAAGAAGGATGGAACCCTGCATTTTTGCATAGACTATCGGGAACTCAATCGGCTGATGGTGCGGAACACTTACCCACTACCTCGAATCGACGAGTTGTTCGATCAACTAGTGGGAGCGCATTGGTTTTCTAAGCTGGACTTGCGCTCAGGTTATTATCAGTTGAGAATACAAGAAGGGGACATCCAGAAAACGGCCTTTAGTTCAATATATGGGTTGTACGAGTTCACTGTAATATCGTTTGGGCTCACAAATGCCCCTTCAGCCTTCATGAGCCTGATGAACAAGGTGTTTGAACCTTATTTGGATATCTTCGTCATTGTGTTCATCGACGACATCTTGGTCTACTCAAAGACGGAGGAGGAGCATATTGAGCACTTGACCTTGGTTTTGAAGAAATTGAAGGATCATGCTTTGTATGCCAAATTCAGCAAATTCAAATTCTGGCTTAAGGAGGTTGCTTTCTTGGGGCATGTGATCAGTGGAGCAGGACTAGTGGTGGATCCGGCCAAGGTCTGGGCCATGAAAGAGTGGTCGCGCTTGAAGTCGGCGGCCGATGTGAGTAGTTTCCTTGGACTTGTCGGGTACTACCGCAAGTTCGTGAAAGGGTTTTCAAAGATTGCTCTTCCTCTTACTTCATTGACGAAGAAAGGTGTGTCATTTGAGTGGACACCCCAAAGTGAAGCGGCGTTCCAGGAGCTGAAGGATAGACTTACCTCCGCCCCCATCCTTGCACTTTCGTCTGGGAAGGAAGGATTTCAAGTTTACACTGACGCGTCATATCAAGGGATGGGAGCGGTGTCGATGCAGCACGGACACGTGATTGCCTATGCTTCAAGATAGTTAAAGAAGCATGAAATCAATTACTCGGTTCATGATTTGGAATTGGGAGCAGTGGTGTTCGCCTTGAAGGTTTGGAGGCATTATCTATATGGCGTCCATTGCGAGATCTTTTCAGATCACAAAAACTTCAAGTATGTCCATACTCAGAAGGTGTTGAACCTGAGGCAACGACGGTGGTTAGAATTTCTATGTGACTATGAGTTCACCATGAACTACCACCCCGGAAAGGCGAACTCGGTGGCCGATGCATTGAGTAGAAAAGTACCAGGCTTTAGCCCAGAACCTCGGTTGATGAGTATGGAGTTGGCTTGGATGATTGAGGAGATGGATATTACACTAGTATTCAAGGCTCCTTCGGCAGAGTATACGGAGAATTTGACAAGCATGGGCATAGTCTGTGATATTCGGGACCGGATTCGAGTGGAGCAAGGAGTGGATGCAGCTCTGGCCCCGGCAATCAAGGCAATTGAATATGGGACTACTGATGAGTACACACTAAAAGACGACCTCATTTATTTTTGAGGCCGGCTCTATATTCCCAAGGGTGGCAAAATCCGGGAGAATATCTTGAGAGAGGCACATAGTTCTCAATATTCAGTACACCCGGGTATTGCTAAGATGTACGTCGGCTTACGGAAGACCATGTGTTGGTCTGGAATGAAAAAGGATGTCTGATATTTTGTTACGCATTGCGAAGCTTGTCAAATGGTGAAGGCGGAATGCAAAAGTCCCGGTGGTTTGTTGCAGTCGTTACCCATTCCCGAGTGGAAGTTCGAGGATATCTCCATGGACTTTATCCATGGGCTACCTCGCTCTCGCTCCGGGAATGATTCGGTTTGGGTTATTGTCAATCGACTGACAAAGGTAGCCCGTTTCATCCCAATGAAGAAAGAAGCACACGTGGACATTTTGGTATGCCTCTTTGTGGAGCAGTTCGTACGGTATCATGGCGTGCCCAAGACAATTGTTTCAGATCAGGATGGTCGGTTTACTTCCAAGGAGTGGAAGGCGGTACATGCGTATTTGGGCTCGCGCCTAACATTTAGCACGGTGTTTCACCCTCAGACGGACGGGCAGTCTGAGCGGACCATCAGAACACTGGAGGATTTATTTAGGTTATGTGTACTGGACAGAGGAGAGCCGTTGGAAAGGCTCTTGCCCTTAGTGGAATTCTCCAACAATAATAGCCATCAGGCAAGCATTGGTATGGCGCCCCATGAAGCCCTTTACGGAAGAAGGTGCAGGACTCCCTTGTCTTGGGTGCAGGATGAAGATCTGAAGGCATTGGGAAATGAATATATAGATGATACTGATGCGGCGGTCAGATTGATACGGGATCACATGTTAGAGGCTCAAAGTCGGCAGGCGAAGTATTATAATGCAAAGCACCTGATGGTGGAGTTTCAAGTGGGTGATAAGGTGTTCCTGAAGATTCGGTCGATGCATGGAGTATCACGGGTGCGTGGAGTGAAAAAGCTAAGCCCAAGGTATGTTGGGCCTTATACTATACTGAAAAGGATTGGCCCGTTGGCCTATCGGTTGGAGTTACCGTCAGAGCTGGAGAATCTCCATGACGTGTTCCATGTGTTGTCGCTTCGAAAGGCGTTGATGAGGCCCGATCAATATACCCCCACTACTAATGGTGTTGTGGCGTCCGATAGGTCTGTGCGACTAAAGCCGGTGCGGATCGTAGATAACGAGATAAGAATATTGCGCAGCAAAAGTCTTCCCTTGGTAAAGGTGTTATGGTTTAATCATGGGAAGGAGGAGTACACATGGGAGTCAATGGATTTGATGCAACAACGCTACCCGGAGTTGTTTGCTCAAGGTAATTTTATTTAAAAGCATATTTTATTTTATGTTATGCTTTTCTTCCCATAGCCCTGGCCTGATTTCGGGGACGAAATCTATTATTTTGTTTATAGGGTTTGTAACGTCCCGATTCGCACTAGACCCCTCGTTTGCGTGTTCGAGTCGGGAGGGCTGACTCGGGTCCAGGGAAGTGCAAGAAATTGGGTTGCACTTGTGGTGGAATGGACAAATTAGTCCACAGCCCTGTGTTGACACAGCAACTGCCTGTGTCGACACAGCTGCTGCATGTGTCGACACAGCAGCTGCCTGTATCGACACAGCTACTTCCTGTGTCGACACAACAGCAGGCTGTGTCGACACAGCTACTTCTTGTGTCGACACAGCTGCTTCCTGTGTCGACACAGCAGCAGGCTGTGTCGACACAGCTCCTGCCTGTGTCGACACAGCTACTTCCTGTGTCGAAACAGCAGCAGGCTATGTCAACACAGCAACCCTGTGTCGACACAGCAGCAGGCTGTGTCGACTCAGCAGCTTTGTGTGGACACAGCCCTGTGTCGACACAGTCCACGTGTCGACACTCGAGTAGAAGGACTCGGCCAAGTGCACCGTCGTGTCATGTGGGAACGGGTATGGACACGGGCGTGTCCCTACCCGTGTCAAGTATTGAACTCGACGAAGCGTGTTGAGATCGACGAAGAGTACCCGAGAAGGACACGGGTAGAGACACGGGCGTGTCCTTACCCGTGTATGTGCATTGAATAGACGTTGTAACTGTCTGTAACGCTTCGCCCGTGTCGCTTGTTATATATATACGGATCATGAAACCCTAGCCATTTCACTCTTCATTCCAGCCCTATTGCCAGAGAGAACTTCGGTAGAGAAATAAATATGCCACCGCCGTGAAGGAGAAAATGTCCCCGAGACGAGTTACGAGATACATCGCCGGAAATGGTGGAATCACTGGAATCTATGTGAGTTTCCTACCCTCTCCCTTAGTGCTAGATCTGTAGATATGTAGGCGAGATGTCGACTCGGTGGGGTCTTGACTTGTGAGAAGATGTTTTTCTCAAGGATGAGGCTGATCTAGGGCTTGTGTCATTGGCTAGTGGTGTCTTCAACCACTCTTATCTTCTATGTGGAGATGGGAGATAGTTTCGTGAAGATCAAAGGCCTCATGAGGGTGAATAAGGGTGGAGGAAACTTCTGGAGGAGATTTGAGAGGATCGACTTGAGGAGGAAGATGAACCGATGTCGTTCATTCCGCCTCAGGATGCGTGCGGAATCTGTGCTCTGCAAGCAGCGGTCATCGTGGTAATTTTTATGTAGGATATGGCCAGATCTGGGCTTTCGACTAAACACAAAAGTTGAAGTGCTTGAAAATAAATTTCCAACGAATGGCTGCACGACTTCAGGCAATGTCTGTTGCCACGGGAAAATCTGAACAAATATGGTGTCTGATAAATCCTGCATGAAGAAATTGTGTTATGTACGCAGCGGACTTCAAGTCTGATTTCTAATAGATACAATCAAATCCGGGTTGTGGGCTGAATAAGAAAGTTGTAACTCATGGAAAGACCTTTCCATCGAGGGGTTACACGTCTTCACCGGATTCATGTAGCTTCAGGGATCTCCGGTCGAAGTTGCTGTCCAGACTTGTCCAGCACTTAAATTCTGGGTCCTTAAATATATTATGGAATTGGATTCGGTGGAACCAATGTTGCAAATCAACTCGAGATCCTTGGTGAAACATTTCTATGTTAATCACAGTAGTGCTTTGAAAGATGAAGTTTATTTATTTGATTTCTTATAACTGAATTGTGAAGCAAGCCTACTATTAACGAATTGACTTGTTAGAAATTTGGTAGATCTTTATATGTGCATCATGTTTATAATATGTTGTTGTTATTTAGAAAGATTGATAGATCTTTATATGCGCATCATGTTTATAATATTTTGGTATCATTTGGAAATTCATGTAGAAGAATAAACTATGTCCATGAGTATGTTGATTAATGAAATAAGTTTAGTAGTCCAATACTTACAGCGTCGTCTCCCTACGGGTAGTATTGTGGAAGGATGTAAGTGCGGTGTTGACCGTCACTAGTTTGGGTTGTGTTGAGATAAGGTATGGATGGATGGGTGGGTTGAGTCCTCGTGATTTCTTCTGAGGCCCCTTCCACGCCACGGTGTTGTGGAATTGTATGTGGTGTGAGTCGACATGCGGTGTCGTAATCCAGGGTTAAGGATAGTGTGGCAGGTCTACGGGCTCGCCGATCGTCACACCGACGGGAGTTGATAGTTAGACTTTAGGCGGTTGGGCTGTGTCCTCGTTGTTCACGTCCCGAGGCCCCTTCCGTGCCGAGTGAACGGTTGGGCTGTGTCTTGATGCTTTCTTCCGAGGCCCCTTCCGGGTCACACCAGGCCAGTTTGGGCTGTGTTCTCTGTGCATATCTACCCGAGACCCCGCTGGGCCATAGTACGCATGGGCTACGCTGTTGTGTTCTTAGCGTCGAGGCGTACGGAGGCCTAGGTTAAGTAGTGTGGAGACCCACCTAGTAGTATAAGTGCATGTTCTACTGTCACCGCCTGGCCACGGAGGCTGATTCCTGAGAGGTTAGCTACCTGCTCGAAAGGTGGGAACTACAGTCATTGTCGACATGGCAGTTGCATGTGTGTGAGCATGGGTGAGTCATTACATAGCATACATTCCATTTCATATCATTGCACATCAAGATCCTCATCGTATAAGTTTGTATGGGCACTCCTATACGATGAGTTACTTTATGTAACCCGATCCTTAACTTATAAGCTTATATGGGCATCCTTATAAGTTAAGTTACGTTCATGCTACTGATATCTTATTTGTTAGTTTGCTATAGCTCTTAAATAACGGCTAGATTATGATACTATTACTCTTACACTATTACCACCTGCTTGTACTTCTTTTATTACATGCATATATATATTATCCTTGTTCCTTCTCCCTGCAATGTGCCGAGGAGTCGCCGGGGGAGCGGATGTGAAGCGACTTAGTTGTTTCGACTAACGGTTGCTACGTCTTCCTTTTTAGGAGGTCATGTCGCAGGTAGAGCAGCCGCAGACTATGCAGCAGGACAGCCAGGCCAGGACGATAGGGCCTGAAGTGACGGTGTCGTCGCTACCGTCGGTTACAGATGTGGGTGTTGCGAGATTTTGTTGTAGCCCCTTTCTTTTTTGGAAATTTCTATAGCTGTACTCTGATTTGTAGAGGCATGTTTTGGCTTCTATATTTTGATGTACTATTTGGACATTATTACTTAGTGTGGATTTGGCTTTTTTGCATTGTTTTGGTTGGGTTGGCATGTTCTATTGATATTGGTTGTAGCCGGCGGAGTAGGTGTCTTGTGGTACAGGTTAGCCCGTGTGATAATGCTACTGCAAGGCGGCTATTCTGTGCATAAGACCCCCCCTTCGTGCCGTGTTTTCGGATCCGGTAGGGGGGGTCTTACAGCAGGTATATTGCTTGCAGATGCTTACTTGCCCCTATCCTTTTGGGCAGTGGCTGTAAGCACAACAAATGATGTCCTGAATAGAATTTTAATACATTAACTTATGTAACGACTCCATCCATTCATATTGTATATACTAGAAGGTCTGGCCGGGTCCCCATAGTATATACCACAAAATAGGCGGTGAAGTCATAGAGTGATACCAGAGTTACGCATCCTAACACAAAACATTCTAGCAGAAGCTTATAACACTACACTGAACTCCAAACATGAATATCCACCATAAAAGATCCACATTTATCTCACAGGAATGTTCACCAAATACAAAGTCAGCTGGCCTTATGGCCTTACAAGTCTTTTCACAATAGTGGCCTTAAACATTGGCACGCAGGCCAACCACGTATAACAAAACACAACATTTTAAGCTAAGCCTTCAAGGACTAGCAGCAACAGCAACAGTAGCAGGGACTCAGCCTTTATGTGTCCCGCTTGGTTCTCCAGCACCTGTATAAGGACATTCCACCCAACGGTGGCAAACAAGGCAACGGTCAGCATTCAGCTGACCAATTTATAACGACTCTACCCCTTTCCCGGGGCAGTGGTATTCCTTCCCTGCAAGCATAGCACTTCATAGGCAGATATATATATATTCATACATTGTGCTCTCACGCACATACATTCCATCACAACCATCAGCCACACGGACCGACGATCCTTGCACTCAGGGCACATTCTTGGTGTATCGGCGAACCAGGGTCCCACCACCGTATCAGGGTTACAACCCAACGGTAAACTTCAGCATTTTGCTCCATGGCATGCAGCCGGGTACTTCAATCTTAATAACCCGGGATTGGCCTATAGCCCCCCATTGTGTCCTAACGCGCAGGCCTAAGACTCTTGTTATGCGCTCCAACAGACCGCACTCTCAGATCTTCAAGTTGGATGGACATAACGCAGGTCGGATCAGCCACCCCCCATTGCTCAAGTCGCCTTGCCATCACCGAATACCAATGTACTCGTGGCTACATAAAAGGCGCGGGTCGGTTTCACCTTACCTGTTTCCTTTAGGTGAGCTTATCCGCTCACACATAACCAGCCCATTCTCACGGAACTAGCTTCACATTCATCGGTTACCTAGTAGCACGCCTCGCGTTAGCGACAGAACTCAATTTTCATCCATAAGCTTAATCGTACATCATAGCACACACTTGAGGGTATTTTCCTGGACTGTCAAGTCAGTACTTCCTGTTACTCCCCTTCACAGGTACTACCCATGAACATCAAGCATTATACGAGTATTTTCCTGGACTACCACTCCAGTACTTTCTGCTACTGCCCTTCACAGGTTTAACCCATCGACTCCTAAACTACATGTTTATCACGGAGTCTTCTCCGGTGCGTATATGTAACATCACCAATCCAGACTAACCTGTCCAGATGGGCTTCACACAGCATGCATATTTCGTATGCCATTTCCGGATCTATATGCCAAATAAGTGGGGATTCCATGAATCAACCCAAGAGACTCACATAACAAGCCACCCTCTGGTGGTGGAATCATATACACATGCTAAAAAGGAAGCCTTCACATGGCTAAGAAGAAAATTCGTTACTCTTGAAGAACGCTTTGGAGCCATGGATTCCTAGTCGGCTGAACAACCCCGTAACGGCTTCGCCTCCACAACATTGGCCTCGGTTCTCTAACCGGAACTCCGCAGCTCCACCGGTGGTCGGCTCCTCTTCCTCCTCCTCCTTCTTCCTCTCTTTCTCTCGCTAGGCTTGTAGAAAGATGAAGGCCAAAACAAATGAGGATTTCCTTCTCAAGTCTCGGCCTTAAGGAAGCAGGGAGGAACCTCAACCATTGGATCCCAGCTGAGGAAATTGGACGGCCACGATTTTGCCACAAAATCTAATTTTATGCCTGACACGGCCTGTGACATGTCTGTGTCACGGGCCGTGTACCTTAAGCGGTACACAACCGACTTATCCAGACCAGTACACGCCCATATGACATGCCCGTGTCACGGGTCGTGTCACCTGACATGCCTTCAGACACGCCCATGTCTGTGGCCGTGTACAGCAGGCTGGATAAAATCAATCTCAACCCGATCGGGACACGGCCAGTGACACGCCCGTGTCACAGGCCGTGTACCCTAAGACATACCCATGTCGTGCCCGTGTTCACCCGGCCTCAATGCCTCGGGCACATCCCGCAAAGGACACGGCTTGTGACATGTCTGTGTTATAGGCTGTGTGCCCATACTCGATAGCAGACACGCCCCAGCTCAATTTCGTCGAGCTGAAGTTCGTCGAGCAGAGGAGGACACGGCCTCTGATATGCCCGTGTCAGATGGCGTGTTGCCTCATTTTTCATAGAATGGATTTTTGTCGACCACTCGTTGGCTGCTCACTCGAGCAGGACACGCCCTCAGACAAGCCCGTGTCCCAGGCCGTATCACCCAACGTTTCCAAATTCTGTGATTTGGGGTGTTACAACCCTCCCCTCCTTATAATAAATTTCATCCCCGAAATTTGCACACAGGAAGGTATTCAAACACAAGTTGTTCTATTCCATAACTGTTCAAGACAACTCAACACACACTGCGTAACAGTTACATAAAGAGCTCGGGAAACTCAGATCACATGGTCTGCTCTTGCTCTCATGTTAGTTCTTCACGGCCGCAATTGTCCCACCGGACTTTGACCATCCCGATTATCTTGTTCTGCAAATGTTTATCGGCACGATCCTCGATCCGAATGGGCCAAACTTTCGTCATTAGCCCATACTCCACCGGCACCCGATCAGTCTCGATCACTTGGGCTGGATCTTTGACGGCTTTCCGAAGCACCGAGATGTGAAACAAATCATGTAATCCACCCAAGTCTGTCGAAAGAGCTAGATGATATGCGGCTTCCCCAATTCGCTCTACCACTTCGAACGGACCAAGATATCTCATACTCAACTTTTTCAGTCGTCGAATCCTAGACACGCCTTTAAAGGGTTTGATCTTCAAGTATACCCAATCTCCCACCGCGAACTCCACATTCTGGTGCTTGGCGTTGTAGTATTTCACTTGACGATCCTGGGCTATCAATAGTTGCTCCCGGATAGTGCGTATTGTCGAGTTCTCTTCTTCGACTTCGTTACGCATATACACTTTGGATTCGCCTGCTTCTGCCCAAGCTAACGGCGTACGGCACTTCCGACCATACAGAGCTTGAAACGGTGCCATATCGATGCTCTCTTGGTAGCTGTTGTTGTAGGCAAACTCCACCAGATAGAGATGATCTTCCCATCTCTTTCTAAAATCCAGGGGCGCACATTTGGAGCATATCCTCCTTAGTCCTATTGGTTCTCTCAGTCTGGCCATCCTTTTGGGGATGAAAGGTCGTACTAAACATCAACTTCATGCCGAATAGCTGATGGACTAGCCTCCAATCATTCGAAGTAAAGCGCCCATCCCAATCGCTCACGGTGCTCCGAGGAACACTGTGTAGCCGTATAATCTGTTCAACATACAGCTTTGCCAAACTTTCCACGGAATCGTCTCGTTTATTCGGAAGGAAGTGTGCCACTTTCCTCAGCCGGTCTACAATCACCCAGATGGAATCATTCCCACGCTGAGATCTCGGCAACCCGTGCACGAAATCCATGGAAATATCATCGAACTTCCATTCCGGAATCGGTATCGACTTCAAGAAACTGCCAGGCTTCTGGCATTTCGCCTTAACCAAAGCGCAAGTTTGGCATTTATCCACATAACAAGCGACATCTTTCTTCAGTCTTGGCCACCAAAACAGCTTTTTCATGTCCCTGAACATCTTTGTGCTCCCAGGGTGAATTGAGTACTTCGTATAGTGAGCTTCATACATCAACTCTTCTCGTAACTTACCCAAACTCGGGACGCACATACGGCCCTCCTTCCGCAAAAGGCCGTCATTCCAGGAGAATTCTCCCTCCGTCCCGTCTTTGGCATAGCGTTGGAGACTCGCATTCAGCTCTGTTGCTCGTCGAACCCTATCTGTAAGGTCACACTGCACCTCCGTCCAGTTCAAACATGCATCGGCTGTAGAATGCTTGGTAACATAAGAAATCTCTAACGCTTCCAACTCCTGAATTAGACATTCATCGTGCCTCTGCAACCTACTTGCCCTTGTCGGAGCTCTCCGACTCAAGGCATCAGCGACCACATTTTCCTTCTCGGGAGTATAATGAATCTCAAATGTGTAGTCCACAAGGAACTCCAACCACCTTCATTGTCGCATATTCAAGTCCTTCTGCTCCAACAAATACTTTAGGCTCTTGTGGTCCGTATAGATATCCACTCTTACGCCATACAGATAATGCCTCCATAACTTCAGTGCAAAGATCACCGCCGCCAACTTTATGTCGTGGACGGGATAATTTCGTTCATGCACCTTCAATTAGCGTGAGTCATAAGCAATCACTTTTCCATTTTATAGAAGAATACAACCTATGTCGTTTCCTGAAGCATCACTATAGATCTCGAATCAGTCAGTACCACATGGCGATGTCAACACAGGCGTCGTGGTCAACCGACACTTTAGCTCTTCAAAAGCTCGCGCGCACTTCGGCATCCAAACTAACTTCTGATCCTTTCTCGTCAGTGTGGTTAGAGGCAAAGCGATCCGCGAGAAGTTTTCCACAAACCGTCTATATTAGCCCGCCAGTCCAAGGAAGCTCCTGACCTCAGCCACCGAAGACAATACTGGCCACTCCTGTATAGCCTTTATCTTTGTTGGATCCACTGATATGCCCTCTCCGCTTACCACATGGCCCAAAAAAGCCACCGATGATAGCCAAAACTCACACTTCGAGAACTTGGCATAGAGCGTATTCTTTCTCAAAGTATGCAACACCAACCGCAAGTGGTTTTCGTGATCGGCTTCAGATTTCGAGTACACCAGGATATCATCAATGAACACAATCACGAACAAGTCCAGGTACTCTCGGAACGTTCGGTGCATCAGGTCCATAAACACTGATGGCGCATTGCATAGCCCAAATGGCATTACCGTGAACTCATAATGCCTGTAACATGTTCCAAATGCGGTCTTAGGAATGTCACCTCCCAAATTCTCAACTGGTAATAACCAGACTTCAAATCCAACTTGGAGTAGACGGTTGATCCCACCAGCTGATCGAAACACTCATCAATCCGTGAATCAGATACTTGTTCTTCTCGGTCAGCTTATTCAGTTCATGGTAGTCAATACATAACCGCAAACCACTGTCTTTCTTTTTCACAAACAGAACAGGCGCGCTCCAAGGTGACATGCTTGGGCGTATATAACCCTGCTCCATCAACTCTTGCAATCAGACTTTCAACTCCGTCATTTCCTTTGGCGCGACGCGATATGGTGAGCGGGCCACAGGTTTCGCACCTGGCACCAATTCGATCATGAAGTCAATCTCTCGCTAGGGTGGTGGTAGCCCTGGGAGATCCTTGGGAAACACATCTGCAAAGTCCAATACAACTGGAACATCGCTCACACTGGCCTTGGGCTCAATAGCCTGAATCAGCGTGAAGTATAACTCCGCGCCCTTCCGAACAGCCTTGACGACTTGGAGTGCAGACATCAACATCCCGCCCACTCCTCGCATACCCGCGGACTTCGTCTCCTGCTCGGTATCCTGGCCCAGTGTGATTTCTTTGGCATTACAATCAATCAAGGCATGCTGCTCTGCGAGCCAATCCATAACAAAGATCACGTCAAATTCCGATATCGGCAATAAAGATGTCGTCAAACAGAAATCCCTACTTCCTATTTGTACCGCCACATCGCAAGCCCGATCCGTGAGCATCAAACAACCATTCGGTAACACCACCCTGACGCTATCTGTCTTCACACGACTAGGTATCCCAAGTCGAGCTATGAAGTCTTTAGACAGAAAAGAATGTGAAGCACCCGTATCAAACAGTGCTCGCGCTAGTGTGTTCTGAATCATCACAAGGCATGCGGCAAGTGAATCACACACAAGCCACATCCAACATACAATAAACAAAGCATGCAATAAGCAACACAATGAAATAACTTAACTCGTACCTGTGATGATGTCACTCTGCTTAATGGCCTCCTGCAGGCCAAGATTGTAGACTCGGGGCTGTGCCTGGGAGGCAAAGGACTCCACCACTGCCTTTCCCTTCTCAGCATAGGACGCTCTCGCCTTCTTTTCTCCTTTTGGCGGAACAACCCGACAGTCAAGGGCTATATGCCCCACTCATCCACAAGTAAAGCACGTACTAGTATCCGGCCTTGAAGAGGCCCCCGGCATTGCACCCGATGCAACCATAGAAGGAGCTTGTCCAACCGACTTGGACCTTTTGCCCCCATTTCTTTTTGTAATATGACTTCCCAGGTCGGGGCACCTTGAACTCCGGCTATGTCACATCCAAGGCCCTCTTCCCTTGCACCCTCTTCATGTCCTTTTCCAGCGTGCACGCAGTGTCAACCAATGCCTTGAAGCCTTGGTTCATGGAACTAGAAAGCAGGAATCGCAATTCATTCTGCAATCCTTCGTAGAACCTATTCGTCTTCCTCTGCTCATCAGCAAAGATCGAACTCGCATAACGTCCCAACCTCATAAACTCATGCAGGTACATGTCAACACTGCCTTCTCCTTGCGTCAGCCTTTGGAACTCATTTTCCATAGCAATGCGCTGTGCCGCCGGGAGGTGCTTTGCCAGGAAGAGTCGGGAGAATTCCTCAATCGTCACTTGTGTTAACGGCCTCCCAGCTAAGTGGTGTAGTTCCATATCGTCCCACCATAAACGTGTCTCTCCTTCCAGTAAGAAGGTGGCTAAAGTGACCTTCTGATCTTCCTCCATCCTGATCGCCGTCATTATCCGCTTGACCCGCGACAACCAATCCTCAGCCTACGTAGGATATCTGACTCCCGAAAACGTAGGCAGGTTAAAGCTCATGAACTACTTCAACTGCCTCTCAGCTGCTCGAGGTGCCACGGCCGCAACAGGTTCTGGCCTCAAGACCGACTTCGCCTGCCCAATCGGCTGTGCTTGAATCATGGCAAATAGAGCCTCAGCAATTAATCGCACAGTTTCCGCAGAAGGCGGAGGTGTAGGCACCTCAGCTGGTGCCGTAATTTCATCAGAACGCTGGGGCTCCGATTTCCCAGCACTACTCCGGGTCACCTAGAGGTGAACAAGACACGAACATTAGCGATCGCACATAAGCAAAAACAACAAGATATGAATGCGCAGGTTCCTCAAACACATGTATTTGCATTCCTAAAGTGGACATTCACGAGTTCATTAGTGTTAACATGGTTCGCAAAGATATGTGCTCGCCACCCCACAAAAGAATTCGACCACAAATTCGAAAGGGAAAGACCGAGACAGCTGATACCAAAAATATAACGACTCCATCCGTTCATATAGTATATACTAGAAGGTCCGGCCGGGGCCCCACTGAAAGTGCAGCTAGATCGGATATACTCTAGAGGGGGTGAATAGAGTATATGGTGCTTTGAAAATTTTTATAACAACTGTTGTAATAAGAGTGAGCAGGGAAGCAATAATAAATCTAATCACAGCACTAAGTTAAACAAAAGCTAAGCACAGAAAAATCAAGGGCAGAAACAAAAATAAAAACAAGCAAAACCAGAAGACACAAGGAAATATAGTGGTTCCCCTAAACTTGGGTACATCCACTCTTCTACCACCCTAGGTAGGAATCCACTGCAGGATGAGTTGATCAGGTGTCCTGGGCACCAATGAGCTTTTGATAAGGTGCTCAAAAACCAAAGCAGATTTTTTGATCAGGTGTCTTGCCACCAATGAGCTTTTGACAAGGTGCTCAAAAACCAAGCTCAAACTTTTGAAGGGAGTTTGAGAAACCCTTTACAGAGAGGGGGTGAGAGAGTGATGGAAGTCTTCTCTTTCTCAAACAACTGAGAAGACTATGTGGATTGTTGATGTCAAAGCTCCCCCTGAATTCTTGAGATCTTCAGGAAGAAAAGCTTTGCTGAGGGTGATAGGCCTTCAAAGATTGAACTCCAGCAATAGATGATTTCAGCAATAGCTGAAATGTTGAATGTTTGGAGTCTTGAAAATATGTTGGCCTTGAACACTTTGAAAACTAAAGAGATCTGAAGATTTCTGAAAAGATTGATCTCCTTGGATGAGTGTTCTTCAGAATTCTTTTTGACAGAATATTTTTGAATGTGTCTCTGTAATCTCTGTTCTATATGTGATTCAAAAAATTCTGTCTTTTATTCTCTGATACAGAATAGAATAACATTCTCTTTCAAGTATAGTCGTTGGCCTGCATTAATTGCATCCTTAATTGCACAATCTCTTCTGGAGGAAAGTCCACAGAAATATTCCTTGAAAAGTCCCTTGAAACTTGGTCCAGAAATGAATGAAAACGGCTAGGAAATCTCTGAATTAATTGCAGAATAACTCTTTAACTGATTTGAATTTGAATGTAGAAACATCCTGGAAGTTATCTGAAATCGTCGAACTGAGCTCTGCTATCGTCGAGCTGAGCTCAGCGATCTGGAAATATACAGCAGTAAAATATCGTCGATCTGAGCTCAAAGATCGTCGAACTGAGCTCAGAGATAAAGATCCAAAGCAGAGTCAAAATCGTCGACCTGAGCTCACCGATCGTCGAATGGAGTTCGACGATATAATGAAGTTGAACTCAGCGATCGTCGAATGGAGTTCGACGATCTGTCGAAGTTGAGCTAGACGATCGTCGACCGGAGTTCGACGAATCGTCGTGCTGAGCTCGACGATATGACTTAGTCTCCAAACACAAAATCTTGGTCTTCAGGGCAGCTTCCAAACCTAGACTTCTAACCCTTAGACTCAATTCTAATTGACCTATTAAGCTATACAGGAGGTCAAGCAAAGGTTCCTAGAGACATAGTGATCCTGACCCAAATTAGTAATAGGGTGTTCCAACAATCTCCCCCTATTTGGGTTAGGATTACTATTTACAGACTTTGGAAAAAAAAAATTTAAATAACAACATACAAGCATCAAAGCAGAAAAACAACAGCTAGACATTGCAGAATCACAGAGATATATAGCATCCAGATAGTAATCAGAAATCACAGAAATTGTCACCTTACAATATCATTTCTTCTCCTTGCCTTTAACAAGTTTAATCTCTCTGTTAGGATTGAGGGCTTCTTTGTTTGACCTGGTATCATCTGCTGCACCCAAATATGTTTGCTTTTTAGCCCTGGGAACTACAGCTTCAGGATGTAATTCCATATACCTGTCAGCATCAAAGAATTTACTTGAAGCATATCTCTCTAGCTGTTTCTGTCTCTGTTCAGACATTGTTGAAATGTTGGAAGAATCTATTCCTTGCTCTTTAGCCTTTTTAATCTGATCCAGTGCAGCTAATTCTTTTAATCTGGCAGTCCAAGCAGCTGGATTATTTTCAGGATCCTCAAAGGGTACAGGTGGTTCATACCTGTTGGAGGGATTGTCTTGAGGAGGCCTGGCAGACACAGTCTCTTTCAGCTTGTAAGGGAAAGGACCAGATGTTGTATTAGAAGAAATTTGTCCTCCCCTAGAATATGGGTGCTGCCTGGAGTAACCTTTGGAGTTGACTTGAATATCTCTTTGATTACCTCTATATCCTCCTCTCCTAGAATGTGAACCCCTGGATTGGCTTTCCCTGTGGTAGGATCTGGCATGAGGTTGATAGGGAGCCTGACTTCTGGCTGGGGGTTGAGCTGCAGAGCTTCCACCTGCACCTGCATCAGGAGGAGGTGGTGGAGGAGGATGAGAGTGCTGGAATTGGGATGAACCCTTCTCATATTTTCTCTTTTTCTTCATTGCTTTCAGCTGGTTCTTGGAGTATTGCATCCAGTGTTCAGTGATTGGGCAGTCATGTAGAATGTAATATGGGATATCATTGTTATCCTTAACTTTAGCAGGAGGTACCCTCTTCATTGCTTTGCTCCTTGCCTTTCTTTTCCTGGCAATGGTAGCAGAAGAGTCATCAGAGTCTGTTCTAAATTCATCACTCTCAGAACTCTGGTCATCATAGAGAGCATCTATTTTCTTCATTAGATCCTTCTTGAGTTGAACAGAAGCAGATGAGGCAGAGGTTGTAGCAGTAGATGTTGAAATGGTAACAGCAGAGACAGCAGCAGATGTAGAAATAGAAGCAGAAATGATAGCAGCAGATGGAGTAGAAGTAGTAACAACAACAGCAGCAACAGTAGGCTCTGGAGAGGTGACAGCAGCAACAACTGTCTCACTAACAGCAACAGAAATAGAAGGAATATCATCAAGGACTGCAGAAGGCTCAAATGCAGGTGCCTCTGTCATAAGAGTGTCCTTGGAAATTGGTTCATCAGAAACAACAGGAACTTCAGCAGCAGTATCAATATTTGCAGCAGCAGCAGTATAAACATTCTCAGAAGCAATAACAATCCTTTCTTCAGAGGAAGCAGCAGCAAGCACTGAATTTACAAAGGAGGTGATAATGTTAGGGTCACAGCAAGAAAAAGGCACAAGTGCCTTGGATAAATCTTCTGGAGGCTGGACAGCATTGACCTCTGGCAGACAGCTGAAGTATGCAGAATCAAAAACTGATAGCAAAGACCTGAGGTCTATTGCAAGGACTGCAGCAGGAGACACAGCAACAGCAGAAGAAGCAGTAGTAACAGCAGCAGCAGACAGACAGCTTACAGAAACAGCAGCAACAGCAGCATGAAGATTCACTTCATATGGCATCTCCCCCTGCCTAGATGCAGACATGTCTGGATCAAGGCACACTGCTGTAGGTGCTGCCTGAGGGAAGAGGGAAGAGAGCCTAGCAGAAAGGGCTGCCACTGACAGGTGTAGTGGAGCCAAGGAGGTCTCCAACAGTAGAGAGAGCCTGGGGGCAAGCAGCTCATACAGCCTGTCAGCAAGGGCTGGGAGGTCTACTTGCTCATGGTTTACTGGAGCAGAGGTAGGAGATGTAGGAGCAGCTGAGGGTTCTGGTATAGGAGAGCTGGAGAATGGTGGAAGGGATGGCTAAGGTGTTGGTAGGGTAGATATGGAGGACAGGGGAATGGAAATGGATGGGGTGAATGTTGGTTGATCAATGATTTGGTGTAGGAGGTCTTGAAATGAAGTGGAGGAGGAAGGTAACTCAGGAGGGGATGATGGGGAATCATCCATAAAGGAATCATCAAGTAGGGTGAAGGATGCATGCGAGGGTGATGAGGTGACATCTGGTGGAGGGTAGGAGAATAGTGGGTGGAATTGGTCTTCTGGTGGTGGTAGATTAGGTACTGGAGATGGTGTGGATGTTGGAGATGGGCTGGATATGATGATGGTGGATGGAGCTGGAATGGTGGATGGTAGGGGAAGGGATGGAATTGGAGGAGGAGGAGAGGCAGCAACAGCAGCCAGGTCATCTGCAGGGGCAGAGACCTGTGGAGGAGTGACTCTTAGAGTCCTTGTTCCTGAAGGAGTACTGGAGGAGGGCCTGCTGGGCTTGCTGATTTGCCTGTCCCACTTTCCAAAGAGGGCACAAGACAGTCTCTTGGAGGCATTTATATGAACTCCAGAGGAGACCAGCAAGGCAGGGCACCTGTTCTGCAGAAACACTCCAATGATTCTCCCAAAGTTAACAAAACTTTTGTTGATTTTCTTTTTGATGAGATCAAAGAAAACCTCTCCCCAATTCAGATTCTTCTTATCCACAAGAGCTCCCATGAGGCAGAGCTGATATCTTGAAATTGTATCATGGGCTGAGTACTTTGCCAGTAGCACTTTCCCAACATCTGCCATGAACCTATATTCTACAGACAGGTTCCTTTTGAAGAGCTTGCTAGGGTTTCCCTCTGGATGACCCATTCTGGCAAGCAGTTCAGAATACTCATCTCCAGATAACTCAGCAATATCTTCTCCATTGCTCAATCCAAAAACTTCTGATAGAATGGTTGGGGTCAAGGGTACCTGAGTTCCAGCTATAGACCCAACAATGGTAGAGTTATCTTGATTATGGGCAGTATAAACCCACTCCTTTATTTCATCAGATGCCAGCTTGATCCTGGTGGTCATTATGGCAGTCAAGTTCTGGTCTTTGAATAATCCCAATATATCTTGAAATACCTGGTCAGTTGTGCTGAATGATTCTAGGTCGATGTCAAAACCAGCATCAAACTTCATAGCAGCAAGAACAGCAACTGACACAGCCATGTGTACCTGCAAAAATTCAACAAATAAAACGACCAAGTGTAGAACTATTTGGAGGGAAAGAAAATTCTTGCAGAGAAATCGAAAGCGCAAAATAGAACGACGACAAAAAATGAGTTTTATATTAGGGTTCGACGCAGAATTGGAAAGATCGTTGAACTCAGTTCGACGATCGAGGCTTCTAAAGGAATCTGAAGAGTCTTCAACATCGTCGATCTCCGTTCGACGATATTGTAGAGCGTCGAGCTCCGTTCGACGATCGTTCAGAGAACATAATCGTCGAGCGCCGTTTGACGATCGTTGACTGGAAGAGATAGTTCATACTATCTGAGAAACGCTGAACTCAGTTCGACGATTTTTGGAAATCGTCGATCTCCGTTCGATGATCTTGGGGCAAATCGTCGAGCGCAGTTCAGAGATCAGAAAAATTCTAGACACTAAGAAAAAAAATCAGAATGTTTGCCTAGTCTTGGTCAGTTTTAGGCTTTCAAAATCTTGGATATTATTTAAGACTTCCTCCATCTAACATTCCTAACTGATTTAGGAAGAAGGTGTGTTTCTTTTCATCCAAAGGCTTAGTGAAAATATCTCCCCTTTGTAAATCAGTTGGGATATATTGTAATTCAATTTTATTCTTTTCAACATTATCCCTTAAGAAATGATGTCTACTCTCTATGTGTTTTGTCCTACTATGGAGGACTGGATTTTGAGCTATGGAAATAGCACTTGTGTTATCACAAAAGATTTTAGACTTCTATAAGTTGTAGCCATAGTCTAGGAGTTGGTTTTGAATCCACAAGATTTGTGAACAACAACTTCCTGCAGCCATATATTCAGCTTCAGCAGTTGAAGTTGACACAGATGTTTGTTTCTTACAAAACCAAGAGACAAGTCTGTCACCAAGGAACTGACAAGTTCCACTGGTGCTTTTCCTGTCAATTCTGCATCCAGCATAATCAGCATCTGAGAATCCAGTTAAATCAAATGCTGAATCTTTTGGATACCAGAGACCTAGATTTGGACAACTTTTAACATACCTGAGAATCCTCTTTACTAAAGTTAGGTGTGACTCTCTAGGACTTACTTGGAACCTAGCACATATACATGTAGCAAACATTATATCTGGTCTACTAGCTGTAAGATACAGTAAAGAGCCAATCATTGCTCTATATGTTGTCTGATCAACAGGTTTCCCATGTTCATCAGCATCCAATACAATATTAGTAGGCATGGTTGTTTTTATACAAGATGCCTCAGACATACCAAATTTCTTAACCAGTTCATTTGCATATTTGGTTTGAGAAATAAAGATGCCTTCAGCATGTTGTTTGACTTACAATCCTATGAAGAAGGATAGCTCACCCATGCTACTCATCTCAAATTTAGAATGCATCAGGTTAGAAAACCTTCTGCACAATTTGGAGTCAGTAGAACCAAAAATAATATCGTCTACATAAATTTGTACTAGTAGGGTATGGGACTTATGGATTCTAATGAAAAGAGTTTGGTCTACTCTACCCCTTATAAAACCATTTTCCAAGAGAAAGCATGCTAGGGTCTCATACCATGCTCTAGGAGCTTGCTTGAGACCATATAATGCTTTGTTCAGTTTAAAAACATAGTCAGGATAAGTTGGAGAGATAAAACCTGGAGGTTGTCTGACATAAACTTCCTCTTTGATGTCTCCATTCAAGAAAGCACTTTTGACATCCATTTGATATACTTTGAAGCCTTTGTGTGCTGCATAAGCTAGAAATATTTTGATGGCTTCTAATCTTACAACAGGTGCAAAAGTCTGGTCGTAGTCTATCCCTTCTTCTTGAGAGTATCCCTGAGCAACTAGCCTTGCCTTGTTCCTTATAATTACCCCTTGATCATCCAGTTTGTTTCTGAATACCCATTTTGTTCCAACAATGGAGTGATCCTTAGGCTTTGGCACTAGTTCCCATACTTTGTTCCTCTCAAATTGATGCAACTCCTCTTGCATTGCAATGATCCAGTGTGGATCTTGCTCTGCATCTTGAATGGACTGAGGTTCAATTTGAGATAGGAAGCAGGTGTGCAATAGGTTTTGGTTCACCTGATTTCTGGTTTGCACACCAGCTGAGATTTCTCCAATTATTTGGGAAATTGGATGGTCTCTTGATGTTACTAAATCAACAGGGGGTGTTTATTGTTCACCAACCTGTGTTTTTGTTTCCTCTTGTGGTACAACAACTGGCTCTTCAAGTTGTTCTTCAATATGTTGAGCATTTCCTTCATCTTCACTGCTTTCATCCTCTTGAGTAACCTGTAACTTGTTCAAGTCTTCAACTAGAGAATGTTCCTGCAAAGGTTCTATGGTACAAGAAATCTTCTCCTTGGAAGACATATTAGATTCATCAAAAGAAATGTGAACAGATTCTTCAATTTTCAAAGATGATTTATTATAGACCCTATAGGCCTTGCTGATCATGGAGTATCCCAGAAACACTCCTTCATCAGCTTTGGCTTGAAATTTTGCTAGATATTTCTTGTCATTATTGTGAATGTAGCAAATACAACCAAAGACTTTAAAATAGTCAACTTTAGGTTTCTTCCCCTTGAGTAATTCATAGGGAGTCTTTCCCTTTAGTTTATGTATCAGACTTCTGTTCAGCACATAGTTGGAGCTGTTCACTGCCTCTGCCCAAAAGGATAGAGGTAGATGAGCATCTGACAACAATGTGGTGGCAGATTCAATAAGGGTTTTATTTTTCCTTTCAGCTACCCCATTTTGTTGAGGAGTTCTAGGAGCTGAGAAAGTATGTCTGATCCCTTCACTCTGACAGAACTCTTGCATAAGAAGAGAATCAAACTCTATCCCATGATCACTTCTGATCAGGGCAATGTGAGTATTGAACTCAATTTGTATACATTTGAGAAACTCTGTCAGACATTTAAAGTTATCAGACTTCTTCCTTAGAAAGAACACCCAAGTGAATCTAGAGAAGTCATCTACAACTACCAAAGTGTAGGATTTCCCTCCGAGGCTTTGTACTGTGATGGGTCCAAAAAGATCCATGTGTAACAGATACAATATCCTAGGTGAATCACTCTTATTAAGTGACTTAAAGCTGTTTTTAGTTTGCTTGCCTAATTGACAAGCCGTGCAGAGTCCTTCCTTCTTGTAGGGGCCAGAAGGTAGTCCTCTAACAAGGTTGTCCTTGGATAGCCTAGCAATAGTTCTAAGGTTTAGGTGTACTAATCTCTTATGCCAAAAAATATTTGGTCTACAGACAGAATTAAACAAGCAGATATCTACATCAGTTGAAAGAAAGTCTACTAGATAGATGTTACCTTTCCTTTTACCTGTCAACACAGTTGTGTTGTCCTCTGACTTGATTTTGCATAAGGCTTTGCTGAAGGTCACCTGGTAGCCTTCATCACACAGCTGACTGATGCTAATTAGGTTGTGCTTCAGTCCTTCCACATAAGCTACCTTCTTGAAAGTTACTGATCCAATCTGGACTGCACCATATCCTTTAGTTTGTCCAAAGTTTGAATCACCAAAGATAACTTTGGGTCCAAGCTTGGATCTGAAGGATGTGAGGTTGTCCTTGTTCCCTGTCATGTGCTTAGAGCACCCACTATCCAAATACTGTTAAAGTTGGAGACCGGGCGGTCTGTCTTGGCGAGTTGGAGACCGCGCGGTCTGGCGGCTTGACTCGTCGGCTTGTTAACCGGGCGGTCTAGCGATCTTCACCGGCGACCTATCTGCTTCTCCTATGGTTAGCCGTGCGGTTAGCCCTTCTGTCTAACCGCGCGGCTTGTGCGGTTTACCTTGTACAGTCCGCTTAACTTGTATTTTTTAGTCCCACATCTCTTATTTGTACTCTCTCTTCTCTCCTCCATTCTATATAAGGGAGGGCATACCTTTGTAATAGACATCATTTTTGGATAATAAAATTTCGATTATTCAAAAGTTATTCTGCTTGTTCTCTCTTTTGCTGCTTTCTAACATGGTATCAGAGGACTCGATCTACTCCTCCTGATTCTGTGTCTTACTGTCTGCCCGGCTTGTAGTGCCGGTTTGCCTTCTATTCGCGCGGCCTATTCTCTAGCCGTTCGAATTCTTCTGCTCGCCCGGCCTGTTCTCTAGCCGGCCGACTTCTTCTGTTCGCACGGCCTGTCCTCTAGCCGTTCGGCCTCTTCCCCTCTGTTTGTGTCTGCAGCTAGGTCGTGGCCCTTCTGGCCGCTGGATTTATTCCCTTGAGACCGCTGCCGCCCTTCTTTCTCTGCGCGGGTTGTTTCCTACCCGCTGCCTCCTATCACAGCGACCTGTTTTTTTGTCCCTGCTCCTGTTCGTGCGGCTTGTCCTCTAGCCGCTCGACTTCTTCCCCTCTGCTTGCGTCTGCGGTTTGGTCGTGGCTTTTCTGGCCGCTGGTTTCTACCCTCGAGACCGCTGCAGCTTTTCTTCCTATCCGTGCGGGTTGTATCCTAACCGCCCGGCTTCCCCTGTTTCCAGCTGCGATGGCTAATTCTGATGCCTCTACTGCCACCACCTCTGTTGCCAATCCGGCACCTCCTCTTCCCCCTACTCCTTCCGGGAACCTTGGGACCGTTTCCAAACTTGTTGGCTCCAACTACCCGGACTGGAGCGTCTCTTTCACCTTTCTTCTTCGCTCACAACGCAAACGCCACCACCTCGTTGATGACCCACCTCCTATCACTTCCCCTCTCTTTGATGACTGGGATGCCAGTGACGCGCTTGTGCGTACTTGGCTTGCGAACAGTCTTTCTGATGAGTGCCTTCCCGTCATACGTCATGATGAGACGGTCAAGGCCGCTTGGCTTCATCTTGCCGCTTTGTACTCCAAAGGGGCTCAGACTTCCCGCATCTATACGTTGTATGCGGACCTCTTTGCCCGTCCCACCTTGTCTCCTGCTGCTGCCTACCAACAGGTCCAGGCTCTTGGGGCTGAGATTCTTCAGAATCGCCCCTTTTCTGCGGATTTGGCTCAACAACACAAGCACTTCCAGGAGCTTCTGGTTGTGTGTTATCTGCTCCGGCTTCCCGATACTTATGACATGATCCGCCAGCAAATTCTGGGTGAGGCTGACTCTCCCACTTTAGATGCCACCGCTGCCCGCATCGCTGCTGTTACCTCTCTCCTTCAGCGCCCGCTATTGCCCGCTCCTTCTCCCCCACCGGACCACTATTCTCATCACGCTCAGCGCAGTGGCTCTGGTAGTCGCGGCCATCAGACCGGCGGCCGTGCTTCTTCCCGCTACATCTGTTCTCATTGTGGCCGCACCGGCCATACTTTCGAACGCTGCTGGACAAAGCATCCTCATCTTCGCCCCTCCGGTGACTCTTCCAAGCCATCTGCCTCTGTTGTGACTTCTTCAGGTAGTGCCCACGTGGTGACTCAAGGTAAATGGCTTATCGACTCTGGTGCCACTAATCACATGACGGGCAACCCTCAGTGCTTCTCCTTGCTCGAACATCATGATCGGTTGCCCCCGGTCCTAGTTGCGGATGGTTCTCCCTCCCCGGTTCATGGCACGGGCGTGGTTCATGTTACTCCCTCACTAAGCCTAGCGGACACTCTCTATGTGCCCAAGTTTCCGTGCAATCTGTTGTCTGTTACCTCTTTATGTAAACAGCTTCAGTGTTCTGTGACATTTACACCCACTTCTTGTTCTTTTCAGGATCCGAGCTCCCACCGGACGATTGCTACTGGGACTGAGAGCGGCGGCCTCTACTTCCTCGACAATGTTTCCGCCTTATCTGCCTTCTCCTCTTCCTGTACGGATCTTCTGCAGTGGCATCTCCGTCTCGGTCATCCTCCTCCCCGTATACTACATCAGCTTCTGCCGCACCTCCTTCCATCCAGTACTCCTCTCCAATGCGACGCCTGTCAACTCGGCAAGCATCACCGTTCCTCCTTCCCGCCGAAGCTCGGACGGGGTTCTACTCGCCCTTTTGATCTTGTTCACTCTGATATCTGGGGACCTGCTCCTACCCTCACCGTTGGTCGGGGTAGTTCTTATTTTGTAACCTTTATAGATGATTTCTCTCGTTGTACTTGGGTGTATCTCCTCAGAGATCGCTCTGAACTTTTAGATGTATGGATTTCCTTTTATCAGTTGATTAAAAATCAGTTCAATCTTTGTATTAAAACTCTTCGTTCTGATAATGCTAAGGAATATCTCAGTCATGCTTTTACTTCTTTTTGTGTACAACATGGCATTATTCATCAGACTAGCTGTGTTTACACCTCCCAACAAAATGGGGTGGCGGAACGCAAAAACCGTCACCTCCTCGATGTGGCCCGCACTTTAATGACCCAGATGCATGTCCCTCGTTCGTATTGGGGCTATGTCGTTCTCCTTGCCTGCTACCTCATCAATCGTCTTCCCTCCACCCTTCTCCGCGGGAAAACGCCCTTCTCCATTCTCTATCCGGACAAGGAGCCCTTTCCTCTCCCTCTCCGTATCTTTGGCTGCACTGCCTTTGTCCATACGCCATCTGCCACCCGTGATAAGCTTTCCCCCCGCTCCACCAAATGTGTCTTTCTGGGGTACTCCACCACTCAGAAAGGCTATTGTTGCTTTAACCCTGTTCTTCGTCAGCAGTTCGTCTCTGCTGACGTTACCTTCTTCGAGAATGCCTCCTACTTCTCCGCTCCCTCCTCCTCTCCTTCCCCACCTTCTGACTCTCCTACTATTCCCTTCGTTCCCTCTTCTCCTACCGCGATACCCCCTCCTCCTCCCTCTCCGTCTCCTCCTCTCGCTCCTCCTCTCTCCCCCCCGTCTCCACCTCCACCTCCATCTCCACCCTCTACGCCGCCGTCGCTCTCTTCTCTCGGGCCAGCTCTCTCTGCCACGGACGCTCCGGATCCCGAGGGGGCTGCCGACCTGGATCTCCCTGTGGCGCTTCGCAAAGGGGTGCGGACATGTACCCTTCACCCCCTGGCTGCTGTTGTTTCCTATGATCGTCTCACACCTTCTCGCAGGGCCTTTGCGCTGGCTATCTCTGCTACTGCCACGCCTCGTTCCTATCAGGAAGCCCTTGCGATTCCCCATTGGAAGCTGGCCATGGATGAGGAAATGGCGACTCTCACGGAGCGGGGGACATGGACTCTTGTTCCCCCTCCCTTTGGTACTGATGTTGTTGGCTGTCGCTGGGTCTTTGTGGTCAAATTTGGCCCCGACGGCACTGTGGATCGCAATAAGGCTCGCCTTGTTGCTAAGGGCTTTACTCAGACTTATGGGGTTGATTACTTTGACACCTTCTCCCCCGTGGCTCGTCTCAGCACTATCCGGGTCCTTCTCTCTGTGGCCGTCAATCGCGATTGGCCGATCTCTCAGCTGGATGTCAAGAATGCCTTCCTTTATGGTGACCTTCACGAGGCCGTTTACATGGAGCAACCTCCTGGGTATGTTGCTCAGGGGGAGACACGGGTATGCCGGTTGCAGAAGGCAATTTATGGCCTCAAGCAGAGTCCTCGAGCTTGGTTTGACAAGTTCAGCGGCATTGTGGCGGCTGTTGGTTTTGTGCGAAGCTCTGCTGATCACTCTCTCTTTATTCGTAAAACTCCTTCTGGGCTGGTGGTTCTGGCTGTGTATGTCGATGATATTCTTCTCACCGGCGATGACCAGGAAGGGGTAGCCCTGACAAAGCGACATCTTCGCCAACATCTCATCACTAAAGATATGGGCTCTCCAAAGTACTTCCTGGGGATCGAAATTGCTCGGAAGCCCGACTCCTTAGTTCTCTCTCAGCGCAAGTATGCCCTTGATCTTCTAAAAGAGGCAGGATTGACTGGAGCAAAACCTGCCCGATGCCCCATGGCCACTGGGGAGGACAAAACCTGGACAGATGATTCGCCTCCTCTTTCAGATAGTTCGCGGTACAGGCGTCTGGTTGGTAAGCTCATATACCTCACAGTGACCAGACCCGACATTTCCTATGCTGTAGGTAAGGTGAGTCAGTTCATGCAAGCGCCTAGGGAGTGTCATCTACAGTCCGCCTTGCGGATCTTGGAGTATGTCAAAGCAGCGCCTGGGAAAGGACTACTTTTTCAAAAGAATGGTCATCTGAGGATTGAAGCCTACTCAGATGCAAGTTATGCTGATGACAAAGGGGATCGCAAGTCAACCTCGGGGTTTTGCACATTTGTTGGGGGAAATCTGGTGAGCTGGAAGAGCAAGAAGCAGTCTGTTGTCTCCAGGTCCAGTGCAGAAGCTGAGTATCGCAGTATGGCGTCAACCACTTGTGAATTAAAGTGGCTGCGGGCTCTCATGCTAGACTTAGGAGAGGTGTACAACCATCCTCTACCTATGTTCTGTGATAACAAGGCCGCCATATACATCTCCAAAAATCCGGTATTCCATGAAAGAACCAAGCATATTGAGGTCGACTGCCATTTCATTCGTGAAGAGATTTTAAAAGAACAGATTTGCACTCCTTTTGTCACGTCTGATAAAGAGCTGGCTGACATCTTCACCAAGCCAGTTTCCGCCTCGTTTCTGCATGTTTGTGACAAGCTGGGCATGGTTGATATATATGCTCCAGCTTGAGGGGGAGTGTTAAAGTTGGAGACCGGGCGGTCTGTCTTGGCGAGTTGGAGACCGCGCGGTCTGGCGGCTTGACTCGTCGGCTTGTTAACCGGGCGGTCTAGCGATCTTCACCGGCGACCTATCTGCTTCTCCTATGGTTAGCCGTGCGGTTAGCCCTTCTGTCTAACCGCGCGGCTTGTGCGGTTTACCTTGTACAGTCCGCTTAACTTGTATTTTTTAGTCCCACATCTCTTATTTGTACTCTCTCTTCTCTCCTCCATTCTATATAAGGGAGGGCATACCTTTGTAATAGACATCATTTTTGGATAATAAAATTTCGATTATTCAAAAGTTATTCTGCTTGTTCTCTCTTTTGCTGCTTTCTAACAAATACCATTGCTGGTTAGATGTTGGATAGGTCTTCACCTGCACATAAGACAATTCATTTGTTTTTGACCCAGTTTACCTTGGGCCTAGGTTGATAGCCTTTAAATTCTGAAATGAAAGACATCCCAGGTTGACTCTTATATCCTTCAGGATGATATCTCCTTGGAGGTATAATCCATTCAGTATAAGGGTTAAAGATTTGGGATGAAGGACCCTTAGGATTCAATTTTGATTTGCCTTTGAAAAATTTTCCAGAGCTCTGACCTCTGTTCGACGATCTTGGAGCTGCGTTCGACGATCTTGGGTCAGATCGTCGAGCTCCGTTCGACGGTCGACTATGGCTGAGGTCAGGTATTTGAGATCATCGACCTGCGTTCGACGACTTTGGCTGAGATCGTTGATCTGCGTTCGATGATTTTGCCTGAGATCGTCGAGCTGCGTTCGGCGATCGTCGATCTTCATTCGGCGATCGTCGATCTACGGTCGACGATTTCTGCTGGGACTTAGTTTTCTGAGGCAGATCAGAATTTTTCCTAGCAACCTCTACAACTCCCTTTCCTTTGTCAGAAATGAATTTGATTGGAGTTGTTAGAACTATAGGTTGGCTGGATGAAGCACCCAAGCCCAGTGTACTGTTTAATCTGGAGTTCACTGTGCTTTTGATGTCCATCAGCTTGATGCTTCTCCCATTGAGGGATTCTTCAAGCTTCTTGGCCTCAGAGAGCTCACTTTTCAGTGAAGCTATCTGTTCCCTACAGCACTCCAACTCCTGAGAGAGTTTGAGGTTTTCTGACTTTAAAGTATTGTGTTCAGATAATTGATTTCTGAGAGAGATAATTTCTTTCTCAGACTTTAGCAGTTCTAAACACAGTGCTTTAAATTCAGATTTAAAATCCTCTGAACTAAAATCAAAAGAACCAATTACCTGATCTTCTTCAGGTTGAGTCTCTGAGTCTGACTCTGACTCTTCTTCCTCTGAATTGTGCTGTGAGGCATTGATTGCCATCATGCAAAACTCCTTTTCTTCTGCATCATCCTCATCATCAATCGAGCTGGATGAGGCTTCTGACTCCTCTTCTGTCTCACTCCAGGATTCAGCAACAAACCCTTTTCTTGTATGCTTGTTTTTGCTTGAAGAAGGTTTGCCATTGTCATTCCTTTTGGAGTCTTTCTCCTTTCTTCTTTCTTTCATGTCCCTTCTGTCCTTGTTCTTGTTCTCTGGACAGTCAGGAACTATGTGCCCTGGTTTCCTACAACCAAAGTAAATAATGTCATTATTATTACTAATGGACTTGTCATACCTTGGCTTATCCTACTCCTTGTATGATCTTCTTCTGAAGTCCTTTTTGGCCATCTTGTAGAATCTTTTGGCCAACAAGCTGAGTAGTTCATCATTGCCTGTGGCTTTGTCTTCAGGCAGATCTTTAGTTGCCTTGAATGCTATGGTCTTCTCTTTTCTTGTGGCTGGTGAGGCAGCCTTCTGTTCTTCCTCTCTATTTTTGATGAGTAGCCCATAAGATTTGAGCTTACCCAGTAGAGCTTCAGTATTGATCTCATTCAGACTTCTGGCATCCTTAATTGGCCAGATTCTTGAATCCCAAGTGCTGGGGAAGCACATTAGGATCTTGTCATTAAGTTCAGTTAGAGAGATCTCTTTGTCCAATTTCCTGAGTTCACTGACAATTAGACTTAGCCTGTTGTACATGTCTCCCACTGACTCAGTCTCTCCCTTCTTGAAATTCTCATATTGAGAGATGAGATGAGATCTCCTATCCTTTCTCTCATCAGCTGAGCCTGAGACTATTTCTGAGAGTTTGTCCCAAATTTCCTTGGCTGAATTACATTCAGCTACCTTTTGAAATATGTCATCTGACATTGTCTGGGCTAGGATGCTCATAGCCTTAGCATCAGCTACCTTCCATCTTTTGATGTCAGCATCTGTTCCTGATGGTGGTGGAACAGCACTTGTACTTGTGTTCTCTGGGGGTCTTGGACATACTGTAAAAACAGAGTTAAAGATATCTTCGTCAATAGAATTCATGTAGAGTCTAATCCTTGCCTTCCATAGTGCAAACTTGGATAGATTGCACACTGGAGGTCTGGTGCTAGCATAATCTTTGTTTTGGGCCATGATTTGTGAAAACAAAATCTAATATTAAACTACAAAAGAAAAACAGATCTAACTTGGGATCTTTGGGTTCAGGTGTTAGCCTGTACAACCAATCAGGTATGGTATGTTTAACCAACCTGCCTCTGATACCAATTGAAAGTGCAGCTAGATCTGATATACTCTAGAGGGGGGTGAATAGAGTATATGGTGCTTTGAAACTTTTTACAACAACTGTTGTAATAAGAGTGGGCAGGGAAGCAATAATAAATCTAATCACAGCACTAAGTTAAACAAAAGCTAAGCACAGAAAAATCAAGGCCAGAAACAAAAATAAAAACAAGCAAAACCAGAAGACAAAAGGAAATATAGTGGTTCCCCTAAACTTGGGTACATCCACTCTTCTACCACCCTAGGTAGGAATCCACTGCAGGATGAGTTGATCAGGTGTCCTGGGCACCAATGAGCTTTTGATAAGGTGCTCAAAAACCAATGCAGATTTTTTGATCAGGTGTCTTGCCACCAATGAGCTTTTGACAAGGTGCTCAAAAACTAAGCTCAAACTTTTGAAGGGAGTTTGAGAAACCCTTTACAGAGAGGGGGTGAGAGAGTGATGGAAGTCTTCTCTTTCTCAAACAACTGAGAAGACTATGTGGATTGTTGATGTCAAAGCTCCCCCTGAATTCTTGAGATCTTCAGGAAGAAAAGCTTTGCTGAGGGTGATAGGCCTTCAAAGATTGAACTCCAGCAATAGATGATTTCAGTAATAGCTGAAATGTTGAATGTCTGGAGTCTTGAAAATATGTTGGCCTTGAACACTTTGAAAACTAAAGAGATCTGAAGATTTCTGAAAAGATTGATCTCCTTGGATGAGTGTTCTTTAGAATTCTTTTTGCCAGAATATTTTTGAATGTGTCTCTGTAATCTCTGTTCTATATGTGATTCAAAAAATTCTGTCTTTTATTCTCTGATACAGAATAGAATAACATTCTCTTTCAAGTATAGCCGTTGGCCTGCATTAATTGCATCCTTAATTGCACAATCTCTTCTGGAGGAAAGTCCACAGAAATATTCCTTGAAAAGTCCCTTGAAACTTGGTCCAGAAATGAAATAAAACGGCTAGGAAATCTCTGAATTAATTGCAGAATAACTCCTTAACTGATTTGAATTTGAATGTAGAAACATCCTGGAAGTTATCTGAAATCGTCGAACTGAGCTCTGCTATCGTCGAGCTGAGCTCAGCGATCTGGAAATATACAGCAGCAAAATATCGTCGATCTGAGCTCAAAGATCGTCGAACTGAGCTCCGAGATAAAGATCCAAAGCAGAGTCAAAATCGTCGACCTGAGCTCACCGATCGTCGAATGGAGTTCGACGATATAATGAAGTTGAGCTCAGCGATCGTCGAATGGAGTGCGACGATCTATCGAAGTTGAGCTAGACGATCGTCGACCGGAGTTCGACGAATCGTCGTGCTGAGCTCGACGATATGACTTAGTCTCCAAACACAAAATCTTGGTCTTCAGGGCAGCTTCCAAACCTAGACTTCTAACCCTTAGACTCAATTCTAATTGACCTATTAAGTTATACAGGAGGTCAAGCAAAGGTTCCTAGAGACATAGTGATCCTGACCCAAATTAGTAATAGGGTGTTCCAACACCCACAGCATATACCACAAAACAAGCGGCGAAGTCACGGAGTGATACCATAGTTGTGCATCCTAACACAAAACATTCTAGCGGGAGCTTATAACACGACACTGAACTACAAACATGAATGTCCACTATAAAAGATCCACATTTATCTCACAGGAATGTTCACCAAATACAAAGTCAGTTGGCCTTATGGCCTTACAAGTCTTTTCACAACAGTGGCCTTAAACATTGGCGTGCAGGCCGGCAACGTATAACAAAACACAGCATTTTAAGCTTAGCCTTCAAGGGCTAGCGGCAGCAGCAGCAGCAACAGCAGTAGGGACTCAGCCTTTATGTGTCCTGCTTGGTTCTCCAGCACATGTACAAGGACATTCCACCTAAAGGTGGCAAACAAGGCAACGGTCAGCATTCAGCTGACCAATTTATAACAAATGTACCCCTTTCTCGAGCAGTGGTATTCCTTCCCTGCAGGCATAACATTTCATAGGCAGATATATATATATATTCATACATTGTGCTCTCGCGCACATACATTCCATCACAACCGTCAGCCATGCGGCCCGAAGATCCATGCACTCAGGGGACATTCTTGGTGTACCGGCAAACCAGGGTCCCACCACCGTATCAAGGCTATAACCCAATGGTAAAATTGAGCATTTTGCTCCATGGCGTGCAGCCAGAGACTTCAGTCTTAATGACCCGGGATTCGCCCGTAGCCCCCCATTGTGTCATGGCGCACAGGCCTAAGACTCTTGCTTTGCACTCCAACAGACCGCACTCTCGGGTCTTCAACTTGGACGGACATAACACAGGTCGGATCAGCCACCCCCCGTTGCTCAAGTCGCATTACCATCACTGAATACCAATGTACTCGCGGCTACATAAAAGGCGCTGGTCGATTTCACCTTACCTGTTTACTTTAGGTGAGCTTATCTGCTCACACATAACCAGCCCATTCTCACGGAACTGGCTTCACATTCATCGGTTACCTAGGAGCCACGCCTCGTGTTAGTGACAGAACTCAATTTCCATCCCTAGGCTTAACCGTACATCATAGCATCCACTTGAGGGTATTTTCCTGGACTGCCAAGATAGTACTTCTTGTTACTCCCCTTCACAGGCACAACCCATCAAGCATTCCAAGCATCAAGGGTATGTTCCTGGTTTACCATGCCAGTACTTCCTGCTACTACCCTTCACAGGTACTACCCATGAACACCAAGCATTATACGAGTATTTTCCTGGACTACCACTCTAGTACTTCCTGCTACTGCCCTTCACAGGTTTAACCCGTCGACTCCTAAACTACAAATTTATCATGGAGTCTTCTCTGGTGCGTATATGCAATATAACCAATCCAGACCAACCTGTCGATATGGGCTTCACACAGCATGCCTATTCCGTACACCATTTCCGGATCTATATGCCAAATGAGTGGAGATTCCATGAATCAACCCAAGAGACTCCCATAACAAGCCACCCTCTGGTGGGGGAATTGTATGCACATGACAAAAAGGAAGCCTTCACATGGCTAGGAAGAAAAGTCATTACCCTTGAAGAACGCTTTGGAGCCATGGATTCCTAGTCGACTGAATAGCCCCGCAACGGCTTCCCCTCCACAACACTGGACTCGGTTCTCTAACCGAAGCTCCGCAGCTCCACCAGTGGCCGGCTCCTCTTCCTCCTCCTTGTTCCTCTCTTTCTCTCTCTATGTTTGTAGAAAGATGAAGGCCAAAAAAAATGAGGATTTCCTTCTCAAGTCTCGGCCTTAAGGAAGCAGGGAGTAACCTCAGCCATTGGATCCCAGCTGAGGAAATTGGACGGCCACGATTTTGCCACAAAAGCTAATTTTATGCCTGACACGGCGTATGACATGCCCGTGTCACAGGACATGTACCTTAAGCGGTACACAACCGACTTAGCCAGACCAGTACACGCCCATGTGACACGCCCGTGTTACGGGCAGTGTCACCTGACACGACTTCAGACACGCCCGTGTCAGTGGCCATGTACAGCAGGCTGCACAAAATTAATCTCAACCCGATCGGGATATGTCCATTGACACGCCCGTGTCACAAGTCGTGTACCCTAAGACACACATGTGTCGTGCCCGTGTTCACCCAGCCTTAATGCCTTGGGCACATCCCGCAAAGGACACGACCTGTGGCACGGCCGTGTGCCCATATACGGCAGTAGACACGCCCTAGCTCAATTTCGTCGAGCTGAAATTCGTCGAGCAGAGGAGGACATAGCCTCTGACACGCCCGTGTCAGATGTCGTGTTCCCTCATTTTTCGTAGAACAGATTTTCGTCAACCACTCGTCGGCTGCTCACCTGAGCAGGACACGCCATGGGACACGCCCGTATCCCAGGACGTGTCACCCAACATTTCCAAATTATGGGATTTGTGGTGTTACAACTTAAGGGCAAGACTCCCTATTAACTACTCAAAGGTAAGAAACCTAATATAGATTACTTTAGAATTTTTGGTTGCAGATGTTACATTCATAATAATAACAAGAAACATCTTAGAAATTTTGAAGCCAAGGCTGAAGTGGGAATTTTTCTTGGATATTCCCAAGTAAGCAAAGCCTATAGGATTTTCAATAAATCAACTTTAAAAATGGAAGAATCTATACATAACCTTTGATGTAGCTAACATGTATTACAAGGAGAAGGATTCTTCTACCAGTGATTTATTGCAGGTACCCCAATTGTGTCAGAAATTGGATGATTTAAACCTCACTAATGAGGCTACATCAGATCCTTCTCCACATATTGAAGAAGACAGTGAAGATGATAATGTTGAAATGATTGCTGAACCTCCAACAGCAAACATAATTCCACAAGAGGAATTAACTCATAATGTTGTTGCTGAACCAACTCCTCCTACTGATCTTGTCACACTTAGAGATCACCCTATATCTCAAGTGATTGGAGACATATTAGTCGGTGTGCAAACCAGGCATCAACTCAACCAAGACTTGATGCATGCTTGCTTCATATCTCAACTTGAGCCCCAATCCATAAAAGATGCAGAGCAAGATCCACACTGAAATATTGCAATGTAAGAGGAGCTCAATCAGTTTGAGAGATGCAGAGTTTGGGATTTAGTTCCAAGACCCAAAGACTACCCAGTCATTGGAACTAAATGGGTTTTTGGAAATAAACTGGATGCATAAGGAGTTATTATCAGAAATAAAGCAAGGCTGGTAGCACAAGGATATAGACAGGAAGAAGGAATTGACTTTGATCAGACCTTTGCACATGTTTCAAGACTGGAAGCTACAAGAATATTTCTTGCTTATGCAGCCTACAAGAAGTTCAAGGTCTACAAGATGGATGTCAAAAGTGCCTTTCTTAATGGTGAACTCAAAGAGGAAGTATATGTGGAACAACCACCATGTTTTATCTCTCTAACTCATCCCTCTTATGTATTCAAATTGCATAAAACTCTCCATGGTTTAAAGCAAGCTCCAAGAGCTATGTATGAGACCCTAGCTAGCTTTCTTTTAGAGCATAAGTTCACTAGGGGCATTGTAGATAGGACCTTATTCATTAGGCATCGTAAAGATAAAATTTTGTTAGTACAAATATATGTAGATGACATTATTTTTGGCTCTAATGATTCCAAACTATGCAAATGGTTTTCTGACCTGATGCATTCTATGTTTGAAATGAGTAACATGGGTGAGCTTTCTTACTTCCTTGGTCTCAAGGTGAAGCAATCCCCTGATGGCATTTGCCTCTCTCAATCTAAATATGCTAAGAAGCTAGTTAAAAGATTTGGGATGTCTGATGCCTCAACAATGAAAAGACCCATGGCCTCCAATGTTGTGACTGATTCTGATGAACAGGGCAAGCCAGATGATCAGAAAACATATAGGGCTATTATTGGATCCTTGTTGTAACACACAGCTAGTAGGCCAGATATTATGTTTGCTACATGCCTTTGTGATAGGTTCCAGGTGAACCCTAAAGAATCTCACCTTATTTTCCTTAAAATAATTTTGAGATATATAAAGGGCTGTCCTAATTTATGACTTTGGTATCCCACAGAGTCAGAATTCGACTTAACTAGATTTTCAGATTCTGACTATGCTGGATGCAGAGTGGACAGAAAAAGTACTTCGGGAACATGTCAGTTCCTTGGAGATAGGCTTGTGTCTTGGTTTTGTAAGAAGCAGACATATGTGTCAACTTCAACTACCGAAGCTGAATACATTGCAGCTGGCAGTTGTTGTTCATAAATATTGTGGATTCAAAACCAACTACTGGATTATGGTCTCAACTTAAATAATTCAACTATACTTTGTGACAAAACCCGTGTAATTTCTATTGCACAAAATCCAGTACTGCATAGTAGAACTAAGCATATAGAGATTTGACATCATTTCCTTAGAGATTGTGTGGACAAAAGAAAGTTAATCTTGTCTTTATCTCTACTGATTTGCAAGGAGCAGACATCTTCACTAAACCATTGGATGAGAAGAAATAGCTGTTCTTTCTGAATCAGCTAGGTATGATTAATGGAGAAGTTTAATTTTATTTTTGTCTAAGGTCGAAGAATTGATCACATTTTGTAGAATGGAGATCGACGATCTCAGAATTATTCTTAAGATTTTTTGTCGACCTGAGATTGAAGAACTCTCTACGTGAAGTTATTTCATCGAGTGGAGATCGATGATCTTGCTTTAGAAAAATTTTCATCGTCCTGAGAACAACGAAAAGTTTCCCTCTTCCAAATGAGATCGATGATATTATTTCTTCATGAAATTTTTTCGTCGAACTGAGAATGAAGATTTTTTATTTTTTGCAGGACAGAACCCGACGCTTCATATTCTTAAAACCTTATATCTAGGTTTTCGGCATGCTCTATCCCGCGCTTTTTGTCCTCTTGCTCTTGCTCTCTCTCTTTTATTTTTGCAGGAAAACCTATGGCGATTCTGGCACTCTCCCTCTCCAGCATGAAATACGACACCGGATTCGACATCGATTTTGATTCCTTCAACCACACAAATAAGATCTACATAGACATCCTTCGGCTTTGTGAAGAACAGAAACTAAAGAAATTCATGACTACAAGGATCAAGCTGCCAGCAACTAAATCAGAGAATGGGTTTTTTACTTCAACCTCTCCAGACGCAGACATGATGACTGGCACCATCGGCAGTAATCAGGTTTCCCTAACTCCTGAAATTTTAAATGAGATTTTTGACTTGGCTAATGGAGAAGAAGGCATTGAAATAGATGATTCTGAATATGAAAATATGTTGACTAGAATTGGTCACTCTGAAGGAAACCCCAATAAACTTTTGAAAAAGAATTTATCTATTCAGTATAAATTTCTGGCATATATTGTTGGCAAAGTTTTGCTGGGGAAACATACAGCTCATGATAATATAAACAGGCACCATTTTCTGGTGATGTGTGCTCTGGTAGATAAGAAAGCAGATAACTGGAGAAAGAAACTGTTTGAGTTGATAAAGAAAAAGAATACAAAGAAAGAGGTGTGTTTTGGGAGGATTTTAGGAATTTTCCTCCAGGAAAAGACACCATAATTATTGGTCTCCCAACCAATATTCATAAATGCCTCAAAGAGGATCACCTCTGCTTTGTTTGGCAGATGGCAGAGGTCCATTACAAAACCATCCAGGGCCTCTTCTTCTAGGACTTCTGAGGACACAAGGGCAGTGACAGCCTCTCCACCACCTCCAGAAGAAATTCTTCCTCCATCCACCAGAATTCCTTCACCTCCTCAACAACAACAACAACAACCATCTTCACCTCTTCCACAACCATCTTCACCTATTAATTGCTCAAGAGTTGGAGAAATAAAAGCAAAAAGATCTTTAGCTATGTCAGAGAAATTTAAGTAGAGAGGTTCTGTAGCATAGGTGGTGTAAGGGGTGTGATGTCCATAGTTGGAACATACAAAAAATGCATGAGAGAAATCTGTATGGGTGTATTCTGGAAATGTGGAAGGAGGGTTAGATAGAATTTCAGTAGTGGAGGTAGGAACTTGGGTAGTGGGTGTTGAGGTGGGTTCCTGAACATGAGATTTAACTAGTGAATGATGTAGAGTTGGTTGAGGAGGAGACAGCAGATCGAAGTTTGGCTGTGAGGAGGTGGATGGAATATCAGATACATGAGTTGGAGGTGGAGATGGAATGTCCTCATGAATGATGATGGGAGAATATGGAGGAGATGACTCTGATAATACCAGTTTAAAGAAAAGAAAGGCAAAGAAGAAGGCTGCTCCTGCCAAGGCTGTTCCTAAGCCAAATCCTTCTGCTGATGTTCCATATTATATCCTGCATAATGTTACACTCACTCCAGACACCCCAAACAGGATGAGATTGTTGGATCCCTAGTTTGATTTGGGCTAGGTTCACTAAGTTAGGATCATCTGACCCAACAGGTATAGCCAGAGTCATGGTTATGTCTTAGAGTATAGGCCAAGTCCTTAGAGTTAACACTACATGGACCAGCCATCAATAGAATGCATAAAGACTCAAGACTTGAAGAAATTTCAGAGACTCAGAAAATGAGTTCAACATTCGTCGAACTCAGGTCGACAAAAGTCGTGCTCAGCTCGACGATCTCAGAGAAAATTCTCTAAGCTGAGCTCGATGAACTTGGGACTCAAGTCGACGATTTATGGACACTACTTCAACATTTCAAGTCCAGAATTTCTCTGAGCTCCACTCGATGAAATTGGTATTCAGTTTGACGATCTATGGGTATTCTACTTCAACATCCTATTCTAGAAACAAGTAAATATTCTAAGTCTAGGATCACACTCCAGTCGATGAATTCACCTTCTCAGCTCGACGAACTTAGACCACATTCCTGGCAAGACTTATCTAGCAGTCAGAAGTTCTCAGGTCGACGAATATAGTTCTCAGGTCGACGAATCTAGTTCTCAGGTCGACGATTTCTGGCAACTCCACTTCAACACTTCATTCCAGAGACATCTAGAATATTCTAAGTCCAGAAGCACTTTGCTGAACTCCAGTCGACGAACTTAGATTATCAGTTCGACGAACTTCATGCACAGAATTGGCAAGGTTCTGGAGAAAGCAGTTGTCTGTTCTGCGGTCGACGATCTTGGATCTCAGCTTAACGAACAACCACTATCTGGTCGACGAACTTGACTTCACAGCTCGATGAACTTTGGACCCAGATCGATGAATTCTGTGAAGAACCAGACTTAGTTATTTTCATCCATCTGTCCTTATTCTATGACAAGAATTCCTGAGTAATCAATGCTAAAATATTCTCTGAATATTACCGTTAGAAGCAAGCATTGATTACGGTCTTCATCAGGATTATTGGTTGTCGTTTTTCAATGGGACAGTTTGTAACATCCCATGTTACTTTTAGACCCCTCAACTTATATTGGGTTAGGCATGGGGTGGGTGATAGGGATTTTAGCTGGGTTTGACCCTAGGTAGTGGGTTGTAGCCATGTGGGGCCCACTAAGGGGCCAAAGTCAAACTAGGTCAAACTAGCCTAAATAGGAACCCTAGCCACACCATGACCCCACGACATTGCCCAAACCCTAAAATAATCTAAGTGGACCCTAGGGCATGTCATTAGGTCAACCCTTTGACCCTAGTTGACCAAAGTCAACCATGGCCCTAATTTGGTCAAACATATACCTATAGGCCCAATTAGCCCAAGTTGGGCACCACATTGACCCAACCCAAGTTGGGTGGTGCCATTAGACCCATGACCACCAAGTGGGGTCAGCCCAGTCATCATGGTTGACCAAGTCAACCCAAGTCAACCTAGTCAATCTAATTGACCTAAAGGAGAAAATGAGGGCTAAGCCCACTCTCCTTGGGCCAAGCCCACCAAACTTGGTCCATGGCCAGCCCAAGTGGACAAAGACCAGCCCTAGCCATCTGGTTTTGGAGAGAGGACACATGCAAGGGGGCATTTTGGAGAAATTACCCAAAAGAGGAGAGAGAAAGTGAATTTAAAGAGGTGGAGGCCACTTCGCCTTGGCTCCATCAGCCCAAAAGCTTGTTGGCCGGCCACCCAAGGATTTCTAGAGAATTTGGCAGCATGGGGGCCACTTGGCACCAAGGGTTAAGCCTCCAAAGGCCCAAACCAAGCTCACATTGGTTGTATCACCCTATACATCCACTTCCAACTCAAACCGACCACACCATCATTTTCAGAGGGTAGAATCGAGTGGAGAACGAGTCCTGGAGCAAAGCTTTTGGTGGAGAATCAAGGATTTGAGCAGGAGATCGCCGGAGCAGCTCAACCATGGCCAATCACCTCCAACCTCGACGCTGTGCCGCCATTCGGATCCGTTTCGCCTCCCCTCTACTCGTACTAGATTTCTAGATCTTTAGGGAGAGACATCGGGCTCAATTGAGCTCGATACCATGTGAGTAAATGGCAATTTTTCTGAGTTTTACTTCTTGCTCGGGTTCGCCGGAGGAGCCAATTCCGGCGGCCTCATCGCCGGAAACCGCTAGCCACCACCTCAGTGAAGGTGGTGGCGACATCCGCCAGCGGTGGTGGTGGCTCAGCTGGCCAGAAACTGCCAGCAAAGGTGGCCAAGCCAGAATCAATCTGGGTCGTTGGTCGTTTGGGGACGATGATCGGATCCCGTTTATCTTGCTTTAAGATTCGTGCTCAGCAATTAAATTAAATCAAATATAAAACAATAGTATTATGTATAATCTGTCACACCATTTCAGTCGTATTGCAAGCTATTTTTAGGCCCCTTATAGCATTTCCAGGACATGATCCTTAAATGAAAGTTGTATATTAACCTCTTAACTCTAAGTTGCCACCATAATCTTGTAATTTGGAGCAGTATATTGCCCTGTAGGGCTGTTTTTCTAGGACTGGTACTAGGCAAGGCAGAATTTCAAATTGATGCCCAAGCCAAACCAGTAATAAACCTGACCCCAAATTTTGGGTGCATTCATTTTTAGGGCAAATTTAGCCCCTGCCAAAAATTGAGAATTTTGGGAAAACCTCTTTTATAGTTTTATTCATAATACACAAAATTAAATAAATGAAATATTTGGAGTGTTATGACTCCAAATGGCCCCAAATTTTGGTGGCATGTCCTCGGGGACTATTCATGTGCATGGTATATATTTCAGCACAATTGGACCAATACATGTTGGGTAAACTCACTTGCATGTGTTGTTTATATATAGGCTTGGGGTGCAAATATCCAATTTTGATATATTGTGTATTATGCCTATTTGGAAGATCCAAAAATCATGGTATTGATTTCAGAGGCTCATTAGGGTGAATTATACCCCACATTATAATAATGGGATTTTTGGAAGCAAAAATCCCATTATTTGGAATTTTTGGAATAATAGAACTTTTGAAAAATAAATGTAAAAATAGGTTCATCTTTGAGATAAAATCCCCAATTTTTGTCAAGGTCAATATTATGTTAGATTTAACTCCTGAAAATTTTTATGTCTCTGTTTGAAGAATTTTGATAGGAGTTATGTGGAAATTACCTTTTTACCCTCATTTTACTTAATTAACAAATTGGTGAAAATACTTAGTAGAAACTTTTGGAAAATTTCTTGATGATAAATCTGAGCATGAATAACCTTGTATAATTTTCTCAGCATTTTTGGATGATTCAGTAATTTTAAAAAAACTTATAATGGCATTTTGGTAAATTATTAAGAATTGAATTTGGTAGGCCATTACATTATAGAAGTTGATGAAACTCTGCCATTAGCCTTAAATTAATGATAAATAAGCTCTGTAATTTTCTTACAATTTTTAGTAATGTATTCCTTATACTTCATTTGGAAAATGGCTATTATTTGAGTTTTGTATTAATTAAGGAATAAATAGAAATATTCAAAGGAAAATTATAAAATTTGGTAGACAGCAATATTCTACCAGGATATAACTCAGGAAAAATTCATTAGGTCAGTGGATTAAAATTGTGATACTTCATGTATTAAATGACCTAGGGAATTAATTAAATGATTTAATTAGAGGCATTAATGACTTAAGAAAATTATGAAAATCAATAGTCTCACTTCATTAGTCCATACCATCCTAGGATAAATAATTAGGAGCAGGTGGCCCAAGGAATTGGAAGTTCCATTTCGGGGTGGTATTAGGTCATGGGTTGCGCATAGTATAAGTATGTCATGTTATAAGGACCACTGGGGGATTGATCAATAAATGAGCTAGTGACTTCAATTGGAATACGACCCTGGTGGGTAGAGTTGTCTTAGTGACGAGAGTAAAGTGCTAGCCCTTGGATAGCAACTAGAGTGGAGGTCGGCGGAAGACTGTCGCCCTTCTGAGAACATCTTAAGTCTTTAGGATCACTCAAGAGTAATAACGAGAGCTGGGGGTGAATTTTGGGTAGCCATCAACTAAAGTAAATATCCTTAAGAAAGGGAGCTTTGGGCGTAATCCCATTGTAGTTCCTAGTGCCCCTGAGAGCCCTTCACCGGGTATACCCTGGGCAGTCCTGGGATTAACCTTAAATTACTAAGTATAATAATCCGTAGACAAGAGTAGTCTAATAGGTTAGGACATTGTGGTTCATTCTCACCTGTGATGTGTTTGAGGGATTTGGAATAAAGGCACTATTGTGCGTTCTCACCCTGTAGGGTTGGAGGGTTTGAGGGATTCAGGACAGGTTGGTCCTGCGGGCTGAAGGCTCGGGATGAAATACTTGCATGTGCATAAGTTTAGTGGCGGGGCATGCGGTACTGGTCGTTCGTCACACCGATGGCAGTACGGTGCACCAGGCGAGTGCGAGCGTTTGAGGGGCCAGTGGGTTGTTTTACACTGCAGTTTGGAGGACGATCCCTGATAACGCACACCCGACCCAACAAGACTGACGGGTTGTCAGCAAAGTACGTATGCATAGACTCTAGAGTGCACCTTGTACGTGTACAGAGGCGTATGAGAGGGGTCTAAGGTTTGGTAGTGTGCATACGAGCCTAGAAGTGGAGATGCCCGCTCCGCTGCTGCTGTAGCCACAGCGGTGGTACCCGAGAGTGAAGCTAGCTCTCTAAAAGTGGGAACTAAAGGTCTGTGATCACAGAGTCATTGTGTGTGAGTTGCACTTGCCTGTGCATAAATTGCATCATAAACATTCATTCATATTAGGTCATACGCTTCATAGATCCTTATCATATAAATTAGTATGGGCTCTTTAATATGATAAGTTAATTCTCCTGGAAACCGTAACTTATAAATTTGTATGAGCATTTTTATAAGTTAAGGTACGATTTGTGATAGTAGAGTAGGGGTAGCATAGTTTTACTTTCCTGTACTTACTTTCAGTTCTTTACTTACTTTACCGTACTTCACTTGTTCTACTTACTTCAGTTTTATACTTTACTTACTGCACTTGTACTTCTTACATAGAACTGCTAGAGTAGAACTACTATTACTCCTCATATACTTGTTAGTATAGTGTCACCGCCACCTATTTACACTTGATACCCCTTGTTGTCCTCATCTTTGTCCTCCCGCACGGTGCCTAGGAGTTGCGGTGCGAGGTGTGGAGGAAACGACTTAGTCTTTTTGACTAATGGTCGGTGACCAAACTATTTTTAAGAACTCGAGGAGATGGAGCACCAGCATGACCAGCAGTACAAGATGGCAGGACGTGAGGAGATGATACCACCACCTACTACTATTACTACTGCAGAGTTGCCTCAGGTGGGATGACTTGGTGATGATAGATATCTTCCGCTGTTTAGAGTTGAGAGAGAAGGAGATTTGATTTGATGTACTGGGCATGAGCCCTTATTACTCTTCATATTATTTTTGTACTCATTTGGACTGATGTTTTCTTTTCATATATTTATATATATGTGTTGTGGCTGTGGACTGGTTGTGATTTATTTTTACCTATTTACTTCTTTTCTCATATTGGCCTACAGGTTTATGATCGTACTAGCCGGCAGAATCGGCATGTTGTGGTGTCGACTAACCCGTGCGTTAGTGCCACCGTAAGACGGCGGTTCTGGGCATAAGACCGGGTAGCCTCCTTGGTAAGGGGGAGGGGGGTCTTACAAACTGGTATCACTTGACTGATCGATCATATGAGAAAGAAGTCCACAACACTGGACCACCCCGCGCGAGCATTAGTTTGCAGACAAACTATACAGCGGAAGCAGTGGTGTGCCCATGTGTAAAAAGTCACATAAAACAGTTCATTAAGTACAATGAGTTAGGCCAGTTCTGTTTTAACCTTACCTTTATGCAACATCCACAGGTCATCGGGCCGCAAAATGTGGTTCCTCCCCCTCCAGCTGCCACTCCATTTCTACAGACAGAGATGGGGCATACTTTGACGGCGATCCTGGAAGCCTTCAAAGCCCAGCAAGTCCCGGCCCCGCAGCCAAATCCAGGGTCAAGCTGGCTAAGTGCCTTCAAGAGCCTGTCCCCACCGATGTACTGTGGGACAGAGGATGCTGTAAAGACGGAGGAATGGTTGGAAGCCATACACGAGATATTGGCAGGCATCAGCTGCCCGGTTGGCCAGGCAGTACCTCTAGCCACCTCTGCACTAGAAGCTCATGCGAAGAGATGGTGGAAGTCTGTACGGGAGTCTACATATGCTGACTGGGAGCTGTCAGACATATATTGGGAGGAGTTCGGCGATGTATTTTTGGATCACTTCGTATCTACTACAAACAGAGATGCTTTGGAGGAGAGGTTTCTGAACCTCAGGCAGGGGAGCAGATCAGTGATTGAGTACCAGAGGGAGTTTTCCCACCTTGCCAGGTTCGCAGGGATACATGATACAGACTACAGGAGGTATGCCAAGAGGTTCTACCGGGGCCTTAGAGACGACTTGAGGCAGGCCTTATTATTCATCTCTCACGGCACATCAGCCTAGATCATCGAGATGGCAAAGAAGCTGGAGGCTGACTAGCTGATGGTGCAAGGCAGAGGAAAGAGACCGTATGATGGGTCGACATCAGGAGAGAGCAGCAGGGGCTCTCAGAGAGGCAGGACTATTGGGTATAAAAGGGTGGGGGACGTCATCGTCCCAACTTCAGGCACGAGCAGGGGCCTCCTCCAGTATTAGCTCCCCCACCTCTACAGGTGCATGTTCTGAGGATACAGGATGACTATGGACACCGACCGGTAGTCTGTTAGGGATGCAGCCAGCTCGGGCACATTAGATCAGAGTGTCCGCATCGGTTCCATCCACCTCCTCCTCCGCCTCCAGTGGCCCCAGTACAGCATGGTCGAGGTCGAGGCCGAGGACGAGGTTGAGGCCGAGGCCGGGGATATCATGACAGAGGACGCAACTAGGAGCAGATGTACGCTTTGGACCTCACGGAGCAAAGGAACCCTGAGGAAGTGATTACATGTACTTAAATTATTTTAATTTAGAAATTTCAACCTTAGTAGTGCCTTGAAAACCATAGAAATAACATCCATTATACCTCAAATAAATCTCAGGCATAGTTATGATCAGCGGCAAGCCCGCACATACCCTCTTCGATATAGGTGCTTCCCACTCATTCGTGTCGGACACTTTTATTGAAGGACTAGTGGGTGTGGAGAGATTCCCTGGCATAGAGATAAGGGTGCGTCTTCTTGATGGATCGGAGCTACGGACCACGGATAGCTACAACATGGAGGCCGAGATAGGAGGCAAGACATTCGAAGCTCCGGCGCGATCTTGAGATTGCCGGACTTTGATTTGATTTTGGGCATGACCTGGCTCCATTGGAACTATGCCCAGATCGACTGCCCCTCTAAGAGGATCACACTCAGGCATGGAGACTCCTACGTTACTATTGAAGGTATCCAACCTATCCCCTATCTATCATTATCTTCTGTACAGGCTGTCAAGGCCTATGAGCAGGGGGAAGACGTGTACCTCATCTGCTTCGAGATGGTGGCAGCGGAGAGTTCTATAGCTGATATCCCGGTGATTCGGGATTTCTCCGATGTTTTCTCGGAGAAATTGCCCGGACTACCACCAGCTAGGGACTTAGATTTCAGGATTCAGTTGGTGTCGGGGGCAAGGCCAGTGTCCCGGGCACCATACAGGATGGCTCCCAGAGAGTTAGCAGAATTCAGGACTCAGCTTCAGGAGCTTGTGGACTCAGGATTTGTGCGGCCGAGTTCGTCGCCGTGGGGAGCACCAGTTCTCTTTGTAAAGAAGAAATACGGATCATTGTGGCTGTGCATAGATTACAGGGAGCTGAACCGATTGACGGTCCGGAATACCTATCCACTGCCTCGGATAGACGAGTTATTTGATCAGCTTCAGGGGGCCTTCTGGTTCTCTAAGCTGGATTTGAGATCCGGTTACTATCAGCTGCGTATCCGAGAGGAAGACATCCCGAAGACGGCTTTCAGCTCACGATACGGGTTATACGAGTTCACGGTGATGCCTTTTGGACTCACGAATGCCCCTGCCGCATTCATGAGTCTAATGAACCGTGTATTCGAGCCCTTCTTGGACCGCTTCGTCATAGTATTCATTGACGATATTCTGATCTATTCCCGGACTAGCCTAAATAGGAACCCTAGCCACACCATGACCCCACCACATTGCCCTAACCCTAAAATAATCTAAGTGGACCCTAGGGCATGTCATTAGGTCAACCTTTTGACCCTAGTTGACCAAAGTCAACCATGGCCCTAATTTGGTCAAACTTGTACCTATAGGCACAATTAGCCCAAGTTGGGCACCACATTGACCCAGCCCAAGTTGGGTGGTGCCATTAGACCCATGGACACCAAGTGGGGTCAGCCCACTCATCATGGTTGACCAAGTCAACTGAAGTCAACCTAGTCAACCTAATTGACCTAAAGGAGAAAATGAGGGCTAAGCCCACTCTCCTTGGGCCAAGCCCACCAAACTTGGTCCATGGCCAGCCCAAGTGGACAAAGACCAGCCCTACCCCTTTGGTTTTGGAGAGAGGACACATGCAAGGGGGAATTTTGGAGAAATTACCCAAAAGAGGAGTGAGAAAGTGAATTTAAAGAGGTGGAGGCCACTTGGCCTTGGCTCCTGTAAGATATGGTACCTAAACACCTAGAGGGGGGGTGAATAGGTGACCTAATCCTTTTCTAACTTTGTTGGCAGCCAAACAGTTATATCACAGATTTCTAACTAGTCTATTACAGCAATCAGCAATAATCAAACATACACAGCACATTCACAGCTCAGCACACAGTGATTTATAGTGGTTCCCCAGGATATGGGTACATCCACTTTCCCCCTTCGCCTATCTAGCAGTGTACTAGATTCGGCCAAACTCCTGCACTGTCTCAGAACCCAAATTGGTTCCTACCTCAGGCCCAAAGCCTTACAACTCAGCTTTATCCCAAAGCCTACACTCAGCCAATCAAGGCCTACACTCAGCCAATCCAAGGCCTACACTCAGCCAACAAGGCCTACACTCAGAGATCACAATCTCCTACACTCAGGCAAACAAGCCCTACCCTCAGCCTTTATAGATATAGGCTTACAATCACTCAGATCCAATGGATCCTACAAGTTACAAATGTAATACAGATAATAACTCTACAACTCAGAATTAAATTAGGGGAGTTGAGAGATTCTTGATGAGTTCTTGGAAGAACTCAGCTGGATTCACCCTAACTTAGTTTTCTTCAGAGCTTCTTGAGTAGAACTGAATAAGGCTGAATCCTCTGCAGTTGTTCCTTGACCTCTGCTACTTAAGATCCAGAATTGATTCTGAATCCTTCTTCTCAGCCTAGTTCCAGAGGCTGATTTCTTGGAAGGAGCCCTCTCTCTCCAACTTCTTAGATCTGTAGTTGGACTGCCAGATCTTCTTGTGTTGATACTCAGTATACCACTTTAATGATTACTTCAACAATAATCTGAACTCTGTTAACAATTTGATCAACAATCTCAACAACAGTTTCTGTAAACTGTAGGTGCCTATATATAGGCATTCTTCATGGTAACCGGCTGGTCCGGTCCATAACTGACTTCTGACATCTCTGACAGGTGCTGTAGACCGGCTGGATCGGCAGCTGTCATGTCAACCAGTCACTTCTTGAAAATCTCTAACTGTTTATAAGTGTCGAGACTTTCTGTCTTTAAGTGTCGACACTTATAGTCCAAGTGTCGACACATGTTGTATAAGTGTCGACACAAGTCTACAAGGTGTCGACACAATTCCTCGTATGTCTCGACACAGATTCTTCTGCATGTGTCGACACTGAAATTGAGTGTCGACACAAGTACTTGTTCTTCAAGCTTTTGCTGAATTCTTCTATGTGTCGACACATCTCCTTTGTGTCGACACATCTTCTATGTTGAATCTTGCTGAGTGTCGACACAGCTCCTTGTGTCGACACACCTTCTTGTTGTTGAGACTTCAGCTGAGTGTCGACACATTCCCATAGTGTCGACACTTGTACTTAGAATAATTTGTTGTTCTTTCTGTTCTTTGCTAAGTGTCGACACAGCTCCTTGTGTCGACACTTTCTTCAAGTGTTGAGTCTTTAGCTGTGTGTCGACACATTGTTCTGGGTGTCGACACATACTTCAAATGTTGACTCTTCTGTTGAGTGTCGACACCTTGTGTTGAGTGTCAACACATTCTTCAAGTGCTGACTCTTCTGCTTAGTGTCGACACATTGTGTTGAGTGTCGACACTTGTACTTAGACTCTGCAAACTTTTGCTGAGTGTCGACACAGCTCCAAGTGTCGACACTTTCTGGTGTAGACATGGCTTCACTGAGTGTCGACACAGCTCCTTGTGTCGACACTTTCTGTCTGCACTTTTCTTCACTGAGTGTCGACACAGCTCCAAGTGTCGACACTTTCTGTCTGGTGTCGACTCTGCATCCCAGGTGTCGACACAATGACTCCAAGTGTCGACACTGCTTGTCTGGATGTCGATACAAGCTTTCTTAAGTGTCGACACTTTCCCTCTGGGTGTCGACACATGGACTTAGAAATTTTTTTTTCTTCAGTCCAATTCTTTCTTAACCTGCACAAGTAACTCAAACATACATCAAATACATTATGATGTATATCATTGAGTTGGGTGAGGCTTCTTCAAATCAGGTACATTTGACCAATGTACCCAACAATCTCCCCCTATTTGGAGAAGTCATAACCCTTAGTCAATGATATACACCATCCATAATTAAAATTATAAAATGATGTACAGCAGATTATAAACAGCAGGGTAAACATAAACATGTAATAAATTCACACATGTATACACATTCAGCATTGCAGAATCAAATAAGAAATAGATACTTCTCAGAACAACCATGAAATATATTTATCATATATTGTTCTAACATTTTTAATACACCTTTAATGGTTTACAAAAATGTTTTACATTCAACGGATTTCAACAAGCTACAAGTTTAATTCCTAATCTATTTCTGATCAGGTTCCTTGATGACAATTCCTTTGCCAGATTGGACTTGAGCTTTAACAGTAGCTTCAGCAGTTGCAGCATCAGCAGGCTTCTTGCCTTTTAAGTCCTTCTTTTTCAGCTCCTCGCTTTGATTTTCTGCCTCTCAAAGTAGTGATATGGCTTGGGGAAGTACTTGCTAGGCTCCACAGCAGTTGGAGGTAGCTTTCCCATCTTAGCCTTCCTTCTATATTGAACAATGGCCTCTTGTCTGATTTCATGTTTCCTCCATTCTGCTTCAGAGAACCACTTGTTCCTTTCATGAGCATTGTCCTTTGCAGCTTTCCAGGCAGTTAGAATTATATTCCTTGAGGTAGGGCTCCATTGTTCAAAATCTAGCTTTTGTTCTGCTAGTTCCCTAAACCTCTTCTTTGACAGCCTTGTCTCTTCTTTTTTTTCTAATGCCTCTTGCATAGCAGCAGAAATAGGTTGAACAACCTTCTCAATATGAACATTGACCTTGCCCTCAGTTGGGCTATACATTGTGCTGACATCTGCTTGAACCATGTCAAAATCTGGAGGTGGATATATTACTTGAGCTACTTCTTGTTGCTCACCTCCAAGATATGCAGTTTGTATTCCTGATTCAGCCACATTATCATCATCACAAAGTGGAGGATAGCCCAGTGTAGCTCTGATGGAGTTAGATATCCATTTGGCATGGTCAGAGCTAGCTTTGACTAATACTCTCTCCCCCTTTATGACTTCTCTAGCCATATGGTCTCTGACATCATCCTTTTGAAACCTTATCTGACTGTCCAAGTATCTAATGCCCTCTTTAAAGTAAGGTCTGAGCTTAGTGAGCTGTTCAGAGATGGCCTTCTGGGAATCTTTAATAGCAGACTTAACAGCAGCAATCTCAGCCTGAAATACTTGATCAAAGTCAGCCTTAGCAGCAGCAGTAGATGTTGAAGGTTCAGCAGTCTTATTCTTCAACTCAGTGACTATAGCATTATGGGAGGCAGTCAAATTATCATTCATTCTTAACTGATTCTCCAGCACATATCCTTGCTTTACTGCTATATCATCTACCTGAGCCTTAATCTTCTCCTGGTGAGTTGCCAAATAGACTACTGCATTCCCACCATTGTGGAAGCAGTCAGTCATCTCCTTCTTGTTCAGGTTCATCTCAAACCTGATAGACTTTATATCTTGTGCAAGGTCAAACTGTAGGGACTTGTGCCCTTCATCCACATAAGCCTCTATTGCCTTCCTTTGCTCATCCAACTTGATCTGCATGGCAATCATCAAAGCACTATAATCAACTGTTGGAGCTTGTTGAACTATAGGCTGTGGGGCAATAGATTGCAAGGCTTTCTTGTAACTCTGACTTCTTCTTTTAAAAACATAAAGTTTCTTCTTCTTAGCCCTAGCACTCTCCTCATCTTCAGAGGCAGAAGTGCTGGCAATATCAACTCTGTCCTTAGGGCTTTGAGGCTTCTCAGGTTGCACATCAGGTGCTTTCTCAGTTTCTAGCCTAATAGGCTCTTCCAGAACTTCCATGTGCTCCCCCTTAGCAGCAGCACTCTTATCTTCAGTAGCAGCATCCTTTGTCCATATCAAAATCCTCTTGATCAAGATTAAGAAACAAATCTTCCATTGTATATTCATGAGGGGATGGAGCTGGAGATAGTCTTTGTTCTTCAACCACTGACTCAGGTATCACTTCTTGTTCAGCAGATTTGTCTTCTAAAACAACATCTGGTACTTGACTGTTTAGCTGAGTTTGCTGATGGACATCAGACAAATCAAAATCTACTATAGAGAAATCTAAAGTGTTTAGTTCAGAGAGTACCTCTTGTATAATGGAGGTGGCTTGTTCACTCTCCAGTGTAGAGGGTTCTTCTACACCTGGAAGCTCCCCCTGACTGTGATCCCTATAGATGGGGCTAGCTGGAGGCAGCTCCCCCTGGATCTCAGCAGGCTCTTGAGGAGCAGGAGTCTTTACTACTGTCTCTTCCTCTTGCTCATCAGGTGTGAACACCACCTGTTCTTCACTCTCAGAACTGCTTGAGGACTCTTGTGCCACAACAGCAATTTTCCTTTTCTTCCTGGGAGGAGTGACTTTCTCTGAAACTGGCTTCTCAGGGGTAGGCATGTCCTTTGACAACACCCTTTCCCATCTAGAAAAGATCCTCATATCCATCTTTCTCATATGATTGATCTTGCTTCCAGCAGCAGTGCTCATTACCTCTGGTATTGTACCAGCCAGGTAGAGACTTATAATTCTGCCCAGATTGGGCTTCTTCAGACTTTCCTTGATCTTCTCATAGATTACCATTGACCAATCTGTTCTTAGGGTGAAAATAATTCTTGTCATGACATTGAACATTGAGGCTGACACCCTGTCATGCCCTCCAGGCTTACTGAGAATGACCTTGCCCACAATTTCAGACAGGAATTTTCCTTGACTGTTCATGCCTTTCCTGTTAAAGACAGAACCTATCTTCAGCTTTGGATCAAGTCCACACCAGGTAAGAGCTTCCCTGGTCTTGGATGTAGAAACTTCTTCTTCATCTTGAGTCTTAGGTAGCTGGAGTACCTTCCTCAGACTTTTTGGTGAGACCTTGACTTTGGATCCATGCACTCTGAATTTGATTCTATATCCAGAGTCATCAACTGCAGCTCCAGTAAGGAATTAAAGAACTTCCTTCTTCCAAATCTTGGTTGGTTCTGAAACCAAATATTCTAGTCCAGAATCGCTGACTAGGGTTACCACCGATTGGATTTCTTGATCTCCATCATCGAATGCGCCGCGCACAAGTTCATAGCCTTCGTTAACGTTCTCCTCGAGCTTGGGAGCCATTAGGGTTTGGAGAATTAGTCTTGAGAAAAGAGAAATGTCGACTCAATAGTTTTGGTCTCGAAACTTTGAAAGCGTGTCGACAATCAGAGACAGAACCCTATTTATACCTTGCTGATTTTGAAGATGAACAGGCGGGACAGCTAGCTTAACATGTGTCGACACTGGCAATAAGTGTCGACACTGACTTATAATGTCTCGACACACATGTGTCGACACAAGTTTAGTCAACAGATATTATGTGTCGACACTTGGTTATGTGTCGACACAACATAACTCGACACATCGTCGAGACTTTACTTAGAAAATTCTGAGTAAAACATAAGTGTCGACACCATATTGAATGTGTCGACACCTACTTGACATGTGTCGACACTAGCATTCTGAAGTGTCGACACCACATTCCTAGATGTGTCGACACGTTTTTCCTGAAGTGTCGACACCACTATTCTGTGTCGACATAGACTTGTCTATGTGTCGACACCTTTTTACTTAGTCAATTTTCTATTCTGTAAACTTAGTCTAAGTTTATCATTCCTAGTTCAATTTTGAATCTATTGAACTTAGCTTCTTCTAGTGGCTTAGTAAACATATCAGCTACTTGTTCATCTGTTTTAACATATTCAAGTGAAATATCTTCTCTTTCTACATGTTCTCTAAGAAAGTGATATTTAATCTCAATATGTTTTGTCCTACTATGAGATACAGGGTTATTAGCTATTGAAATAGCACTTGTAGAATCACAGTAAAGTGGAGTTCTACTTACCTGAAATCCATAGTCCTCTAGCTGATGTTGAATCCACAGAAGTTGAGCACAGCAACTACCTGCAGCCACATACTCTGACTCAGCTATGGAGATAGCCACACTAGTCTGCTTTTTGCTGCTCCATGAAATTAGTCTTCCACCTAGGAATTGACAGGTTCCAGTAGTGCTCTTTCTATCCTCTTTGCATCCTGCAAAGTCTGCATCTGAATAACCTGTTAGATCAAAGTCTCCATTCCTAGGGTACCAGAGGCCTAGATAGGGAGTGCCCTTTAGATATCTCAAAATTCTCTTGACAGCAGTCAAATGAGACTCTTTGGGGCAGGCTTGATACCTTGCACAAACACATGTAGCATACATGATGTCTGGTCTACTAGCAGTTAAGTATAATAGGGAGCCAACTATCCCTCTATACAATGTTTCATCCACAGGTTTCCCTGCATCATCCTTGCTAAGAGATATACTTGACCCCATAGGAGTCTTCATGGTGCTGGATGAATACATACCATACTTCCTTATGAGTTCTAGGGTGAACTTGGACTGACAAATGGACAAACCACTTTCAGTCTGTTTAACTTGGAGACCCAAGAAAAACTTCAGCTCTCCCATACTACTCATTTCAAACTGACCTTGCATAAGTTTTGCAAACTTTTTGCAAAGGCTGCTTTCAGTAGGCCCAAATATAATGTCATCTACATATATTTGGACAAGTATGACTTTGCCTCTAGATTCCCTAAGGAATAGAGTCTTATCTATTTTCCCCCTTGAGAACTTGTTCTCAATGAGGAAACTAGATAGGGTTTCATACCAAGCTCTAGGGGCTTTCTTTAACCCATATAAAGCTTTCCTAAGTCTATAGACATAATGAGGTAGAGTTGGATCAACAAAACCTGAAGGCTGCTCCACATAGACTTCTTCTTTCAAATTACCATTTAGGAATGCTGACTTGACATCCATTTGGTATACTTTGAATCCTTGATGGGTTGCATAGGCCAAGAACATTCTTATGGCTTCCAGTCTGGCTACTGGAGCAAAGGTTTGATCAAAATCAATACCTTCTTCTTGCCTATATCCTTTAGCAACCAGTCTAGCCTTATTCTTAATGATGACTCCTTGTTCATCCATCTTATTCCTGTAGATCCACTTAACTCCTATTACATTGTGGTCTTTAGGTTTTGGAACAAATTCCCAGACCTTGCATCTCTTGAACTGATTTAGCTCTTCTTGCATAGCTTCAGTCCATTGTGGATCTTGTATTGCTTCTTCAAATCTTTTAGGTTCAACTTGAGACAAAAAGCTGGAATAGATTGCAGCATCCTGATTTCTGCTCCTAGTTTGAACTCCTTGTCTTGGATCTCCAATGATCAGCTCTACTGGATGATCTCTAAGATGCCTGTGGGCTGGAGGCATCCTCACTTCTGGTTGAACCACTTCAGCATCTGCATCATGTTGTATACCTTGGAATTCTTCAGCAACAGGCACATGTAGTTCTCCCCTTGGACAGCAGCTATTCTCCTCTCCTTGCTGTCTTGCAGCAGGCACTTCTTCTATAGTCAGCTTGTCCATTGTCTTTGTCAAACCTGTGGGGCTGCATACATTGCTAGACAACTCATTATTAATAAGTTTAGTCTCATCAAAAACTACATGCACTGATTCTTCTACAACTTGTGTAGTCAAGTTGTAGACTCTATAAGCCTTACTATTATTGTTGTACCCAACAAAAATTCCCTCTTGGGACTTGGCAGCAAACTTAGTTATGTAAGACTTCCCATTGTTAAGTATGTAGCATTTACAACCAAAGATCCTAAAGTAGGATAGATTTGGTTTCCTGCCTTTCACAACTTCATAGGGGGTCTTGTTTAGCCCTTTAGTGATGGTAGCCCTATTTATCACATGGTATGCAGTGTTAACTGCTTCAGCCCAGAAATACTCTGGTAGTGATGTATCACTTAGTAGGGTTCTACCAGCCTCTATCAAGGTCCTATTTTTCCTTTCAGCAATGTCATTTTGCTGAGGTGTTCTAGGTGAAGAGAATTCTTGAAATATCTCAAAGTCTTCACATAGTTTTGTCATGCTTTCAGATTGAAACTCAGTACCATGGTCACTTCTAATTTTGACCACAGTACTATTAAGTTCATTCTGAATTTGCTTGACAAAGCTGTAGAAGACACTAGGTGTTTCAGATTTCTGTCTTAAGAAGAACACCCAGGAAAACCTTGAGTAGTCATCTACAACTACAAGGGTATAGACCTTCCTACCTAAGCTGTGAACTGGCATTGGACCAAAGAGATCAAATGCAAGAGGTACAAACACCTCACAGCATCTTTGTTATCTATGCTTTTAAAGGTGGATTTAGTCTGCTTGCCCTTTTGACAAGCTGAGCAAATGCCATCTTTAACACACTTAACTTGAGGACCATTCCTCACTAACTCTTTGCTAAAGAGTTTGCTAATTGTCTTGTAGTTAAGATGGGCAAGCCTCTTGTGCCATTTGACACAATGAGAGACTGTCTCATCAGCTACAAGACAAACTGGAGAACCATTGTTCTCAATCATAATGTCTAGGCAATAGACATTTCTCTTCATATAACCTATCAAGATGATCTCTTGATCACTTGACCTCTTGATATGACAACCATTTTTAACAAATGAGATGTCATACCCTACATCACTTAACTGACTTATACTTATTAGGTTGTGTTTCAACCCTTTAACATAAGCCACTTGAGTAATGGTAACAAGGTTTGAAGAAATGTTACCAAACCCTTTGATGATTCCTTTCTCAGAACCACCAAAGGTCACTTTAGGACCATTTTTGATTGGAATATAGTCCTTCAGTAGTCCCCTAGTTCCAGTCATATGTCTGGAACATCCACTATCCAAGTACCATGTAGGGGTATGGCTACTTGAACTCACCTGCAAAACAGATTAATGGACCTTAGAACCCAAAGCAATCTTGGGTCCTTGGTACTTGTTAGTCTGTAACTTGACAAAGCTACCTACTGGCTTTCCACCAGGTAGCTTGCTACTCACCTTGGCACTGGCATTGTGCCAACAGTCCACTGCAAAGTGGCCAACCTTGCCACAGCACCAGCATTCAAACTTATTGTACCTTTGCTTAGGTACTGCCTTGGCTGTCTTGACTACAGCAGGTTTGTTGAATGTTGGGGCTTTGCCTTTGGACTTAGACTTGGACTGCCCAGTCCCTGCAGGTCTAACAAAACCCAGTCCAGCCTTGCCTTTATGATGAACAAATTCATCAATTAAAGGTAGCACTGATTTAGGTTTTGAAAACCTAGCAACCAAGTCCTTCTCCTTCTGAAGATTGTTCTCCAGACACTTAATTTGATCATTCTTAAAAGTGATAGTTCCCATCTGAATCACAGTGATGTGTTTCAGCTTGGCTACCTCATTCAGTTTTTGATCAAATTGTTTCTCAAAATCTGTTGCAACAGCCTTGAGATCTGCAATCTCCTTTGCCTGACTTTTGGCTAGGGTCTTGCTTTTCTTGTAGGCTTGCAACAGTACCTTATATTCATCTATGAGCTGATGAATATCTTCCTCAGACTCAGATATATTCTCATCACTTGATGAAGAAAAATCTGATTCTGAACTAGAACAAGAAACTGAATTTAAACTTGAACTTTGTACCTGACTGGGTCCTGGCTGATCCAGGATTTTGGCACTCTCTGTCAAAGCCATTAGCCCTTGGCAATGACTGTCTTCTTGTTCATAAATTGACTCCAAGATCTCCATGAATTCTTCCTCTTCTTCTTCTGCATACAGCCCTATGTAGGCTTCAGCCTCAGACTCAGTTTCTGAAGAAGATATATCTGATAGAGTCTTTTCCTTCTTAGCAACAAAAGACTTTTCTTTCTTCCCTTTGAAGTGAGTCTTTTTCCTGTCACCAGATTCCTTTCTCTTCTCTGGACAATCTGCAATAACATGGCCTTGTCTATTGCAGCAATAGAAAACAATCTATGAACCAGTTGCCTTGCTTGATTTTGTCCTTCTCTTGTCATTCTTTGAAGATCTCTTTTTATGATAAGAGTCTTCCTTTCCTTGTGATGTAGAAGGCCTTGACCTCCACTGTTTCTTTTTCAAAAACTTCTGAAAGTGTCTGGAGAAAGAAGCAAAGTCTTCATCACTCTCACTGCTCTTAGACTTTGAGCTGACAGACTCATCAGATTCTGATTCAACTACCTCTGGAGGTGGAGTTGAAGACCTATTTCTGCACTTTCTGGGAACTTCTGTCTTGAAAGCAACAGTTCTTTCTTTGTGCTCAGTCCTTGTTGATTTCTCCTCCTCTTTTCTCACTGTTAACTGCATTTCATAAGATAATAGCTTGCCAAACAGTGTGGGAGGAGGAATTTCCCCCAACTTAGCCATTTCTCTTATGGCACAGATCTTGGTGTCCCAATCTTTGGTTAGGGACCTTAAGAACTTGTCATTTAGTTCATAGTTAGTGAACTCTCTTCCATATGACATAAGTTCATTAACTATTCTGTAAAATTTCTTATAGCACTCAGTGATGCTATCACTCTTTCCTTGCCTAAAGCTCTCATACTCCTGATTTAGCAAGGACTTCCTATCTTGCCTAACTTCTTCAGAACCTTCCATATAGACAATGAGAGTATCTCACATCTCTTTTGCTGTCTTACAGTGAATTAAGTTCTGAAAAGTGGCATCATCAATGGCACTCACTATTATGTTTTGTGCCCTCTTGTCCATGGTGGTCAGGACAATTTCATCTTTAGTCATCTCAGAGAAATCCTTTGGAGTTCTCTGATTTGCATCCAATACTGAAATCTTCATTGGCACATAAGGCCCTTCCTTAACTGTAATGTAGATTCTAGGGTCAGAGGCTTCCATAAATAGCCTTACCCTCTCTTTCCAGATCCCAAAGATCTCCTTTCTGCATATGGGTAATTTCATGGAACCCAATTCCTTGTGATTCTCATAAGAACCCATGATTCTTGATTTTCTTGATTTTCTTGAAACTGTGTAATGCCTTACACTGAATCTGCCAAACAGGATCTCCTCAGACTGTTAGTCCTTGTTTTGAGGAACCTCGCTTTGATACCACTTGTAAGATATGGTACCTAAACACCTAGAGGGGGGGTGAATAGGTGACCTAATCATTTTCTAACTTTGTTGGCAGCCAAACAGTTATATCACAGATTTCTAACTAGTCTATTACAGCAATCAGCAATAATCAAACATACACAGCACATTCACAGCTCAGCACACAGTGATTTATAGTGGTTCCCCAGGATATGGGTACATCCACTTTCCCCCTTCGCCTATCTAGCAGTGTACTAGATTCGGTCAAACTCCTGCACTGTCTCAGAACCCAAATTGGTTCCTACCTCAGGCCCAAAGCCTTACAACTCAACTTTATCCCAAAGCCTACACTCAGCCAATCAAGGCCTACACTCAGCCAATCCAAGGCCTACACTCAGCCAACAAGGCCTACACTCAGAGATCACAATCTCCTACACTCAGTCAAACAAGCCCTACCCTCAGCCTTTATAGATATAGGCTTACAATCACTCAGATCCAATGGATCCTACAAGTTACAAATGTAATACAGATAATAACTCTACAACTCAGAATTAAAGGAGGGGAGTTGAGAGATTCTTGATGAGTTCTTGGAAGAACTCAGCTGGATTCACCCTGACTTAGCTTTCTTCAAAGCTTCTTGAGTAGAACTGAATAAGGCTGAATCCTCTACAGTTGTTCCTTGACCTCTGCTACTTAAGATCCAGAATTGATTCTGAATCCTTCTTCTCAGCCTAGTTCCAGAGGCTGATTTCTTGGAAGGAGCCCTCTCTCTCCAACTTCTTAGATCTGTAGTTGGACTTCCAGATCTTCTTGTGTTGATACTCAGTATACCACTTTAATGATTACTTCAATAATAATCTGAACTCTGTTAACAATTTGATCAACAACCTCAACAACAGTTTCTGTAAACTGTAGGTGCCTATATATAGGCATTCTTCATGGTAACCGGCTGGTCCGGTCCATAACTGACTTCTGACATCTCTGACAGGTGCTGTAGACCGGCTGGATCGGCAGCTGTCATGTCAACCAGTCACTTCTTGAAAATCTCTAACTGTTTATAAGTGTCGAGACTTTCTGTCTTTAAGTGTCGACACTTATAGTCCAAGTGTCGACACATGTTGTATAAGTGTCGACACAAGTCTACAAGGTGTCGACACAATTCCTCGTATGTCTCGACACAAATTCTTCTGCACGTGTCGACACTGAAATTGAGTGTCGACACAAGTACTTGTTCTTCAAGCTTTTGTTGAATTCTTCTATGTGTCGACACATCTCCTTTGTGTCGACACATCTTCTATGTTGAATCTTGCTGAGTGTCGACACAGCTCCTTGTGTCGACACACCTTCTTGTTGTTGAGACTTCAGCTGAGTGTCGACACATTCCCATAGTGTCGACACTTGTACTTAGAATAATTTGTTGTTCTTTCTGTTCTTTGCTAAGTGTCGACACAGCTCCTTGTGTCGACACTTTATTCAAGTGTTGAGTCTTTAGCTGTGTGTCGACACATTGTTCTGGGTGTCGACACATACTTCAAATGTTGACTCTTCTGTTGAGTGTCGACACCTTGTGTTGAGTGTCGACACCTTGTGTTGAGTGTCAACACATTCTTCAAGTGCTGACTCTTCTGCTTAGTGTCGACACATTGTGTTGAGTGTCGACACTTGTACTTAGACTCTGCAGACTTTTGCTGAGTGTCGATACAGCTCCAAGTGTCGACACTTTTTGGTGTAGACACGGCTTCACTGAGTGTCGACACAGCTCCTTGTGTCGACACTTTCTGTCTGCACTTTTCTTCACTGAGTGTCGACACAGCTCCAAGTGTCGACACTTTCTGTCTGGTGTCGACTCTGCATCCCAGGTGTCGACACAATGACTCCAAGTGTCGACACTGCTTGTCTGGATGTCGACACAAGCTTTCTTAAGTGTCGACACTTTCCCTCTGGGTGTCGACACATGGACTTAGAATTTTTTTTTTCTTCAGTCCAATTCTTTCTTAACCTGCACAAGTAACTCAAACATACATCAAATACATTATGATGTATATCATTGAGTTGGGTGAGGCTTCTTCAAATCAGGTACATTTGACCAATGTACCCAACAGCTCCATCAGCCCAAAAGCTTGCTGGTCGGCCACCCAAGGATTTCCAGAGAATTTGGCAGCATGGGGGCCACTTGGCACCAAGGTGGAAGCCTCCAAAGCCCCAAATCGAGCTCACCTTAGTTGTATCTCCCTATACAGGCACTTCCAGCTCAAAATGACCACACCATCATCTTCAGAGGATAGAATCGAGTGGAGAATGAGTCCTAGAGCAAAGCTTTTGGTGGAGAATCAAGGATTTGAGCAGGAGATCGTCGGAGCAGCTAAACCATGGCCAACCGCCGCCAACCTCATCGTCGTGCCGCCATTCGTGTTCGTTTCGGCTCCCCTATACTCGTACTAGATTTCTAGATCTTTAGGGAGAGACATCGGGCTCAATTGAGCCGATACCATGTGAGGAAATGGCAATTTTTCCGAGTTTTACTTCTTGCTCGGGCTCGCCGGAGGAGCCAATTCCGGCGGCCTCATCGCCAGAAATCGCTAGCCACCACCTCAGTGAAGGTGGTGGCGACATCCGCCGGCGGTGGTGGTGGCTCAGCTGGCCGGAAACTGCCAGCAAAGGTGGCCCAGCCAGAATCAATCTGGGTCGTTGGCCATTTGGGAACGATGACCGGATCCCGTTTATCTTGCTTTAAGATTCGTGCTCAGCAATTAAATTAAATCAAATATAAAACTATAGTATTATGTATAATCTGTCACACTATTTCAGTCATATTGCAAGGTATGTTTAGGCCCCTTAGAGACAATTACAGGACATGATCCTTAAATGAAAGTTGTAGACTAACCTCGTAACTTTAAGTTGCCACCATAATCTTGTAATTTGGAGCAGTATATTGCCCTGTAGGGCTGTTTTTCTAGGACTGGTCCTAGGTAAGGGCAGAATTTCAAATTGATGCCCAAGCCAAACCAGTAATCAACGTGACCCCAACTTTTGGGTTCATGCATGTTTAGGGCATATTTAGCCCCTTCCAAAAATTAAGAATTTTTGGGAAAACTTTTTCTATAGTTTTATTCATAATACACAAAATTAAATAAATGAAATATTTGGAGTGTTATGGCTCCAAATGGCCCCAAATTTGGTGGCATGTCCTTAGGGACTATTCATGTGCATGGTATAAATTTCAGCACAATTGGACCACTGCATGTTGGGTAAACTCACTTGCATGTGTTGTTTATATATAGGCTTGGGGTGCAAATATCCAATTTTGATATATTGTGTATTAAGCCTATTTGGAACATCCAAAAATCATGGTATTGATTTCAGAGGCTCATTAGGATGAATTATACCCCACATTATAATAATGGGATTTTTGGAAGCAAAAATCCCATTATTTGGATTTTTTGGAATAATAGAACTTTTGAAAAATAAATGTAAAAATAGATTCATCATTGAGATAAAATCCCCAATTTTTGTCAAGGTCAATATTATGTTAGATTTAACTCCTGAAAATTTGTATGTATCTGTTTGAAGAATTTTGATATGAGTTATGTGGAAATTACCTTTTTACCCTTATTTTACTTAATTAACAAATTGGTGAAAATACTTCGTAGAAAATTTTGGAAATTTCTTCATAATTTATCTAAGTATGAATAACCTTGTATAATTTTCTCAGCATTTTTGGATGAGTCAGTAATTTTTAAAAAACTTATAATGGCATTTTGGTAAATTGTTAAGAATTGAATTTGGTAGGTCATTACATTATAGAAGAGTATTAAACTCTGCCATTAGCCTAAAATTAAGGATATATAAGCTCTGTAATTTTCTTTGAATTTTTAGTAATGTATTCCTTATACTTTATTTGGAAAATGTTTATTATGTGTGTTTTGTATTAATTAAGGAATAAATAGAAATATTCAAAGGAAAATTATAAATTTTGGTAGACAGCAATAGCTTACCAAGATATAACTCAGAAAAAAATTCTTAGGTCAGTGGATTAAAAATTGTGATACTTCGTGTATTAAATGACCTAGGGAATTAATTAAATGATTTAATTAGAGGCCTTAATGACTTAAGAAAATTATGAAAATCAATAGGCTCACTTCATTAGTCCATACCATACTAGGATAAATAATTAGGGGCGGGTGGACCAAGGAATTGGAAGTTTCATTTCGAGGTGGTATTAGGTCATGGGTTGTGCATAGTGTAAGTAAGTCATGTTATAAGGACCACCAGGGGATAGATTAATAAATGGGCTAGAGACTTCAATTGGAATATGACCCTGGTGGGTAGAGTTGTCTTAGTGATGAGAGTAAAGTTCAAGCCCTTGGATAGCAACTGGAGTGGAGGCCGGCGGAAGACCGTCGCCCTTCTGAGAACATCTTAAGTCTTTAGGATCACTCAAGAGTAATAATGAGAGCTGGGGGTGAATTTTGGGTAGCCATCAACTAAAGTAAATATCCTTGAGAAAGGGATCTTTGGGCGTAATCCCATCGTAGTTCCTAGTGCCCCCGAGAGCCCTTCACCGGGTATACCCTGGGTAGTCCTTTGATTAACCTTAAATCACTAAGTATAATAATCCGTAGACAAGAGTAGTCTAACAGGTTAGGACATTGTGGTTCATTCTCGCCCGTGATGGGTTTGAGGGATTTGGAATAAAGGCACTATTATGCGTTCTCACCCGTGTAGGGTTGGAGGGATTGTGATAAATGCTCACCCGTAAGGGTTTGAGGGATTCAGGACAGGTTGGTCCTGCAAGCTGAAGGCTCGGGATGAAATACTTGAATGTGCATAAATTTAGTGGCGGGGCATGAGGTACTGGCCGTTCATCACACCGATGGCAGTACGGTGCACCAGGTGAGTGTGAGGGTTTGAGGGTCCAATGGGTTGTTTTACACTGCGGTCTGGAGGACGATCCCCGATAACGCACACCCGACCCAACAAGACTGACGGGTTGTCGGCAAAGTACATACGCACAGACTCTAGAGTGCACCTTGAACGTGTACAGAGGCGTATGAGAGGGGTCTAAGGTTTGGTAGTGTGTATACCGGCCTAGAAGTGGAGATGCCCGCTCCGCTGCTGCTGTAGCCACAGCGGTGGTACCCGAGAGTGAAGCTAGCTCTCTAAAAGTGGGAATTAAAGGTCTGTGATCACAGAGTCATTGTGTGTGAGTTGCACTTGCTTGTGCATAAATTGCATCATAAACATTCATTCATATTAGGTCATATGCTTCATAGATCCTTATCATATAAATTAGTATGAGCTCTTTTATATGATAAGTTAATTCTCCTGGAAACCTGAACTTATAAATTTTTATGGGCATTTTTATAAGTTAAGGTACGATTTGTGATGGTAGAGTAGTGGTAGCATAGTTTTACTTTCCTGTACTTAATTTCAGTTCTTTACTTACTTTACCGTACTTCACTTGTTCTACTTACTTCAGTTTTATACTTTACTTACTGCACTTGTACTTCTTACATAGAACTGCTGGAGTAGAACTACTATTACTCCTCATATACTTGTTAGTATAGTGCCACAGCCACCTGTTTACACTTGATACCCCTTGTTGTCCTCTGCTTCGTCCTCCCGCACGGTGCCTAGGAGTTGCGGGGCGAGGTGTGGTGGAAACGACTTAGTCTTTTTGACTAATGGTCGGTGAACAAACTATTTTTAGGAGCTCGAGCAGATGGAGCACCAGCATGACCAGCAGGATGAGATGGCAGGACGTGAGGAGCTAATACCACCACCTACTACTACTGTAGAGTTGCCTCAGGTGGGATGACTTGGTGATGATAGATATATTCCGTTGTTTAGAGTTGAGAGAGAGAGAGAGAGAGATTTGATTTGATGTACTTGGCATAAGCCCTTATTACTCTTCATATTATTTCTGTACTCATTTGGACTGATGTTTTCTTTTCATATATTTATATATATGTGTTGTGGCTGTGGACTAGTTGTTGTTTATTTTTACCGCTATACTTCTTTTCTCATATTGGCCTACAGGTTTATGATCGTACTAGCAGGCAGAATCAGCGTGTTGCGGTGTCGATTAACCCGTGCGTTAGTGCCACCGTAAGACGGTGGTTCTGGGTATAAGACCGGGTAGCCTCCTTGGTAAGGGGGAGGGGGGTCTTACACAATTGGGGAAATCATTCAATGCAAAATATTCTCCAGGCCGTCAGCAATGAATGCAGAAGAATTTCAAGATTCAAAAGTGAAAGTCCACCTAGTGTCAACAAAGTTCACCTAGGGGGGGGGAATAGGTGACGTGCAACGCTTTTGCGGAATTTACGAATGTACCTGCACAATAAAAACAAACAGCACAGCACACAGAAAATACAGGCAATTTATAGTGGTTCCCCAACTTGGGTACATCCACTTTCCCCCTTCGACCTATCTCCCAACAAGGGACGACTCGGTCACTTCTCCAACGGGATTGAAATTCAATCCCTGCACTATCGGAAGGAACCCTTCCACACGTGAGAGTCAACACTCCCACAAAACGGGTTGCACCCAACCCTTACAACACGGAACAATCGTTCCTTTACAACAAAAGTAAAATAGAATGTACACGAGATACAAACTTCATTTGGAGACTACGGTGTTCCTCTTCGTTCGACGACATGTTCGTGAAGTCAACGAAGAGTCTACAACCTTGGTATCTCTTGGAGAGGATCTCCCCGGAACCGGTGGAGGCAAGATGAGCGGCAGCTAGGTTCACGGAATCGGCGGCAACAACGATGTGAGGCTGCACTTCCTTGTTGATCCAAACTTCGTAGCGAAGCAAGCTAGGTCTACTAACGGTCACTCTAGGATCAATCGTCTCGATCGATTCGGATGGGGAAGATTTTTCCGATCTACAAATCGAGAGACAAAGGATCTCCGGATAGACACGTGAGACGCTAAGCTTAGCTAGGTTTCTGTCGCCGGAGATCGGGAAAGAACGCGATCAACAGCGGCGACCACTTGTCGCGAGCGGTGGCGGCGGCGGCGGAGCGGAAGCGGGGATCTAGGGTTTGTCCGTGCTCGCGTATTTCTTATTTTCTTCGTTCTTCTCTCTGTTCAAAAATACCCATGTATTTATACATTAAAGACCCGTACAATATGACCGTTGTGGGTCCCACAAGTAGAAACCCGAAATCCGGTTCAAACTAGTCCAGCGGCAGAATCCGGTCCAGCAGCATCCAGAGAAAACGCCAAGTAAAATTCGTCGAGAATCATTGGTGATTCTCGACGAATCGGCGAGAATCAGTTAACGATTCTCGACGATTCGTCGAGAATCACTAGTGATTCTCGACGATTCCCTTGTTGATTCTCAACGAATACAACTTGTATTCAAAATCTGCTTAACGACTGGTTCGGCGAGAATCACTAGTGATTCTCGCCGAATCTTACTAGGCACCGTTTTGAGGTAGCCTGAAAGAGTCGGCGAGAATCACTAATGATTCTCGACGATTCGGCGAGAATCACTAGTGATTCTCGCCGAATCGGCGAGAATCACTTGGTGATTCTCGTCGAATTAAACTTAGACGAATTTTCTTCTTTCCACCCTAGAGCTGCTCCTTGACCCGTCCTTGCTCCTTGTCTTTTCTTGCATAAGCACGACCCTGTACTTGAAAGTAAGTGCACTCCAATAGAGAGAGTGCACGTAGGCCAACACACTGATCTGCTCAACGAGGGATTACGTCGTGCAGACCCGTGTATATTGACCTACTGCACCCTGACATTGGTGTGCACTTAGCGTGGAAGAACTGCAAGCACAACTTAAGAAGTTTCATCAAATACATTGTGAATTCATCTTAGCTTGACAGGTGGCTTCCTCAAATCCAGGTGATTGTGGATACAATACCCAACAATCTCCCCCTATTTGACGAAGCCAAAACCCTACTAGCTAAGATGAATAACACTAATAAAATAATAAAAAAACAGCATTCAGAAGTTAAACATGCAGTACAAGAGAATATAAACAACCAGATCAGGACTTGAGTCATTCACATATGCAAATACAAATGTATATATATATATATAATCTCAGAATTGTTCATATCATAACAATAAGCATTAAATGTTCTTAGGAGAGAATGACAAGCTACAAGTTGTTGACTATCTTTCCTTAGCTAAGTCATCCTTAATTTTTTGCGCCAAAAACTTCTTCCTTTGTCTCTCCATGTACTCTTTAGGCTTCGGGTAATATCTGGGAGGAGGAACTTTATCTGCATCCGTGTTGTTTCTGAAAAAGATGTTCCTTTTGGCTTCATACGTCTTATGCATCTCCCATTCATACTGGCTGTATACTTCGTTGCGATTGAGTTCTCCTTTTTCTTGTAGCCAAAAGGTGTCCAAGATGATATTCTTTGAAACTGGACTCCACTTTTCATTTCTTACTTCCTCCTCACTCAGTCGAGTTCTCTTTTCAGCATGTGTCTCCTTGGAGGTCCCTTCTTGAGCTTTTCGCTTGCCCCTGACTTTTGCTAGGGCCTCCTGGTCAAACATGCTCATCAATTTTGCTTTAGAAATAGTCCTAGCATCAGCTTCACGCATGGGAACATCAGCAGCACTTGTACCTATTCCCTCAGCAGCACTTACTCCCTCAGCGGCACTTACTCCCGTAGCAGCCATAGAATTCTCAGGAGCATGAATACCTGCAGGATTCAAATCGACGCCTAACGCCTGTTATAGCATCCACCAGCAGCTCTCATAGACATATTTATTTGACTGTTCGAAGTTTGTGATCATGATTTCTTGAAGCTCAGCCATCTTAGCGAGATACTCTTTCTCCCCCTTTTTGGCTTTGACCGCGATGGAATTAGCATATGAGTGCAGCGAGTCATCAATATGCTTTGAGGTCCGGGAGAATTCATTGATTAAGTCTTGCTGATTGGCGTTAAGAGTTACCATATTACTGTCAAACTTTTGAATGTTGTTGGCTACAACATGTGCATTCTGATTTACCACAGCAAGAGTGTCGGTGTTCTTCTTCAATCCGGCCATAAGAAGTGTGACAGCTTCACCGGCCGCGGTATACTTCTCTTCAAATTTCTTGTCCATCACGTCAAGTTTATGATTGATCTCCACCATATTCTTGAGCATGAGATTTTCAGACTTCTTAATTCTTTGCAGCATTTTAGTTTGAGCTTTTTCAAAAGAGTCTTTAAGCTCATCCACTATCCCTTGAATGACAGCCACGGTGTGAGTGGCTAGCTCATCTCGCAATGGCAGATCCGGAGGCGCTGCTTGGCCGTGCACTTCAGCAGATGCATCTGTAGAGCTGGATACAAGCACAGTCTCTAATGGGGGAATGCTGGCGGCCTCGGTAGATTTTTCTGACTCCCCCTCCACTGGTGCATGCTTGTCAGATGGAGGTTCAAAAAGATCCGGAGCCTCCAATGCTTCATGTCCCTCATTCCCGTCTTCCTCTCCGTCATCATCCATGAATTCATCTTCATCAGCAGCCTCTTCCGACTCATTGTCAGCAGTCTCCAGCACAGTAGCTTCGGCTCCTTGATCGTTTCGGTTCAGGGCCTCCTCATGCTCCAGCTCAGGTTCACTTTCTACGTGTAGATCTGCCACAGCATCTCTGGCCAGCTGAGAGATGTCAGATACTACATCAGTATGGGGGGGTAGAGGCCCCCCTTGATTCCTGCCGACAAAGTATCAGGAATTTCATTGGGGGTGACTGCTGGAGATACTCCCTGTTGTTCTTCCACTGCAGTCTGCCCAATACGCCGCTCCCATCGGTCAAACACACTTGAGTCCATCTTCTTCAAGTAGTGGAGAGGAACACCTTTACTCATATCAAACTTATCTCCATTTAGCTGATTTAGATATAGACTTATGATGCGGCCAAAACTCGGAGAGCCCAAGGTGTCCTTTATCTTCTCGAACAGCAACTCCCCCCATTTGAACCTTTTACGGCAGACAATAGCAATCAGGATCTTGAACATATCCGCTGAGATATGGTCATGAGAGCCCGGCTTGCAGATGAGCACCTTTCCAATAATGTCAGACAGGAGCTTCCCGTCTTCATTCATATCCTTTCTCTTTATTGACCGAGTTCCTCGTGGGAGACCGCAGAATAAGAGAGTTCTGGTTTTGTCATCGTCCTCCAGATAGTCCTCATGCTCAGAGCTAGAAAGTTGCAGGAAGCGAGTCAGCTTGCTGGCAGATAGCTTGACCTTTGCCCCAGCCACCTTGCTTTTGATTAGTGAGTCGCCATTTCGGAGTCTTGCGGTGGCGAAGAACTCCAGCACCTCTTTGTCCAAGATTTTGCAAGGGTGCTCCAGGACGAATGTTAGCCCAGCCTCTTCCAGCATCAGAATGATGTTGCGGAATTCGTCCGAGGCGTGAGAGAACCCAGTCCGAACAAGCTCGCAACCGGTGACCAACCCAGCAGTTGTCCTTGGAGCCATTGCAGATCTAGAGAGATAAGCCCTACTCTAAGCTTTAATGAACATTCAAAAGGAAAGCGTCACTAGTGAGAACGTCCAAGTACGGGTGAGGAAGAGGTTACCTAGGGGCGTAGATGGAAGTGAGTTTGTGAGCTTCCTGCGAGAACTCTTCCTAGAGCGTCCTTTGGGAAGACCTTCGGTGTAGGCCTTGCGGGAAACAGCGAAGACGGTGCGGGATCCGACGAGAACCTTGCGAGAAGATGATCGAGCTTCCTGAGGGTTTCGGCGAGTCGGCGGGTAAGGGAAGATTCGGCGGAAGAACTCTTGCGAGAAGATGATTCGACGAGCTTCCTGCGGGTTTCAGTGAGTCAGCGGGTAAGGGAAGAATCGGCGGAAGAGCTTTTGCGGGATTCTTATGGAAGTTGAAGGGTCGGCGAGATTCCAAGTATATAAAGGGTCGGCGAGAATGCTTCCTCAAATGTGATTCTTCTTGATCCTTCGGCGAGAATGGGATTCTCCTTAAATGCCAAGCTCGACGAGTTAAATGGGATTTTTACGGTTTCCGTTTGTCTAAGTTAATTTGAAAGTCTTCCAACGACGTATCTTTGTTAGGTTTCAGTGAATTGATTTACGCCTGCAGATGTTAGTTCTTGAATCTACCAGTGGAATTTCTGATAACTCTTTAATGATGTGTCTAAGGTCTATATTCATCGTGTTACCCTATCCTTGGATGTGCATACATACACGTATATACAAAGATGTATCTGTATTTAAAGATATATATATATATATAATTGTCAATTGAAAACGACTCAAGTCTTGGAACTGATCATGAGTACCTGGGACCTTGAGAGTCATCGTCTTAGTCCCACAGGTAGAACAAATTAGAAGCTCAATATGAGTATGCTCAAATAGATATCATGTCTGTTATTGCAGACGCTTGTTCCAATTTAGTCTTGAGCCACCTACTGTCTAGTTCCCATCATATTCACGGGAACCTAGACTACCCTGCAAGAAAGAATTACTTTACCTTAGGAACCCAAATCATATTGGGTCCTAGGTTCCTGTTAGCATAAGCACGCAACTGCCTTCCTTCAGAAAACCTGTCAGGAAGACTACCTCTGTCCCGTGAATGTGGGTAAGCCCTTGCCGTTGGCACAGAGGGGTTGTGCCAACAGTCGACGGCAAAGTGTCCCACTTTGCCACAGCACCAACATGGGTGAATGTTGTATTGCCGTTTCCGACCTGATCTAGTGACTGAGGTAGTCACGGTCCTAGGTCTAAACGGGATAGAGCATGATCTCCTCACAAAATTTCCTCTTCCATCGTGACACGTGGAAGGGTGGAAGGAATGCATGTTGTGAGCGTCATGAGGCCGGGAAGGTGGTGCCCTCCTTTCAGGCATCCCCCTTTCAGAGGCCCCATGAAAACTTACACCATGACTTCTAACCTCCCTATCCTGTGTCCTCGGGTGGTGAGAAGTGTTCTGTGAGCTAGGACATACAGATTCACACCGAGTTGAGGCAGTGGCAGTGAATACAAAGGGCTCAGAATGAGCCTTTGGTATTCTCTCATGAGTGGCCACGACGGCCCTTGCACTCTGGGTGTCTCCACATGGGGACAGATTACCCTTGTAGTGACCACGACTATTCTTGTGGTCATACCTGAAGGCATGATGAGTTGCCTTCCTGCTTGGAGTGGGGGGTCGGAATACCGTTTCCCCATTTCTCCACGAATTGATAATCCGGGAGATCCACCCGTTTTCTTGCTTTCTCTTTATAGCATCAACTTTGGAAAAGTTTGATACTATTTGTTTCTCATTCTCTAGACTACTCTCTAGAGCTGAGATCTTAGAGTCTTTGAACTTGTTGGACGCCAATTGGAGAACCAACAAGATCTTCAGTCGAGCAATCTCTTGAGCTTGCTCCTCATCAAGTAGCTTGCTTGACTGAAGGGCTCTCTTCAGAGAATCAGAATCTTTTGGAGGAAAGCAGTTCCTGTCTTCAGAAGGTTCAAAAGAGATGGGGCAGGATGAGGAAGTTACCTGCTCTTCAGTGTTATTGTCATTCAAGCCAGTGACCATTGCGTCATCCTCATCAGAGCTGCTTTCCTCACTGGTCTCATCAGTCTCAGACACGGACACTGGAGCTCTGATGCTGTCCGAGAGATGCTTGTCTTCATCTTCAGAGATGAGGACCCCCACATAGGCTTCATCCTCTGGTTGACAGCAACTTCCACCTTTCTCTGACTCCCCCATCAACTCGGAGATCATCACCCACATGGATTTAGCCGTCCTACATTTTTCTAATCTAGAGCGAGAAGCGCCAGACCAGATATCCAAGATAATTTGACGAATCCTCTCATCCAAGTTAAATAGTGACAGTTCCGTCTCTGACATTTCAGCAATGCACATGGGCACTTGGATCCCAGAGTCGGAGGTCTTCATGGGAATAAACGGACCCTCTTCCAGGATGAAGGAAGCTCGAGGATCGATAGCATCCAAGTGAAACGACACTCTCATCCTCCAGATGGGATAATAATTCTTTGTGCAAGCGGGGAGTTTGAGTGGCGATATCTCATAATCCAGCTCCATGCTTTTGACACTGGTGGCAGGATTCAACTCAAGGTGTTAACCTTTTTGATGATTAACCTTCCTCTGATACCACTTGAAAGTCCACCTAGTGTCAAGAAAGTTCACCTAGGGGGGGGAATAGGTGATGTGCAACGCTTTTGCAGAATTTATGAATGTACCTGCACAATAAAAACAAACAGCACAGCACACAGAAAACACAGGCAATTTATAGTGGTTCCCCGACTTGGGTACATCCACTTTCCCCCTTCGACCTATCTCCCAACAAGGGACGACTCGGTTACTTCTCCAATGGGATTGAAATCCAATCCCTGCACTATCGGAAGGAACCCTTCCACACGTGAGAGTCAACACTCCCACAAAACGGGTTGCACCCAACCCTTACAACACGGAACAATCGTTCCTTTACAACAAAAGTAAAATAGAATGTACACGAGATACAAACTTCGTTTGGAGACTACGGTGTTCCTCTTCGTTCGACAATGTGTTCGTGAAGTCAACGAAGAGTCTACAACCTTGGTCTCTCTTGGAGAGGATCTCCCCGGAACCGGCGGCGGCAAGATGAGCGGCGGCTAGGTTCACGGAATCGGCGGCAACAACGATGTGAGGCTGCACTTCCTTGTTGATCCAAACTTCGTAGCGAAGCAAGCTAGGTCTACTAACGGTCACTCTAGGATCAATCGTCTCGATCGATTCGGATGGGGAAGATTTTTCCGATCTACAAATCGAGAGACAAAGGATCTCCGGATAGACACGTGAGACGCTAAGCTTAGCTAGGCTTCTGTCGCCGGAGATCGGGAAAGAACGCGATCAACAGCGGCGACCACTTGTCGCGAGCGGTGGCGGCGGCGGCGGAGCGGAAGCGGCGATCTAGGGTTTGTCCGTGCTCGCGTATTTCTTATTTTCTTCGTTCTTCTCACTGTTCAAAAATACCCATGCATTGAAGACCCATACAATATGACCGTTGTGGGTCCCACAAGTAGAAACCCGAAATCCAGTTCAAACTAGTCCAGCGGTAGAATCCGGTCCAGCAGCATCCAGAGAAAACGCCAAGTAAAATTCGTCGAAAATCATTGGTGATTCTCGACGAATCGGCGAGAATCAGTTAACGATTCTCGACGATTCGTCGAGAATCACTAGTGATTCTCGACGATTCCCTTGTTGATTCTCAACGAATACAACTTGTATTCAAAATCTGCTTAACGACTGGTTCGGCGAGAATCACTAGTGATTCTCGCCGAATCTTACTAGGCACCGTTTTGAGGTAGCCTGAAAGAGTCGGTGAGAATCACTAGTGATTCTCGCCGAATCGGCGAGAATCACTTGGTGATTCTCGTCGAATTAAACTTAGACGAATTTTCGTCTTTCCACCCTAGAGCTGCTCCTTGACCCATCCTTGCTCCTTGTCTTTTCTTGCATAAGCACGACCCTGTACTTGAAAGTAAGTGCACTCCAATAGAGAGAGTGCACGTAGGCCAACACACTGATCTGCTCAACGAGGGATTACGTCGTGCAGACCCGTGTATATTGACCTACTGCACCCTGACATTGGTGTGCACTTAGCATGGAAGAACTGCAAGCACAACTTAAGAAGTTTCATCAAATACATTGTGAATTCATCTTAGCTTGACAGGTGGCTTCCTCAAATCCAGGTGATTGTGGATACAATACCCAACAAAAAGGAAGATAATATGGAAAATACAAAAAGGGGATTTTCCATATCTTTCTTAGATACATAGACAGACAGTCAGTTTATTAATGAAGATTTTTCTGCTGCTCTCTCTAGACAACACTCTAAGAAAAAGAAATAGAAAGCCAATACAGAAAAAGAAGCCCTAACCAGAGAAAGAACATCAAGCTGAAGAAGAAGAAGAACAGCCAATCCAAATCAAGAGTCTTCTTCTGTCTTCTGCCAGGACTTTTCAAAGGACAACAAATTTTTTATCAGTCAATAAGTTCCGGGAGTTCATCTGGTTAAAGCAACAGTTTGAAGGCCTATCACCCCGAAGCAAAGCTCCATCTTTCCTGAACCATTCAATATCTCAGGGGGAGCCTTTGCTAACATCAGATCCACATAAGTCTTCTCAGTTGTTGTGAGAAAGAGAAGACATAATCAATCTCTCATCCCCCCACTGTAAAAAGGGTTCTTAACTCCCTTCAAAAGTTATTCCTGGTTGCAAATCACCTGACCAAAAGACTTGAGGTTTGGTTTTTGAGCACCTGATCAAAAGCTTATTGGTTTCAGGCACCTGATCAAAAATCTGAGTGGATTCCTACCAGTGTGGTAGAAGAGTGGATGTGCCCAGATTGGGGAACCACTATAAATTTCTTGTGTTATCTGGTTGCTCTTTTCTTTTATTTCTTGCTGTGGCTGTGATAGTTAGGATTGTTATGTTTATGCTTTAATTTTATTCCTGCAGCACTAGGACTAGACTGAAGTAGTTAGAAAATTTTATAAAAACCCTAAATACTCTATTCACCTCCCCTCTAGAGTATTCCAGATCTAATCTCTCTCTTTCAATTGGTAACAGAGCCTGGGTTCCCTTGGTTGTACAAGCTAACCCTTGAACCAAAGATCCTGAGTTAGATCTGTCTTTTCATTTCTATTAGATATTCACACACAGCATGGCACAAAACAAAGACTATATAAGCACCAGACCTCCAGTTTGCAACCTAAATAGGTTTGTCATCTAGAAGGCAAGAATCAAGTTATATATGAACTCTATTGATGAGGATATTTTCAATTCCATTGTGACAGGTCCTCCTCAAGCATCTACCTCTACAGCAACCTCCAGCGATAATGTAGTTCCACCAACTGAGTGGACTGAGGTCCAGAAGAAGTCAAAAATTGCTGATGCCAAGGCCATGAATATTCTGGCCCAAACAATGTCAGATGATATTTTTCAAAAAGTGGCTGAATGCACATCAGCCAAAGCCATTTGGCATTCCCTCAATCAAATGGTGGTTGGATCTGCTAATGAAAGAAAGGATATGAGATCTAATCTCATATCCCAATATGAGAATTTCAAGAAGGAGGAAGCTGAATCAGTAGCAGACTTGTATAATAGGTTGAGCCCAATCATCAATGAGCTGAAAACCTTGGACAAGGACAACACCCTCACAGAGGTGAATGATAAAATCATTATGTGCTTCCCAAGCTCATGGGATTCCAGGATCTGGCCCATCAAGGAGGCCAGGAGCATGAATGAGATTTCCACTGAATCTTTTTTAGGAAAGCTTAAGTCCCATGAGCAGCTTATCAAATCCAGAGAAGAAGCTGAGCAAAGAACACCTCCACCAGCAACTAAGGAGCACAGCATTGCATTCAATGCTGCTGAGGAGACAGAGACTCTAACAATGAATGAAGAACTGATGTCTCTCTTTGCCAAGAGATTCTACAAGATGGCAAGGAAAGACTTCAGAAGAAATTCATCCAGATAGGATGACAAGCCAAGGTATGACAAGACCCCCACTAAAGAAGTGTTGTGCTCTGGCTGCAGGAAACCTGGACACTTCCTCTCAGAGTGTCCAGAGACTCAGAAGAAGGAGAAGAGAAGAGAGAAGGATACAAGAAGACAGCAAAGCAGCAGGCCTTTCTACAGGAGACACAAGAAGAAGGAGAAAGGCTTTGTAGCTGAAAGCTGGAGTGAAACAGAAGATGAATCCTCATCTTCCAGCTCCAGTGAAGAAGAAGAGGAGGCAAGGGCCAAATAAGTATGCCTCATGGCCATTAATGCCTCCAGGAGCCAATCAGATGAAGATGCATCTGACAATAAAGAAACTTCAGAATCTGAAGTTGACCAGGTATTTTCTTCTTTTGATTATAACTCTGATTCATTCAAATCTGAATTTAAAATCATGTGCATAGATCTAATAAATTCAGAAAAATAAATTAAGACACTTAGGGAAAAACTTGAAAACCAAGAAAATGTTATTTCTGAAAACAATAGGTTAAAGGATGAATTAAATTTAGCCAATGAACAAATTATCCTGTTAAAGACTGAGTTGTGTGAGGCTAAACAACTTTAAGAAACTCTCAATGGGAGAAGCCTCAAGCTGATGGACATTACAAGCACTGTCAATGTCAGACTAAATGGCAAGCTGGGCTTGGGTGATTCATCAAGTTTGCCCCCCATTCTCAAGAAGAATATTTTGATAACTCCCATCAAATTTGTTTCAGCTAAGGGGAAAGAAACAATAAACCATAAAAGGTTAGGTCATGTTAATATGAAAAATATTGCCAGGCTATCAAAAGACAACCTTGTGAGAGGCTTACCTTCTAGCCCCTATAAGAAGGAAGGCCTTTGCAGGGTTTGTCAACTAGGAAAGCAAACTAAATCTAGCTTTAAATCAGTAAATAAAAGTGATTCACCTAGGATTTTGTATATGCAACAAATGGATCTCTTTGGACCCATTGTTGTACAAAGTCTAGGAGGGAAATCGTATACCTTAGTTATTATAGATGACTTCTCAAGGTTCACTTGGGTGTCCTTTCTGAGATATAAGTCAGATACCTTTAAAGTTCTTACAGATTTTCTCAGGACCATACAGATTAACTACTCTACTCATGTTGTATTGATCAGAAGTGATCATGGTACAGAGTTTGAGTCTCTTCTTATGTATGAGTTCTGTGAGAAGGAAGGTTTCAGACATTGTTTCTCAGCTCCTAGAACTCCCCAACAAAATGAGATGGCTGAAAGGAAAAAATAGGACCCTAATTGAAGCTGCAGGCACATTGCTTGCAGATGCTTACATGCCACTAACCTTTTGGGCAGAGGCTGTAAGCACAGCAAACTATGTCTTGAACATGAGCTTGATATATAAACTGAAGAATAGGACTCCCTATGAATTACTTAAAGGGAAGAAACCTAAAATCAACTATTTTAAAGTATTTGGATGTATATGTTATATACATAACAACAACAAGAAATACATTAGAAAGTTTGAAGCTAAGGCCGAAGAGGGAATTTTTCTAGGATATTCCCAAGTAAGCAAAGCTTATAGAGTATTCAATAAATCATCTTTAAAAATTGAAGAATCTATTCATGTTACTTTTGATGACGTTAATATGTCTTGCAAGGAGAAAGAGATTCCTACCAGCAATCCTTTGCAGGTACCTCACTTGTGTGAGAACTTGGATGGACTAAGCCTCACTCAAGAGGCTCCAACACATCCTTCTCCACAAAATGAAAAAGAAAGTGAAGAAGAAGGAACTGAAGTGACTGAACCTCATCCAATAGCAAACTCAATTCCACAAGAGGAATTAATTCAAAATGTTGTTGCTGAACTAACTCCAACTGACTTTGCCACACTCAGGGATCACCCCAGATCCCAAGTAATTGGAGAAATGTCAGCAGGTGTACAGACAATGCATCAACTCAACCAAGACTTGATGCATGCTTATTTTCTCTCTCAGGTTGAACCTCAATCCATAAAAGATGCTGAGCAGGATCCCCACTGGATCATTGAAATGCAAGAGGAACTTAACCAATTTGAGAGATGTAGAGTTTGGGATTTGGTTCCAAGACCTCAAGACTACCCAGTCATTGGAACCAAATGGGTATATAGAAATAAACTAGATGGCCAAGGTACAATTGTGAGGAACAAGGCCAGGATTGTTGCTCAAGGATACAGGCAAGAAGAAGGCATAGATTATGATCAAACCTTTGCACTAGTTGTAAGTTTAGAGGCCATCAGAATCTTTCTGGCCTATGCTACCTACAAGAAATTCAAAGTGTATCGGATGGATGTGAAGAGTGCATTTCTGAATGGAGTACTTAAAGAAGAGGTTTATGTTGAACAACCTCCAGGTTTTGTCTCTCCAACTCATCCTTATCATGTTTTTAAATTGCATAAAGCTCGTTATGGTCTAAAGCAAGCTCCAAGATCTTGGTATGAGACTATGGCTAGCTTTTTGATAGAGCATAAATTCATTAGAGCCATAGTAGATAAAACACTTTCCACTAGACATCATAAGGATCAAACCTTGTTAGTACAAATATATGTGGATGACATCATATTTGTGTCTATTGACTCCAAATAATGCAAGAGGTTCTCTGACCTCATGCATTCTAAATTTGAAATGAGTAGCATGGGTGAGCTCTCCTACTTCCTGCATCTCCAAGTGAAGCAGCTCCCTGATGGCATCTTCATCTCCCAAGCTAAATATACTAAAGAGCTTATAAAGAAGTTTGGGATGGTTGATGCCTCAGCAAAGAAAACACCCATGGCTACAAATGTTGTAATAGACTCTGATGCACATGGGAAACCTGTGGATCAGAAACTATATAGGGGCATTGTTGGGTCTCTACTATACCTTACAGCAAGCAGACCTGATATTATGTTTGCAATATGCCTTTGTGCTAGGTTCCAGGTGAACCCTAAAGAATCTCACCTAATTTTCTTAAAAAGAATTTTGAGATATATAAAGAGTTGTCCTGTCTAGGCCTATGGTATCCTACTGAGTCAGAATTTGAGTTAACTGGATACTCAGATGCTGAATTTTCAGGATGCAGGGTGGACAGAAAAAGCATCTCAGGAACTTGCCAGTTCCTTGGGATGAGATTAGCGTCTTGGTTCTGTAAGAAACAATCATTTGTGTCCACTTCAACTGCTGAAGCAGAGTACATTGCAGCTGGCAGCTGCTGTTCACAGATGTTGTGGATTCAGAATCAACTAATGGACTATGGTCTCAACTTAAATAATTTAACTTTATTTTGTAATAACATAAGTGCTATAGCCATAGCACAAAATCTAGTTCATCACAGTAGGACCAAGCATATAGATATTAGGCATCATTTCATTAGAGAGTGTGTAGACAAAAATAAAGTTAATCTTATCTATATCTACACTGATTTACAAAGAGCTGATATATTCATCAAACCTCTGGATGAGAGAAATCACTTGTTCTTTATAAATCAGCTTGGAATGTTCAATGGAGAAGACTTAGTTTAGTTTTTGTCTGCAATCGACGAATTTGCCAAAGTTCGTCGAACGGAGTTTGACGAACTGGGGAGAGTTCTTGAGATATTCGTCGAACGGAGTTCGACGAACTCTCTGGGAGTGAAGTTGTTTTCATCGAATGGAGACCGACGAATCTACTTCAGAAAACTTTCGCCGAATGGAGCTCGACGAAATGTCTTCAAATCTTCAGACAAAGCTCGACGAATTGTTTAACTCTAAATTATTTCATCGACCTCGGATCAAAGAATTCTTTTAGTTTTTGTGGAATGGAGTTTGTCGATTCATATTCTAGAAAACCTAATATCTAGGTTTTCTTCGACCTCCGTCCCGCGCTTTCAGTTCCTTTGCACTTGATCTTTGCTTTTCTCTTGCAGGTGCTCTCATGGCGATTCAAGCAGGAACTCTTACCGCAATGAAATTTGACACAGGGTTCGATGTCGATTTCGATTCCTTTCAACATTCAGACCATATATTCTTAACAATCCTACAACTACTTGAAGACCAGCAATTGAAGAATCTACTATCGACTAGAATCAAGATCTCTGCCACAGAAATCAGGGAATGGGTGTATACTTCTTCTACCACAGATGATAACTCCATGTCTGGAACAATCGCGGGTAATGTTGTTTCTCTCACTCCCGCCATTTTAATAGAAATATTTGGCTTAAGTAATGGTGAAGAGGATTTAGAAATGAATACTGAAGAGTATGATGATATGCTAAGTCTAACGGGTTATTCTGGACAAACCCCTAACAAATTGCTGAAGAAGCATCTTTCTGCTGAATTCAAATTCCTAGCAGATATAGTGGGCAAAGTCTTGTTGGGCAAGCACACTACACACGACTATATAACCAGGCACCAATTTCTTGTTATGTGTGCAGTGGTGAACAAGAAAAGGGTGAACTGGGCACAGATCATGTTTGATCTTATTAAGAAAAAGAATAATAAAAAGGAAGTCAGATTTTGGAAGGATCCTGGGGCTCTTCTTGAAAGAAAAAGCTGTTGAATCCCTGGTCTCCCCGACCATATTCATTAATGCCAGCAAAAGGCTCACTTGTGCCCTGTTTGGCAGGTGTGAGAGGACCATCACAATGTCATCTAAGGCTTCCTCCTCTGCCACCAGAGCTTCTAAAAGTACAAGGGCTGATCCTGCCACTCCCCACCCTTCTGAAGAGATCCCTCCTACACCTTCATCTTCTTCCACCATTCCTTCTCTCCAACAAACACAATAACAACCACAACAAAAACCTCAACAACCTGCTCATCTTCCTACTCTATCTATATCTCCTACGACCTTTCCACCAATAGATCTCACTGATCCAATCTTCCCCCATTCAGGAATATCATCAACCCTCTCCTTCACAATCCCCACAACCAACCCCACCTCAATCCCCCCATGATACACATATTTCATCACCATCTTCATCTCCTTTACCACACCATCTGGACAACATCCCATTCTTTACCCTACCTACCTCCCCTCCTCATACTTCCTCTCTTCCAGATGTCCACATGCAATATGTTATCCCTCCTACTCCACCATCAACTTCCATTCCTCCATCTATTTCCACTCAAACACCTTCCATTCCAGCATCTGCAAATCTACCCTTGGAACCCTCCACCATTTCATCTCTTATTGCATTGCTTACTCCTCTCCTCAAAAATCTTATAGCAGAGTCCATTACATCTCTTGCTACTTTTATATCCTCCCTTGTTGCTCAAATAAATGCTCTCTCTACTGCCCCCTCTTCAGTTAGGGGCATGGCTCTAGTTTGCACTGAAACCAGGCAGGGGGAGATACTTAATGAAGAAGCAGCAGCAGCAGTATCCCCAGCAGCAGTATCCCCAGCAGCAGTACAGACAGCAGCAGCAGTAGTACCAGCAGCAGCAACACCAGAATTAGCACCAGAAGAAACAGCAGCAGGTGCTCATCAAGAGTTACTAGATTTAATTGGTTTTATTGAGTCTTATATGCACTTGGATGAGCCTGTGTTGGCTGAGGAAATAATTGTTGGTGATTACATTATTAATCCCACAGTAGACCTATCAAGCTTGCTAAGCATTTTTGATACAGCTCATTTGAGCTCTCTTCCAGCAGACAGTACTAAGCCATCTTTGGCTATAATCCCTTACACTACACCAATAAGCCCCAAAGTTGTCAAGCAACTCAAGGCCATTTTTTCTGTTCCTGAAGCTCCAGCCATTCCATCTCCTCCAAGAGCTATTTCCCCCATTGTTTCATGCCCTACAGCAGCCATCTCTGCCCTAGTTTTTGTCATGGATGATTCCCCCATGCCTGATCTTGATTCTTTGATCATGGCTGATATTGAGGAGAAAAATAAGATAGTTGCTGAAAGCACTGTTATAAATAGCTCTCCAGCTCCTGCTCCAGCTCCAGTTACAGCTCCTCCTCCAGCTCCCTCCCAGCCAGAGAAATCTGAAATATCTGCTGAGGCCTTAAAAGCATTAAATGCATTATATGATAACCCTCAGGACTCCACTGATGATGATGAGGATTCAGATGAGGATTCAGATGAGGAATCTAATAAAAAGAAAGTTTCTAAGAAGAGGAAAGCTCCTCCACCTCCTGCTCCAAAGCCCAACCCAGCAAATGACACACCCTATTACATACTCCAGAAGATCACTCCTTACAAGGGCATGCCAGCTTGGATGTGGCTATCCAAAAATGAACAGAAAGAAAGGAAAATAAGCAGAAAATATTCTCCACCTCCACAAAGATTCAGGAAGGATCCTCCTCTACCTCCTCCTCCAGCTGCTAGTGCTTCAGGCACAACATCTCAGAGATCTACCCAGTTTCAAACATAACAAAGACATCAGGATAGATCTTCATCTTCAGGAAGCAGCCAGCAGAGACACTATTCATCTGAAAAGTAGCACCAACAACAACAGCAACAACTCCATGAACATCAAAAAGCTGAAAGCTCCAACAAACCTGCTTCCCCTGTACCTTTTGAAGATCCTAAAACAGCTACAACAGCAAGGATGGCCAGGTTCCAGGAACTGGTTGGCCTTTCAATGATCAACAAAGCTAAAGTTGAAGGGAAGTATACATCTGAATACACAACAATGTCAAAGTACAGGAAGGAAGAGCTGAACAGGTTTGCTAAAGCTAATAAATTTTTCAATGTTGATGACTATATGAAATTGCATCCAGAAGCAGTAGTGCCCAGGGCTACATCTATAAAAATTATAGGGGCTGCTGACATGACTATGACAAAGGTGCAAGCTACTGATCCCAACAGGGAAATTATACTCACTCAATTTGGAGAAAAAGGGAAAGAGGAGAAGCAAAAGGAGAAAAAGCAAAAGAAATGATACTAGAACTATCTTTAATATTTCTGAGTTAGTTTGAAAATTGCTTTTTATATTTCCTGATACAAAGCTCATTGTATATATATCTGCTGCATATACTAATTTTTCCAGCCAGATATATGTTTTCTTGCTTTGTAAATTTTGTGTTTCATTATGAGTCTGTAATTAGTGACCTCACCCAAATAGGGGGAGATTGTTGGATCCCTAATTTGATTTGGGCTAGGTTCACTAAGTTAGGATCATCTAACCCAACATGTATAGCCAGGGTCATGGTTATGTCTTAGAGTATAGGCCAAGTCCTTAGAGTTAACACTACATGGACCAGCCATCAAGAGAATGCATAAAGACTCAAGACTTGAAGAAATTTTAGAGACTCAGAAAATGAGTTTGACGTTCGTCGAACTCAGGTCGACGAAAGTCGTGCTCAGCTCGACGATCTCAGAGAAACTTCTCTGAGCTGAGCTCGACGAACTTGGGACTCAGGTCGATGATTTATGGACACTACTTCAGCATTTCAAGTCCAGAATTTATCTGAGCTCCACTCGACGAACTTGGTATTCAGGTCGATGATCTTTGGGTATTCTACTTCAACATCCTATTCTAGAAACAAGTAAATATTCTAAGTCCAGGATCACACTCCAGTCGACGAATTCACCTTCTCAGCCCGATGAACTTAGACCACATTCCCGGTAAGACTTATTTAGCAGTCAGAAGTTCTCAGGTCGACGAATCTAGTTCTCAGGTCGACGAATTTAGTTCTCAGGTCGATGATTTCTGACAACTCCACTTCAACACTTCATTCCAGAGACATCTAGAATATTCTAAGTCCAGAAGCACTTTGCTGAACTCCAGTCGATGAACTTAGATTATCAGCTCGACGAACTTCATGTACAGAATTGACAAGGTTCTGGAGAAAGCAGTTGTCTGTTCTGCGGTCTACAATCTTGGATCTCAGCTCGACGAACAACCATTATCTGGTCGACGAACTTGACTTCACAACTCGATGAACTTTAGACCCAGATCGACGAATTCTGTGAAGAACCTGACTTAGTTATTTTCATACATCTATCCTTATTCTATGACAAGAATTCCTGAGTAATCAATGCTAAAATATTCTCTGAATATTACCGTTAGAAGCAAGCATTGATTACGGTCTTCAGCAAGATTATTGGTTGCTGTTTTCCAATGGGAAAGTTGGGGAAATCAGTCAATGCAAAATATTCTCCAGGCCGTCAGCAATGAATGCAGAAGAATTTCAAAATTCAAAAGGAAGATAATATGGAAAATACAAAAAGGGGATTTTCCATCTCTTTCTTAGATACACAGACCGACAGTCAGTTTGTTAATGAAGATTTTTCTGCTGCTCTCTCTAGACAACACTCTGAGAAAAAGAAATAGAAAGCTGATACAGAAAAAGAAGCCCTAACCAGAGAAAGAACATCAAGCTGAAGAAGAAGAAGAACAGTCAATCCAAATCAAGTGTCTTATTCTATCTTCTACGAGGACGCTTCAAAGGACAATAAATTTTCTATCAGTCAAGAAGTTCCGGGAGTTCATCTGGTTAAAGCAACAGTTTGAAGGCCTCTCACCCTGAAGCAAAGCTCCATCTTTCCTGAACCATTCAATATCTCAGGGGGAGCCTTTGCTAACATCAAATCCACACAAGTCTTCTCAGTTGTTGTGAGAAAGAGTAGACATAATCAATCTCTCATCCCCCCACTGTAAAAAGGGTTCTCAACTCCCTTCAAAAGTTATTCCTGGTTGCAAGTCACCTGACCAAAAGACTTGAGGTTTGGTTTTTGAGCACCTGATCAAAAGCTCATTGGTGTCAGGCACCTGATCAAAAATCTGAGTGGATTCCTACCAGGGTGGTAAATAGTGGATGTACCCAGGTTGGGGAACCACTATAAATTTCTCGTGTTGTTTGGTTTCTCTTTTCCTTTATTTCTTGTTGTGGCTGTGATAGTTAGGATTGTTATGTTTTTGCTTTAATTTTATTCCTGCAGCACTAGAACTAGATTGAAGTAGTTAGAAAATTTTATAAAAACCCTAAATACTCTATTTACCCCCCCCCCCCCCCCTCTAGAGTATTCCAGATCTAACCCCTCACTTTCAGAGATATTCCAAGAATGTAAAAAAAGCTAGGAAGAAGAGTAGGAGATACTCTCCACCTCCTAAATTCAGGAGAGGTCCTCCTCCTCCTCCTCCTACAGCAGGATCTTATGGAAGTGTTGGTCAAGTTCAGAAATCTACATCTTCTCATCAGTCCCAACCTTCCTACAGCAGAGAGCAATATAGTTCCAACAGCAGCAGGCAACAACAATACCAGAAGCACAGCAGGCAATAGAAAATATCTGAAGATGATCAACCTGATAAAGCTAGTCCTGAAAGGCCTCTTTCTCCAGTTTGTGATCCAGAAATGGACCCCAACTCCAGAATGGCCAGATTTCAAGAATTAATAGCTCTGTCTCAAATCATAAAAGAAAAGGAAGAAGGACAGGACATATCTCTGTATACTACTATGTCCTCCTACAGAAAGAAGGAGCTAAACAAATACTAGGTACATAATCTTTTTAATGTTGATGCTTATATGTCATTACATCCAGAAGTAGCAGTACCAAGGGCTGTATCTGTGACAATCCTTGGAGCTGTGACATGAAAATGATAAAAAAGCAAGCTGCAGATCCAAAAAGGGAAATTATCTTCACCAGACCTGCCTCAGATGAACAGAAAAAGGACTCTAAGAAAGCCTGAACAATTTTTCTTTCTATATTTTTGATTAGAACTATTATCTGTTATTTGCTTTCTGTACTTCACAAGGCACTATTGTTAATATCTGCTTAATGGTTTTAAATTCTGCCAGATATCTTTTTTATGCTTTGTGATTTTCTCTTTTTTGTTGTGCATAGTGACCTCACCCAAATAGGGGGAGATTGTTGGATCCCTAGTTTGGATTTGGGCTAGGTTCATTATTAGGTTATTGACACTCCATGTATAGCCTAGGGTCATTTTGTTAGTTCTAGTTCTATGTCAGTTTGACTAGGTTAGACAGACATTGATCCAGCCCTCAGAAGAAATCAGAGATTCAGACTTAGAAGAATGGTAGTACTTAAGAGTTCATAGAATCAGTTTGATGTTCTTCGAACTCAGCTCGACAATCGTCGATCGCTAATCGATGAACTCAAAGTCCCTACTCTGAGTTGAGCTTGACGAACTTGGAGCTCAGGTAGATAATCTTCCCTCTTATCTCAAGTTCTCTGGTCGACGAACTTCTTACTCTGGTCGACGAACTTGGAGCTCAGCCTTGACAGACTATTTTACAGATCAGCTTTCTTTGAGCTCAGCTCGACGAAGACGATTTCTCAGCTCGACGAACTTGAAGTTTAGGTCGACGAAATTTGTTCTGAGTTCGACGATTTCTATAAGTTTTTGGCATTTTCTCTCAGTTTGTTTTCAGTTTGGATTATTCTAAGGCAGTAATTCTCTGGTAATTAATGCTCATATTCTCAAGAATATAGTTGTTGCTTGGCAACATTAATTATGGATTTCTCAGAGTAATTACTTGACTTATTTACTGAGACAGTTGAGGAAATACATTTAAGACAATTTCCAGCCATTCAAGCCCTAGGATTCCAGCATTAAATCAAGGATAGAATTCAAATTCAAATGCTACTTTCTAGAAGGAATATAAAAGGACTGTTTTTAGAAGATCATACAGAGAATTGACATAGAGAATTCACTGAGACACACAGACATATACAGAGAATCTCACATAGCTCTTCATCATCAGCTTCAGAGCTTTTTAAGGGACAACTATTCAATATCAGTCCGAAAATCTTCTGAAGATCTTCTAAAGATTGAAGGCCTACACCCTGTGCAAAGCTCTCATCTTCCTGAACTATTTTTCATCTCAGGGGGAGCTTTGACAAGATCAAATCCACTAGTCTTCTCTTAGACTATTGACAGAGAAGAACACCATCAATTTTCTTTTTCCCACTATGTACAGGGTTATAACTCTCTTCAAAAGTTAACCCCTTGGTTGTTAAGTCTCCTGAACAAAAGGCTTAGATTTGTTTTTGGGCACCCGATCAAAAGCTCAAAAGGGTTGTTAGATCTCCCTTAAAAAATAGATCTTACGGTGACAGGGCACCGGAGCAAAAACCTGTGGTTGCAGGGCACCTGATCAAAAACCTGTAGTGGATTCCTACCATGGTGGTAGAAGAGTGGATGTACCTAAGTTTAGGGGAACCACTATAAATTTCTTGTATCGTCTGGAATGTTTTATTGTTTATTTTCTGTGTACTATGATAGTTTTTGTTTTCTTCTCTCTTTATACTTATACTTATCACATATTTTAATCCGCTATAAAAATTAATAAAGTTTTAAAATACTCTATTCACCCCCCCCCCCTCCCACCCCTCTAGAGGTAAGAAGATCTATCCCTCATTGATATCAGAGCAAATCTGATATCGCTTTCATGTTACGAGGTACTGACGTGTAGTTGACAAACTCATTTATCTCACGATAACCATATCTGACATCTCCTACATTGTAGGTGTTGGTGCAACCATAGTGATCTGGAAGTGATCAAGCATGTATCCTCACTGCCAACTCATTATGAGCCTATCAAAAACGCACATAAGATTGTGGAAAAATTGGGAGATTGGATATGTACTATTTAGCTCATATGATGAGTTGAAGGATATTGAAAAGGGGATTAAAAGATTCTAAGGCATTAGGCGTTGAGTGTGTTTAGATCACTCAATGCCATCGGGCTAAATGCATTGAGTGTGTTGACTGTCACACTTAAGCGTTGAGTGCGTTGAGTATACTCAACGCCATTCGACGAATGCTGGTCTTTGGCACAGATTTCGTCGAATTGAGTTTGACGAATGAAGTTCGACGTTCTGGCCTATGGCGTAGATTTCGTCGAGCTGAGTTTGATGAATCAAGTTCGACGTTCTGGCCTTTAGCGCAGATTTCATCGAGCTGAGTTCGACAAATCCGTTTGATGTTCTTGCCTTTGGCGCCGAGTTCGTCGAGCTGAGTTCGACGAATTATTCGTCGGGCTGAGTTCGATGAATGCACGTGCTGAGTCAAATGTTGACTTGCTGAATCTATCTCTTGGGATATAAATAGGATGTTTTAGGGTTATCAGGGGACGGTTCTTTTCTTTAATCACACGAGTCGATACTATGTGATAAGAAGAAAACCTAGAAACCCAGCGGAAGTGTTCCGCCAATCTTGTCGCCAATTCCGATCCCGATCCCGGTGAGTGTCGTCGTCGCCTCTCCTACAACAAATCTAGCAGTATGTGGAGATGTTGAGTGTCCTCTCTCGACCTAGAGCTTCTGTGACAAGTTGTTGTGGGTTCTCCCGATCGTGTGGATTACTGTAGAGTCACGGAAATACTTTTTGCGCTCAAGACTCTAGTCGTTGTGTGGTCGGCCTGATTTTTCTGGAGCATCTAGGTTGAGTTCTAACTCAATCCCTCAAAGGTAATTTTTATTACAGTATGCTTTACTTCTTCAGTCATGAATATTGCTAGATCCGAACTCGTTTGGGTTTTTCTTGTTCTTTTTCCGCTGCATGCACAAGTGTTGTGCCATCACCAAAAACCTAATAGTGGTATCAGAGGGAGGTTGCCGACAATATTTATTGTTTCAGAAGTTGATGAATTCATAGCGTGTAGATTTGGTGATTTTGAAGTGTTCCAAATGCCCAAATCTAGTCTTGGATCTTTCCAAGAATGCATATGATTTCTTTGAGTTTACTCCTTAACAGTAACTGTCACTGTGTTGGTTTGTGAAACAAATTATGTGTTAGATTTTGAATCTCGCATAAAGTGACGAGCTTGTCTACTGTGTAAATCTCATATAAAGTGACGAGCTTGCTACTGTAGCACCCCCTATCTGTCGCATAGCATATAGCAGTAGGTCCGGCCAGGGCCTGACGCCATATACCACAGACAGACCGGGCGGTTACTCAATGGAAATCATCCAACTAATATCAACATCCTACACAAAGCATTCTAGCGGAAGCAATTAAAAGTTGCATTAATAAAGAACTCAACACTAGCATGAATGTCCACTAACAAGCCACGGAATGAACGTACAAATACACAAGTACAATGGCCTTAAGGCCTTACATTTGTTTACTCAAATAGAAGTGTTTTCCAAACCTCGGCACGCAGGCCGGCCATACATGAATACAAGAAAACACTAAGCATTAGGCCTTCGAGGGCCAGCACAGCAACTTGGGCTTTAGCCTGCTATTTACCGCTCGGCTCTGCAACACCTGCAAGCACAATCCACCGCAACGGTGGAAAACCAAAGCAGCGGTCAGCAATGCTGACCAAATTATAACGATCCCGCCCCCAACTTGGGGCGGCGATGCTCCTTCCCTGCACTTTATTAGCATAACCAAGCAGTATATATATACATTGCATCGCAGGCATTGGCACGCACGGCCACACGCCTCGTGCACTCAGGGCACATTCTCGGTGAACCGGTCAATGTCACGTCCGTGTAAGCCATAGACACCCCGGTCTCACCACCGCCACTTTGACGGCCAAACTATGAGCATTTTGTCTTCCCGGCATGGGTCACGTCAATTTAAGCCATAGACCGCTGAAGACCCTCATCTATGACAATGGCTCAGACCGAACGACATAGAATGGGTATGGTTCCGCCTAACCCGTGCTCACATCGCAACGATAATTTAAGCCATATGCGCGGGTTAAACTTCTCCAAGTCCTGTTTCTGTCACACAGTTCACATAACCCGATTATGTTCAAGTTGGCTCCCAGGCCACCATGTTAGCAGAATTATGCATCCGCCCAGTTTTCCGAGTGTGCCTTGGGGTTAATCCCCAAGGCTCCCTGTTGCAATCTATCGCGTAGAAAACCTGAAAAACAAACATTCTCACGGAGTCTTCTCCGGCCATTTATGCAATGCAACATCACCGATCCAGACCAACTTCTCCGGGTAGGCTTCACACATCATGCCTATATCTGTTCTAGATTACGGACTCTACATGTACACAACGGGGACTATTCATGTCTACCCAAAGTAACTCCTCAAACTCACCGCAAACTCGCGAGAGCGGGCTTCCCTATGCAAAAGAAGTAGAGCCTCACATGCTCAAGTAGAGAATCGTTACCCTAGCGTTCTTCCTTGGTGCCATGAAAAAGTATGCGGATGAAAAACACCGCCCTCTCCTTACCTCAGTAGATCCGAAGTCGGTTCGCGATTTGGAGCTCCGAAGCTCTGTCGGTGACCGGATCTAGACTTCTTCTTCCTCGTTGCTCTCCCCTCTCTCTAGAACTTAGACAGAGAACCAGCAAACAGAAGATGAGGGTTTTGAAACCCTACACTCGGGTATATCCCAATAGGAATAACCTCCAGCCGTTGGATCCCAAGATAAAGAAATGTACGGCTACGATCCGGGTCTGACATGGAAAAACTGGGCCGAACACCGCACGGTTCACAAACCGGAGCAGGACACGTCCACGACAAACTAAAACTGTACCGGGACATTTAGCGGAGACCCTGCCAAGACCGCTATGTCGACACTTTGTGTCGACACTTTGTGTCGACACTTTGTGTCGACACTTTGTGTCGACACTTTGTGTCGACACTTTGTGTCAACACTCTATGTCGACACTCTGTGTCGACACTCTATGTCGACACTCTATGTCTACACAGTACACCCTGTGTCGACACAGCACACCCTGGCTGTGTCGACACAGTGGGCCCTGTATCGACACAGCAGGGGCTATGTCGACACAGTAGGGGCTGTGTCGACACAGCAGGCCCTGTGTCGACACAGCAGGCCCTGTATCAACACAGTAGGCCCTATATCGACACAACATGCTATGTATCAAACACACCACAACCCGCCAAGGACACGGCCTATGACATGCTTGTGTCCCAGGCCGTGTGACCCCTGCCAAATTCCAAACTTGGCTCAAAATGCCTCTCGTCGCCCTTTTGAGTTTCGGGACGTTACAACTCTCCCCCTCTTAAAAGAATTCTGTCCCCGAAATTACATAAAGGAAAGATAAACACAACTCAAACGGTACCTGAGTGGAATAAATCCGGGTACTCCTCAAGCATGGTCTGCTCCCGTTCCCACAAAAGCTCCTCCTGACCGCAGTTGTCCTAACGGGCCTTGACCATCCTGATCTATTTGTCGTGTAGCCGCTTAACCTCCGAGTCCTTAATACGTACGGGCTTGACCTTCGTCGTCAACCCATTGTCGACTGGCACTTGATCGACCGCAATCACTTGTAAAGGCTCTTGCACCGCCTTCCATAGCACCGATATATGGAATACATCATGTAGGTCACTAAGCTCCACTAACAGCTTCAACCGGTATGCTGCTCTGACAATCCGCTCCAGAACCTCAAACGGTCCAAGGTACCTCGGGCTTAGCTTCTTCAAGCGCCCTTACCCGCGAGACACCCTTGAATGGCTTGATCTTCAAGTATACTCAATCGCCAACAATGAACTCCATGTTCCTGTGCTTGGCATTATAGTACTTATCCTGGCGGTCCTGAGCGATTAGCAACCTCTCCCGAATGGTTCTCACCAAAGAAGTAGCATCCTCCACCACTTGTCGCTTGTACAACTTTGACTCGCCCGTTTCCAACCAAGACAACGGCGTGCGACATCTCCTACCATAAAGGACCTCAAAGGGCATCATTTTTATGCTTGCCTGGTAGCTGTTGTTGTACGTAAACTCCACCAAGTAGAGATGATCTTCCCACTTCTTTCCAAAGTCCAGGACACACATGTCAAGCATGTCATCCATTGTCCTATTGACCCTCTCAGTCTGCCCATCCGTTTGCGGATGAAAGGCTGTGCTAAAACTCAGCTTTGTCCCCAACATCTGATGCACCAGCCTCCAATCATTGGACGTAAACCACCTATCTCTGTCACTCACGATGCTGTGGGGCACACCATGAAGCCGCATAATATTATAGACATACAACTTTGCCAATTTCTCAACCGGATTATCCTTCCTATGCGGAATGAAGTGTGACACCTTCGTTAGATGATCTACGACCACCCAAATGGCGTCGTTCCCCTTTTGCGACATTGGAAACCCATGCACAAATTCCATAGTAATGTCGTCGAACTTCCACTCCAGAATAGGCAAGGATTTCAAGAATCCTCCCAGCTTTTGGCACTCCGCTTTCACCAAGGCGCAAGTTTGACACTTTGCCATGTAGAGATCCACATCATTTTTCAGTCCTGGCCACCAGAATAATTTCTTAACATTGCGGTACATCTTCGTGCTCCCCGGGTGAATTGAGTACTTGGTATGATGCGCCTCGTACAACAATTCCACCTGCAAAATTGTCCACGCATGGGACGCACAGACGACCATCTTTCCAAAGTAATCCGTCCTCCACAACAAATTTGGAATTTGACCCATCCAGAGCCTCTATCATGAGTTGCTTCATGTGGACATCCATATCCAATGCCTGCCAAATCCGATCAGCCAGGTCATACTGGACTTCAGTCCAATTCAATAATGCTTCAAAACTTGACTGCTTATCCATGCAAAAGATCTCCAACGCCTCCAACTCCCGAACCAACCGCTCGTCATGGAGCGACAACCAATTGGCTTGAGCTGGGGCCCGACGACTCAATGCATCCGCAACCGCATTGCCTTTACCAGGCACGTAGTGGATCTTGAATGTATAGTCCCCCAGGAACTCCATCCACCTACGTTTCCGCATGTTCAGATCTTTCTGATACAGCAAATATTTCAGGCTCTTGTGATCGGTGTAGATATCAATCTTCACACCGTACAAATAATATCTCCACAGCTTTAAGGCAAAAATCACGGCCGCTAATTCCAAGTCGTGGACCGGATAATTACTTTCATACACTTTCATCTGTCTCGAGCCATACGCTATAATTCTTCCATGTTGCAGTAGCACGCAACCCAAACCACTGCCTGAAGCATCGCTATAAATCTCAAAACCTTCGGTCCCACTCGGCTAACTCAGCACAGGCGGCGTGATCAACCGACACTTCAACTCCTCAAAAGCTCGTGCGCACTCCAGCGTCCAAACGAACTTCTGCTCCTTCCTCGTCAAAGTAGTGAGAGGTAACGCTATCCACGAGAAGTTCTCCATGAAGCGCCTGTAATAGCCGGCAGGCCCCAGAAAACTTCGGACTTCCGCTACCGTAGCAAGCACAGGCCACTCTCGTATCGCAATAATCTTCATCGGATCCACTGCAATACCCTCTCCACTCACAATATGACTGAGGAATGCCACTGAGGACAACCAAAACTCACATTTAGAGAACTTGGCGTACAACTGATTCCTCCTCAGCGACTGCAAAACCAAATGTAGATGCCTGAAGTGATCCTCCTCACTCTGCGAGTACACCAAAATATCGTCAATGAAGACGATCACAAAATGGTCCAAGTACTCCCGGAAAGTCATGTTCATCAAATCCATGAACACTAACGGCACATTCGTTTGCCCAAACGGCATGACCGTAAACTCATAATGCCTGTATCTCGTACTAAAAGCTGTTTTTGGGATATCACTCTCCCTTATCCTCAGCTGATAATATCCAGACTTGAGATCCAACTTTGAGTACACCGTCGACACGACCACTGATCTACTAGTTCATCAATCCTCGGGATCGGGTACTTGTTCTTCTCTGTTAGCTTGTCCAGCTCTCGATAATCAATATAAAGTATCAAGCTTTCGTCCTTCTTCTTCACAAAAGGACCGGTGCGTTCCAAGGTGATGAACTTGGACGCACATAACCTTGCTCCAGCAACTCTTGAAGTTGCACCTTCAGCTCCGCCATCTCCTTAGGCATTAACCGATACGAAGAGCGTATGATTGGTTTGGCATTACACCAAACCGGCTTAACCATCTGAAGAGCAGACACCAACGTCATGCTCGACCCCTTTCAAGCCCACAAATGTCGTCTCACGACCAGTTCCCAACTTGACTTTCTTGCGATTTCAATCAATGTATGCTTGCTGCTCCGAGAGCCATCTCATACCAAAGATTACGTCGAGTACCCCTAATAGTAGTAACGACGCTTATAAGTCAAAATCTTGATGCCCTATCTGCACCTAAACGCAACAGATTCTACTCGCGCGCAATGAGCATCATTAGACAACAACGCATCGAATTTGTCTTTTGCCATCGAAAGAGGTACTCTGACGCGCAATACAAATCCTTTGGTCAAAAGGGAACGCGAAGCTCCCTAAGCGAACGGTGCTCTCGCCGAATTAATCGAAAATTAGAACAAAGCTTAGCACAAACAGTTCTAAGCTAACATGCACAAGGGCAACAAGTATTTAAAGCTAAACTGCTATAACTTTAAGCCGTACCTGTCATCACGAAAGTGTGCTTCTTCTCAGACTTGGGACGTTCGTTCCAGCAGTCTCGGGCAAAGTGCCCCGGCTTTCCACAATTAAAGCATGCGTCTGGGGTTCGACCTGTAGTCATCCCAGAAGCACCAGAAGAAGGAGCTCGACCCGAAGTGCTAGCCTTCTTATACCACCTACGGTACGCAGACTTTGAGGAGTTTGGCATTTTGAACTCCGTCTTCTGCATATCCAAGTCTTTGCTTTCTTGGATTCGATTTAGATCTCTGGCACTTTGTCCTATACATGCTCCTGACATAGCTTTCTTTAACTTCTGAGCACCATTTTGACAGTCTCGGGCAAAGTGCCCTTCCTTGCCACACTTAAAACAACCATATGGAGTCTGACCAGTAGACATTTTGGACTTCTTGTTCCTCCTTCTTCGGTATTCAGATTTTGCAGAATATGGAGACTCTAGTACCTAGAGCTTCGACGTTCGATTGACTTTTGCCAAATCTACTTCCAAAGATCTAGCCGATTCCACCAAGGCTCAGAATCCCAATAATTTTGGTCCTAGCAGCAGAACTCGTAATTCGCCGCGCAGGCCATTATAAAACCTATCGACCATCAACTGCTCGCTATCCACTTCAGAGCCCGGGTAGCGTCTTATCATCAGAAATGCTTGCAAATATTCCTCAACTGAGTGTGTACCCTGCACTAAAAGCATTTTCAACTGCTGACCCAACGGTCCTATAAATGTTGTTTGCTCCATCACACCACCTGGCGTTGGAATTACCTCAAAAATAGGGGACTGCACACGTCTTTTATTTTGTGCACCAATCACAGCAAACACTGCTTCCACCACCATTCTTATGGTTTCATTGGAGTGAAGGGTTGCAGGCACGTCACCAGGTGCACTATAATCCTCAGAAACCGGATGTTCTGATGGCCCAGCACCGCTTCTGGTCACCTATAGTCGTACAAAACACCGTTAAGCGACCATACAAAATTGCAAAAAGCAATTATAGGAACACGCAGGTTCCTCAAACACGTGTATTTTCATTCCTAAGTGGACATTCATGGGTTCTTTTGATGTTATAACGATGACGCACATACATGCGCTCACCACCCCTTAAAAAGAATTTGGCCACGAATTCCTTGTAAGTCTGGCCGAAATTAGTAGTCTGAAACCAAATTGTAACACCCCCTATCTGTCGCATAGCATATGGCAGTATGTCCAGCCGGGGCCCGACGTCATATACCACAGATAGACCGGGCGGTTACTCAATGGAAATCATCCAACTAATTTCAACGTCCTACACAGAGCATTCTAGCGGAAGCAATTAAAAGTCGCATTAATAAATAACCAAACACTAGCATGAATGTCCACTAACAATCCACGGAATGAACGTACAAATATACAAGTACAATGGACTTAAGGCCTTACATTTGTTTACTCAAATAGAAGTGTTTTCCAAACCTCGGCATGCAGGCCGGCCATACATGAATAAAAGAAAACACTAAGCATTAGGCCTTCGAGGGCCAGCACAGCAACTTGGGCTTTAGCCCACTATTTACTGCTCGGCTCCACAGCACCTGCAAGCACAATCCACCGCAACAGTGGCAAACCAAAGCAACGGTCAGCAATGCTGTTCAAATTATAACGATCCCTCCCCCAACTCGGGGCGACGATGCTCCTTCCCTGCACCTTATTAGCATAACCAAGCAGTATATATATACATTGCATCATAGGCGTTGGCATGCACGGCCACACGCCCCGTGCACTCAGGACACATTCTCGGTGAACCGGTCAATGTCACGTCTGTTTAAGCCATAGACATCCCGGTCTCACCACCGCCACTTTGACGGCCAAACTATGAGCATTTTGTCATCCCGGCATGGGTCACGTCAATTTAAGCCATAGACCGCCGAAGACCCTCATCTATGCCAACGGCTCATACCGAACGACATAGAACGGGTACGGTTCCGCGTAGCCCATGCTCACATCGCAACGACAATTTAAGCCATATGCACAGGTCAAACTTCTCTGAGTCCCGTTTCCGTCACAAAGTTCACATAACCTGGTTATGTTCAAGTTGGCTCCCAAGCCGCCATGTTAGCATAATCACGCATCAGGCCAGTCTTCTGGGTGCGCCTTGGAGTTAATCCCCAAAGCTCCCTGTTGCAATCTACTGCGTAGAAAACCCAAAAAACAAACATTCGCACGGAGTCTTCTCCGGTCATTTATGCAATGCAACATCACCGATCCAGACCAACTTGTTCGGGTAGGCTTCACACATCATATCTATATCCGTTCTCGATTACGGACTCTACATGTACACAATGGGGACTATTCATGTCTACCCGAAGGAACGCCTCAAACTCACCGCAAACTCGCGAGAGCGGGCTTCCCTATGCAAAAGAAGTAGAGGTTCACATGCTCAAGTAGAGAATCGTTACCCTAGCATTCTTCCTTAGCACCATGGAAAAGTATGCGGATGAAAAGCACCGCCCTCTCCTTGCCTCTGTAGATCCGAAGTCGGTTCGTGATTTGGAGCTCTGAAGCTCCGCCAGTGACCGGATCTAGACTTCTTCTTCCTCGTTGCTCTCCCCTCTCTCTAGAACTTAGACAGAGAACCAGCGAACAGAAGATGATGGTTTTAAAACCCTACACTCGGGTATATCCCAATAGGAATAACCTCCAGCTATCGGATCCAAACATAAAGAAATGTGCCGCTACGATCCGGGTCTGACATGGAAAAACTGGGTCGAACACCGCACGGTTCACAAACCGGAGCAGGACACATCCACGACAAACTCAAACTGTGCCGGGACATTTAGCTGAGACCATGCCAAGACCCCTATGTCGACACTCTGTGTCGACACAGCACACCCTGTGTCGACACAGCATACCCTGGTTGTGTCGACACAGCAGGCCCTGTGTCGACACAGCAGGCCCTGTGTCGACACAGCAGGCCCTGTGTCGACACAGCAGGCCCTGTGTCGACACAGCAGGCTCTGTATCAAACACGCCACAACCCGCCAAGCACACGGCATATGACACGCCCGTGTCCCAGGCTGTGTGACCCCTGCCAAATTCCAAACTTGGCTCAAAATGCCTCCCGTCATGCTTTTGAGTTTTTGGGCGTTACATCTACTGTGTAAGTGGAGTTGGTATTGCTCATGTCTCGTGCATGAAGTTCTGAAGATTTGTACATGTTCTAGATGTTCAGACTTAGCCCAGTTCATCAATTGTTGATGATTCTTGTGCACATCTGGGATGTATTTGGATTATGCTTGTTATATTTTATTATGCTTGATGTGCATGTTGTTTAAGTGTTAACCATGATTAAAGAGTTAATCAGCTATTTAAAGTCCCTTAAGCAATATTAAGTATTCGGATGCCTTCTGATGGATGACACTCTTCCTGCCTCGATCGATGAAGTGTGGGCTCGCCAAATCAAGGTGCATTAATCTATCTTGGTGAGGGTGCGAGCGGATAATTGTGATATCCCACTATTGACATCAGGTCTAGCTTAACTGGGTGACCTTAAAGGTTTAGTACCCAGAGGCATGGGGTTGGCATGCATTATATGATGGAAGCGAACGAAGAGTTATTCACCAGTCATACAAGAATTGCATTGCGATACAATTGGCAAGCATTGCCTACCTAAATAGCTGCATTGTGAGATAAAAGCTAAAGATGACTCATAGTGTTTGTGAAATATGGATCTTGTCCACTAAGAGGGTTACTCGCCAAACTCTTCGAATTGATATCGAGGGTTATCAGTTTGATAAAAATAGTGGGTGCTTTTGATTAAAGTCCTAATTGAAAGATAAATTGTATTTTGAAATGTGGTACTAATTTTCTTTGCTTTTATTTTTGTAGAATTTCCATGGCAAGTGGTTCACACTCCACCCTATCCCTCAGAGCGATCCTTGAGAAGGAGAAGCTGAGTGGTACAAATTATTTGGACTGGTACAGAAACCTGAGAATTGTTCTCAGGAAAGAGCGCAAGCTCTATGTTTTGGAAGAGGTATCCACTGATGAGCCTACCGGGAATGCACCCCGTGCTGATAAAGATGCATATAAAAGTATCTCGATGACTCCTTAGACGTCGAATGTCTCATGTTAGCGAACATGAACTCTGAGCTTCAGAAACAACATGAGAACATGGGTTGTAAGGATATTCATGAGCATCTCAAGAAAATGTTTCAAGATCATGCTCATCAAGAGAGATTTGATGTCACCAAGGCGTTGTTCCAGTGTAAGATGGGAGCTCGGGACCTAGTAGGGACTCACGTACTCAGGATGATTGGGTATATTGAGAACCTTGAAAGACTAGGTTTCCCTCTGGGCCAAGAGTTAGCTACAGACCCGATCCTGCAATCGTTGTCGGACAGTTATGAGCAGTTCATCTTGAACTATAACATGAATGAAATGGACAAGACACTACCCAAGCTCTTAGACATATTGCGAACTGCCGAGATTAATATGAAGAAGGCCAAGTCTGCTAGCCCCATATTAATGGTGCAGAAAGGGAAGGGCAAGGCGAAAGGCTTTAAGAAGACGAAGGTGGGACCGAAGTCTAGACTGGAGCCTAAGTCTTTTACACTGAAAAAGAAAGGCTCAGGGAAAGAATGGAAGTGCCACCATTGTGGCAAGGCTGGTCATTGGAGGAGGAATTGTCCTTCATATATTGAGGGTCTGCAATAACAATAAGAGGAGGTATGACCTCCAATTTAGGTATATATGTTATATAGATAAACCTTTCTACTCCTTCATCCTGGGTATTGGATACCGGATGTGGTTCACACATTTGTATAAACGTGCAGGAACTGGGAAGGAGAAGAATGCTAAGTAAAGGATAGGTGCACCTGCGCTTTGGCAATGGAGCAAGAGTTTTTGTCATTGTCGTGGGGGTTTATTGTCTTGCTTTTCCTAGTGGGCTTGTAATAGAACTAGATAATTGTTATTTTGTTCCTTCCATGAATAGAAATATTATATCCATTTCATGTTTAGACATGGTGGATTTTTCTTTTATTATTAAGAACAACTGTTGTTCAATACTTAAGAATGATGATTGTTATGGTGTAGCCCAAATGTTTAATGGTCTGTATGTTTTGAACTTAGACGATCTGATCTATAATATTGAAAATACTAAAATACTAAGAACAAATGACACGAACCATGTGTATCTTTGGCATTGTCGTTTGGGCCATATAAATGAGAAATGTATATCCAAGCACCATAAAGATGGATTGTTGGACTCATTTGATTATGAATCATTTGAGAGATGTAAATCTTGTTTGTTAGGCACGATGACTAAAGTTCCTTTCACTGGCTTCAATGAGAGGGCTGATGATCTCTTGGGTATAGTACATAGTGATGTATGTGGACCCATGAGTTCTATGGCTAGAGGTGGGTTCTTCTACTTTATTACATTTATTGATGAGTTCAGTAGATACGGATACGTGTATCTTATGAAGTTCAAATCTGAAACCTTTGAAAAGTTCAAAGTGTTTAAAAGCGAAGTAGAAAACCAGCTGGGTAAGAAGGTTAAAGCACTCTGATCTGATCGAGGTGGCGAATACCTAAGTCGTGAGTTCTGTGATCATTTGATAGAGTGTGGTATTGTATCATAGCTCACTCCACCTAGAACACCATAGCATAATAGTGTGTCTGAGAGGAGGAATCATACTTTGTTAGACATGGTATGGACGATGATGAGTCATGAAAGTGATGTGTTATATCTGAAATACTCTAGAGGGGGGTGAAAAGAGTATTTCTTAAATCCTAAAATGTTTTACAGCTTTTGATGTAATTGTGAAAGTGCATAAACAACTTAATAAAATATAAACACAGCAATCCTAGAAAGCACAAACACAGCAAGAACAAAAAGAAGGGGCAACCAGACAACACAAGAAATTTATAGTGGTTCCCCAACATGGGTACATTCACTCTTCTACCACTCTGGTAGGAATCCACTCAGATTTTTGATCAGGTGCCTGACACCAATGAGCTTTTGATCAGGTGCTCAAAAACCAAACCTCAAGTATTTTGGTCAGGTGACTTGCAACCAAGAATAACTTTTGAAGGGAGTTATAACCCTTTATACAGTGGGGGGTGAGAGATGATATTGTCTTCTCGTTCTCAATATACAACTGAGAAGACTTGTGGATATGATTTTAGCAAATGGCTCCCCCTGTGATGTAGAATGGTTCAGGGAAATCTGGAGCTTTGTTTCAGGGTGATAGGTCCTCAATCTTTAAGTCTAGACCAGAAAGATCTTTAGGAACTTCTTGACAGATGGAATAGTTGTTGTCCTTTGAAGTGTCCTTGAGAGTTGAATAATGAAGACTCTTGATTTTGATTGATTGTTCTTCTTCTTCAGGTAGCAGATGTTCTTCTGGTCTAGGGCTTCTTGAGTTGTTGTATCAGAGTTCTGATGGAGAGAGCAGAGAGTTTCTTGTTGCAGACTGATTGTGATTTTCTATCTTGTGTGTCTATGTTCTATTCTCCTATCGTCTGTAGGAAAAGAGAGAAAATCTCTTTTATATTTCCTGTCAAAATTATCTTTCGAAATTTGAATTCCTCTGCAATCAATGCTGACGGCCTTGAGAATAAACTGCATTGATTTATTTCCCCAACCGTCCCATGGAAAAATGGCAAGCAATAATCTTGGAGAAGACCATAATTAATGCTTTGTCTAATGGTTATATTAAGAGAATATTGAAGCATTAATTACTCAGGAATTATTGCATTAGGAAAGGGATAGAAGACTGGAAATTACTAAGTCTGGATTCGTCAAATAGATAACAGAAATCGTCGAGCTGAGTCCACAGTTCGTCGAGCTGAGAAGTTGTGTTCGTCGACCAGACAGCTTCTATTCGTCGAGCTGAGTTCCAAGATCGTCGAGCTGAAAACTGTACTGCACTCTCTAGAAACTTTGCCTATTCTGTTTATGAAGTTCGTCGAGCTGATAACTGGTTTCGTCAACTGAAGTTCAGCAAAGTATTTCTGGACTTATAATATTTCAGATGCTTCTAGAATGAAGTGTTGAAGTGAAGTATCCAGAAAGCGTCGACCTGAGAATTTGTTTAGTCGAGCTAAGAACTACTAACCGTTGCTTCATAACTTTTGCCAAAGTGGTCAAAGTTCATCGAGCTGAGAATCTTGAATTCGTCGACTGGAGATGATTCTGGACTTAGAGAAATTGAGAAACCTCTGGAATAATAAGTCAAAGTAGAGAACCCAGAAATCATCGAGCAGAGAACTAAGTTCGTCGACCTGAGTCTAGAGAACAAAGTCTGGACTTAGAATGTTGAAGGTAGAGTCCAAAGATCGTCGACCTGAGAATCAAGTTCGTCTAGCTCAGCTCAGAGAATTTTCTCTGAGATCGTCGAGCCGAGCACGACTATCGTCGACCTGAGTTCGACGAACATCGAACTCATTTTACTGAGTCTTTGGAAAATCTCTAAGTCTTGAGTCTCTGGCAGTCTGCTGATGTCTGGTCCATGTCATGTTGAAACTAAGGACTTGGCCTAGACTCTAGGACACAACTATGACCCTGGTTATACAAGATAGGTCACAAGATCCTAACTTAGTGAACCTAGCCCAAATCAAACTAGAGATCCAGCAAGTCATGTAGATCTGTCTATTTCCTTTTGGAGCTTTGCTCTAAAAACTGGTACTTTAACATTAAATCGTGCTCCAACGAAAGCGGTTCTAAAGACATCATATGAGATATGGACTGGGAAGCATCCCAGTACGTCATTCATTAAGGTTTGGGTTTACGAGGCATACGTGAGATGTCAAATGCCCGATAAGATGGAACCCAAATCAGATAAGTGTTATCTTGTGGGGTATCCTAAGGAAACCAAAGGGTACTATTTCTACCTACCGTCTGAGGTAAAAGTGTTTGTCGCAAGGACTAGTGTCTTTCTTAAGAAAGAGTTCTTAAGTAGAAAGCTAGCCATGGTAGAACTTGAAGAAGTTCAGGAACCACAAACAGTGAATGAACCAGAATTGGAGCCTGAGTCAGGACTACAAGTAGTTGTAGCTGGAGAACCTACACAGGAAACACAAGTTCCACATAGATCTGGTATACCAAGTTTTGAGCCTGAGAGATATGGATTTCTCGTGTCTCAAATATGTAATGTGTTGCTTATGGATCATAGTGATGAGCCTGCAACCTACCATGAGGCTATGTGTGGACCGGACTCCGAGAAGTGGCTTGAGGCCATGATATCTGAAATGGACTCCATGTATGAAAACCAAGTATGGACTTTGGTGGAACCACCTGAAGAGGTAAGACTCATAGGGTGCAAGTGGATCTTCAAGAAGAAGACTGACATGGATGGGAATGTACAGACATTCAAAAGCAGACTGCTGGCAAAGGGTTTTAAGCAAATTCATGGTGTTGACTATGATGAGACTTTTTCCCTTGTTGCTATGGTTAAATGCATTAGAATTCTACTTGTTATTGTTGCGTATTATGACTATGAGATCTGGCAGATGGATGTCAAAACATCTTTCCTTAATAGGAACCTCCTCGAGGAAGTGTACATGACACAACCTGAGGGTTTTGTATCTCCAGGTGATGCCACTAAAATATACAACCTGCAGAGATCCATTTATGGATTGAAATGGGCTTGTCGAAGTTGGAATCTTCGTTTTGATGAAAAGATCAAAGAGTTTGGTTTTATCAGAATGAGGATGAACCTTGTGTTTATAAATGGATTAGTGGGAGCATTGTAGTCTTCCTGATATTGTATGTAGATGACATACTCTTGATCAGGAATGACAAACCGACCCTGCAAGTTATTAAGAACAACCTAGGGGACTGCTTTTCAATGAAGGACTTAGGGGAAGCGACTTATATACTCGATATTAAGATTTATAGAGATAGATCAAAGAAGTTGTTGGGTTTGACCCAAAGTAGGTACATTGACAAGGTGTTGAAATAGTTCAGCATGCTTGATTCCAAGAAAGGATTCTTGCCCATGTCTCATGGTGTGAGTCTCTCTAAGGACCAGTGTCCTAAGTCTTGTGAAGATAAGCACCGCATGAAGTTGGTTCCATGTGCCTCGGCAATTGGATCAATCATGTATGCAATTTTATGTACTAGACCTGATGTCTCTTATGCTTTGAGCATGACTAGCAGGTATCAGTCTGATCCCAGTGAAGGTCACTGGATAGCCGTCAAGAATATCCTCAAGTACTTGCGAAGAACTATGGATATGTTCTTGGTATTCGGCGGAGAGGAAGAGCTCATTGTAAGTGGTTACACGGATGCTAGCTTCCAAACTGATAGGGATAATTCATAGTCTCAGTCAGGGTTTGTTTTTTGCCTGAATGGAGGTGTTGTTAGTTGGAAGAGTTCCAAGCAAGATATAGTTGATGATTCTACTACTGAGGCTGAGTATATTGTCGCTGCAAATGTAGCGAAGGAGGCTATATGGATTAAGAAATTCATCGGCGAGTTCGATGTAGTTCCTAGCATTGTTCGTCCTGTAGATCTCTACTGTGACAACAACAGTGAAATTGCACTTGCTTAGGAACCTAGATCTCATCAGCACTCCAAACACATACTCTGACAGTTCCATCTAATTAGAGAGATTGTCAATCGAGGAGGTGTGAGCATATATAGAGTGCCGACTGAGGAAAACATTGTGGATCCACTGACAAAGCCTCTTGCACAGAGAAAGCATGATGGTCATGTTAGATCTATGATTATACGATACCTAAATGATCAACTCTAGTTTTAGTCTTGTGGATTGCATATTTGTTGGCCGTATAATATTTCATTTGATGGATAAAAGTACTATATGCATTTCATTTTATATATTTTGGCAAGTTCCTTAATTATGAAGTTATTTTTATTGTTATAGAGTAGTTCAATTTAATAAATGCCCTTCGAGTGTTTGCTTCCATAGGTCAAGTAGTGACTTGATGTGAGAACCTATGATTTCAGAAGCTTCATTCTTAAAGGTCCATAGTCGTTGTATCATCGTAGAAGCTAAGGGCGATGATGATACCTTTAAGACTAGCATGTGCGTTGACTGATGACCCGTCCTTACAGGTCATAATATTATGATATCAAGTCATCACATGGGTACTTGTTATGAACAAGTTGTATTGGACAGACCCACGGTGAGAATACTTTGTGGGTTATTATATGAACATGTCACAAGTATGGCTCAAGTGGAAATGGTGTTTGTGGTCCTTTGACCTGAAGTAACAGCTTTCTTTGAGTGAGGAAGAGCATGGTTTGAAGCCATCAAAAGTCCAGTCTTGAGAAAGTTGGATGATAAAGGTGGTTATTGGGTATGTTACGAATCATTTGGGTGTTTGCATGTGAGTAGAGATGGGATTTGTCCTCCTATATGACAGGAGTTGCATCCATGGGGCCCCTTGATTGAATGGTACTGAGAAGTGTATGGTCATGCTTGGTTGAGTCAATATATAATATTGGACTGACAAATTTTCTGCAAGTGCATTCTAGATCAAGAAACTCGGATTGAACATTTATGAGGGTGACATGGTTTATACCTCTAGTTCTATCCGGATGTAAGGGACGAAGGGACATGACAACACTATAACATTGGTCACAATGGCTTTTGAGTTTTATAAACTCTTACTTTTTGGGGAGCAATGATGTATTGATAGATGCCGCTCAATGTTTATGAAGCTTTTGTTTAATACTTTCTAGATCAAGTGGGAGACTGTTGGTGCACCCATAGTGATCTAGAAGTGATCAAGCATGTATCCTCACTGCCAACTCAATATGAGCCTATCAGGGTCGCACATAAGATTGTGGAGAAATTGGGAGATTGGTTCTGTACTATTTAGCTCATATGATGAGTTGAAGGATATTGAAAAGGGGCTTAAAAGATTCTAAGGCATTAGGCATTGAGTGTGTTTAGATCACTCAACGCCATCGTGCAAAATACGTTGAGTGCGTCGACTGTCGCACTTAAGCGTTGAGTGCATTTAGTCCACTCAACACCGTTCGAGGAATGCTGGCCTTTGGCGTAGATTTCGTCGAGTTGAGTTCGACGAATGAAGTTCGATATTCTGTCCTTTGGCGCAGATTTCGTCGAGCTGAGTTCGACGGATCAAGTTCGACGTTCTGGCCTTTGGCGCAGATTTCGTCGAGCTGAGTTTGACAAATCCATTTGATGTTCTGGCCTTTTGCTCCGAGTTCGTCGAGCTGAGTTTGACGAATTGTTCGACGAATTGTTCGTCGGGCTGATTTCGACGAATGTCCATGCCGAGTCAAATGTTGACTTGCTAAATCTATCCCCTGGGATATAAATAGGATATTTTAGGGTTATCATGGGACGCTTCTTTTATTTCAGGACATGAGCCAATATTATGCGATAAGAAGAAAACCTAAAAACCCGACGAAAGTGTTCGGCTAATCCTGTCGCCGATTCCGATCCAGATCCCGGTGCGTGTTGTCGCCGCCTCTCCTACAACAGATCTAACAGTCTATGGAGACACTGAGTATCCTCTCCCGACCTAGCACTTATATGACAAATTATTGTGGGTTCTCCCGATCGTGTGGATTACTATAGAGGCGCGGATATACTTTATGCGCACAAGACTCTAGCCATTGTGTGGTCAGCCTGATTTTTCTGCTGCATCTAGGTTGAGTTCTGACTCAATCCCTCAAAGTTAATTTTTCTTACAGTATGCTTAACTTCTTGATTCAGGAATATTTCTAGATTCGAACTCATTTGGGTTTTTGTTATTCTTTTTTCGCTGCGTGCACAAGTGTTGTGCCATCCCCAAAAACCCAACAATAGGCAAGGTTAGTCAGTTCATGCAAGCCCCTAGGGAGTGTCATCTATAATTTGCCCTGAGGATATTGTAATATATTAAAGCAATGTCAGGTAAAAGACTACTGTTTAGAATAATGGTCATTTAAAGATTGAAGCATACTCGGATTCTAGCTATGCTGATGACAAAGTAGATTGTAAGTCCACGTCAGGGTTTTGCACATTTGTGGGGGGAAACCTTGTGAGCTGGAAGAACAACGAATAGTCTGTCATCTCTAGGTCTAGTGTAGAGGCGGAATATCGAAGTATGGCTTCAACCACATGTGAATTAAAGTGGTTGCGAGCTCTCATGCTTGACTTAGGAGAGGTATACAACCATCCTCTACATATGTTCTGCCACAATAAGGCCGATATATATATCTCCAAAAATCCGGTCTTCCATAAGAGAACAAAGCACATCGAAGTGAACTGCCATTTCATTAGAGAAGAGATCTTGAAGAAACAGATTTGCACTCTGTTCGTTACTTCAGACAATGAGTTGGTATATATCTTCACCAAGCATGTGTATGCTTCCTTCTTTCACATTTGCGACAAAACATGAATAATATATATGCTCCAGCATGAGGGGGAGTGTTGTAGTATGGAGACCGGGCAGTTTGGCGGCTTGAGTCTGGCAGTTTGGAGACCGGGCGGTCTGGCGGTTTCACTCTAGGGGTTTGGTAGTCGGGCGGTCTAGTGACTTCTCTTCAGTGGCTTGGTTGCCGAGATGTTGTCGATTGCAGACTGGGCAGTCTGGCGGTTTGGTGCAGATTACTTGATGACCGGGCGGTCTAGCGGTCTCTCCTAGTGGCTTCACTTCTATTTATAATAGTTGTCCGGTGGTTAGCCTATTCTTCTAACCGTATGGCTTGTGCAGTCTGATTTTATGTATAGCCGGTTGAAACATTGTTTATTAGTCCCATATTGTTTATTTGTAATCTCTCCCCTCTCCTCCATTCTATAAAAGGGAAGTTATACCTTTGTAATACATACTTTTTTGGATAATAAAAATTCTATTATTCCAAATTTTGCTCTATTTCTTACTTGTTCACACACTCGTGTCTACAAATGATCTCCACCCACACAAAGTTTCTGATTATTTGGGAGGTCACCTAGGCCAGCGCCTTTACTTCTAACCACTTAGAAAAAAGTTGATCATTACTAATAGGAACCTCCTCTGCCTGTTGGCCTGGGGGAAGGGTCCTACCAAATCCATTCCCCAGATGGCAAAGGGCTAGGGGGTTGTGATGCTTCTGAGGCACTGGGTTGGTTGCAGTTGGAGGGGGCAAACAACTGGCACTTGTGGCACTTCTTCGTGAAACCGAGAATTTGGTCTGTGGAGTTCACCCTTGGGGAAGGGGTGATCGCACACTTACTTCTCTCCCACAAACTAAACAACCAAAGGTTTAGGACTGGGGATAGACCCAAGGCTCCAGCACAGAGGTCCCACCACACACCCGGAAGATCTTAGAGCGCATCCCCTCCTTAGCCAAGTGTTGAAGCTAAGGATATCTCAGAAAGTGCAATAAGACTGAGATCAGTAAGCATGTCTTCTAAGATACCTCTTGGGTCCTATTTATAGATTTCTGAAGACGGCCTGCAAATAGCCAACCTCCGCTGTTCCAAACAGCTTTGTATAGTCCAGGTTGGCCTGCCAACAGCGTAACTCGGCTATTCTGTGAGGCTATGGGCAGGCCAGCTGGGGCAAAATGATAAAAAAAAACATCATAGATCACTAGGGGAGTGGTCCCTGAGACCTCCACTCTCCCGGGGCGGCGAGTGCTCGATGATGTTGGCACTCGCCTCCTCTCCCTGGACCTTGGCGAGTACGGGCTAGGCTGGCCCTACTCACCTACCGCTTGTCGAGCCCCCTTGGGGCAAGTGCGAGCCCTCTTGCTCCGCTCGCCCCTCAAATACTCCACCTGGCCAGGGCGAGTCAGGGGTCTGCCGAGCTCCTACCCCCTTGGGTGCTCGCCCAGGACTTAGACTGCTCTATCTGGATGGGCTGACTCCTGTCGACACTACTCGCCAGATACGGGGTTGTATAATGAGGAGCGGTTGATGCGCACTACCACTACAACACGACGACAGGTCGATGATGGATTTCAGTTTGCTTCTGCTTAGATGTTGTGAGTTGTGTGAGAGAGAGATCATTTGTATTAAACATGTACCGGGCTTAAGCCCATTTTTCTACTCTCTTTCATACTTTGTAGTCATTGTAGACTGTGCGAACAGAAAACAAACAGGCCGAAAATTTGGAGTAACAAATTTTATTATCCAAAAAAGGTGTGTATTACAAAGGTATAGCCTCCTTTTATAGAATGGAGGAGATGAGAGAGATTACAAATAAGTAATGTGGGACTAAATAATTATAAGTATATACGGCTTTACAAATAAACAAACCGAACAAGTTGCGCGGTTAGACAAGCCGGCTAACCGCTCGACAACCACCAGAAGGAGAGAACAAGCCTCCATAGGAGACAACTAGACCGTCGGTCTACAAGTCGCCTGAGACAAACCGCTGGGATACCGAACAGCAACAGCCCGGCAGACAAGATGTTGGGATAAACTGCCAGGCCGCCCGGCCTCCGAACAGCAATAAACCGCCCGGCCTCCATACTGCAACACTCCCCCTCAAGCTGGAGCATAGATATCAATCATGCCCAACTTGTCGCAAATGTGGAAAAAGGAAGCGGACACCGGCTTGGTGAAGATATTTGTCAACTCGTTGTCGGAAGTAAAGAACGAAGTACAAATCTGTTTCTTCAAGATCTCTTCCCGAATAAAATGACAGTCAAGTTCTATATGTTTTGTTCTCTCATGAAGGACCGAATTTTTTGAGATGTATATCGCGGCCTTGTTGTCACAGAACATAGGAAGAGGATAGTTATAGACCTCTCCTAAGTCAAGCATGAGAGCTCGTAACCATTTCAACTCACATGTGGTCGATGTCATACTACGATATTCCGCTTCTGCGCTAGACCTGGAGACCACAAACTATTTTTTGCTCTTCCAGCTCACAAGATTTCCTCCAAAAAATGTGCAGAAACCTGATGTTGACTTGCGGTCACCTTTGTCATCAGTATAGCTCGAATCTGAGTACGCTTCAACCCTCAAATGACCATTCTTCTGAAAAATATTGGGTACATTGGAAAATGTGTACCAGATTTGGAGAAGCCTCACCTAACTCAATGATATGCATCAAGTTGTATTTGATGTTGTGTTGAGTTATCATGTGCAGGTTAAGTAAATGGAAGAAAAATTTTCTAAGTACAAGTGTCGACACTTGGGAATGGCTGTGTCGACACCAAGGGCCAGATTGTGTTGACACCCAGAATTTGTGTCGATACACAGAAACTCTGTCGACAATGTTGTGTCGACAATAAGGGCCAGATTGTGCCAACACCCAGAATTTGTGTCGACACACAGAGAAGCTATCGACACATTCCAAAATTCTGTCGACAACGACTGTGTCGACACACAGAACTTGTGTCAACACACACCAGAATTCTTTCGACACCAACTTTGTCAAGACAAGGAGTGATTGTGTCGATACGCAGGACTTGTGTCGACACATTCCATAGAAGCTGTGTCATGAAGTAAAAGTGAAGCTGTGTCGACATCATCAAGACTTGTGTCGACACATGGACTATGTGTGTCGACACATGTGAAGTATTTACTCGGCACTCTCTGCTGCTGAGTCAAAGTCCAATGAAGGTTGAAGTAATACAACTGGAGACTTGACAGCTGTCATTACTGACATTGCTGTCATATCTGTCAGAGGTGTCAGAAGACCGTTTGGAACTAGAACAGCCGATAACCATGGATGAAGCCTATATATAGATATGCTATCTCAACAATTGGATTGATTGTAAAGAAGTGATCGTGAACACGATCATTGAATGAAGAATAATCTCTGAAGGATTGAAGATCCAGAAGAAAAGAAAGAAGAAACAGTCAACAGATTGTAGAGAAAGAAAAGCAAGAAGGAGAGTAGTCCTCATCTAGTGAAGGCAGATCCTGAACAGTCTGCCAGAAGAATTCAGATCAATTCTGAAGAAGAATTCAGATTAATTTCTGAAAAAGAAGGAAGCTGATTGAAGATCAACTCCAACACCAAGAAGATCAACCTTACTTTGTTCAGATTCAAGAAGCTTTGAAGAAGTTAAGACGGGTTGATCCTTAAGTAATCAGTTCTATCAAGAACTGATCAAGAAGCCTTCAACCAATTCTCTCTCCATCTGGTTGAAGATATTATTATCTTTTCATCAATAATTTTTGTAGGATCTGTAATAGATCTAAGTCTAGGATATTTATTTCTCTGAGTTGTAAGCCTAAATTATAAAGGTTGAGGTAGGGCTGAGTGCCTGAGGTAGGGGAATCTTTTCCCTGAGTTGTAGGCCTGTGAAAGAGGCTGAGGTAGGGCTTTTGCCTGAGTTGTAGGAGTGGGGTTTCACTATGAGTTGTAGGCCTGTGAAAGAGGCTGAGGTAGGTCTTGTGCCCGAGTTGTAGGAGTGTGGATTCACTCTGAGTTGTTGGAACCATTCTTGGTTCTGAGTTGTAAGATCTGCGGATTTGAGAAGAAAGAAGGAAGTTAGGCCGAATCTAGTACACTGCTAGATAGGAGAAGGGGGAAAGTGGATGTACCCATCATTTGGAGAACCACTATAAATCTGGTGTGCAATCTGTGGAATGATTTGTGTATGTGAATGTTGTGCTGTGATATCTGCTGAATAAATTGCTAAACTAGATAGATTTGTCTGCCCAAGTTAGAAAAAGAATTGAACCTATTCACCCCCCCCCCCCCTCTAGGTGTTTAGAACATCTTGAAACCAATTCTTTCAAGTGGTATTAGAGGGAGGTTACTCAAATAATAGACTTAACAGTCTGAGTAGATCTCCAAGGCAGAAATATATTAGGCTAAATGGGTTCCATTGAGAATCGTAAGGAGTTTGGTTTCATGAAGTTACCTATATGCAGGAAAGAGGTTTTTGGCATATGGAAAGAAAGAATTAGACTGTTTATGAAAGCTTCAGATCCAAGAATCTATATGACAGTCAAAGAAATTCATCCCAATGAAAGTCTCACTTCTTGATGCAAATCTCAGGACACCAAAGGAGTATTTTGAAATGACAAAGGATGAGATCATCTTGGCTACTATGGATAAGAGAGCACAGAATATAATAGTCAGTGCTATAGATGACTCAACATTCCAAAATTTGATTCATTGCAAGACCTCTAAAGAAATGTGGGACACCCTGATTGTCTACATGGAGGGATCAGAAGAAGTGAGAGAAGACTGAAATTCTATGCTGAATCAGGAGTATGAAAGTTTTAAACAATCTAAAACAGACAGCATAATTGAATGTTACAAGAAGTTCTTCAGAATAGTTAATGAATTGATGTCATATGGAAGAGTATTCAGCACATATGAGTTAAATTATAAGTTTCTGAGATCATTAACTAAGGACTGGGACACCAAGATATGTGTCATTAAGGAAGTGGCCAGACTAGTAGAAATCTCACCTCCTATATTATATGGCAAACTGCTTTCATATGAGATGCAGCTGATGGCCAGAAAGGATGAGGAGAAAAGTAATAAAGTTGATTACAGAGATAAGTCAGAGGCTTTCAAGACTGAAGCCATAAGAAAGGACAGGAGGATGTCTCCATCTCCTCCTAGGAAAGTTGCAGAAGTATTTTCAGAAAGTTCTGACAGTCACACACCAGATAGTCCAAATTCTGATGAAGACTTAGCTGCTTTCTCAAAACAATTTCAAAGGTTCTTGAAGAAGAAACAGTGGAGATCCAAGCCATTCTCCTCACAATCCAAGGATGATTACTATCAGAAAAATAAATCCTCTAGGAAGGACATATATGGCTCTAAACCTTGTAAATTATCTTCAACTAAGATTGTTTGTTATTGTTGCAACAGGCCTGGACATGTGGTAGCTGATTGTCCTGACAAAAGGAAAGAATCTAATGACAAGAAGAAAATAAAAAACAAGGGCAAGAAGGAGAAATCCTTTGTTGCAAAGAAGCAAAAAAGCTGGTCAGATTCTTCATCATCAGATTCTGAGACTAAAGCTGAAGCTGAAGCATACATAGGACTGTTTGCAACTGAAGAGGATGCAGAAGAGGCTGAGTTCTTGAAATTGTTGGACTCAGTAAATGGAATTGAAGAACATTGTTGTAAAGGGCTGATGGCCTTGACAGAAGAAGATCAGTGTCAGGATCAACCTAGTCCTAGTAAGGTAAACAATTCTTCAATAGTTTTTTATTACTATACTGGATCAGAATCAGAAGCATCTACATCAAGAGATGTGGATGAATCTGAATCTAAAGGGGATGTTCATCAACTTATTGATGAATATGGTGATCTGCTGCAACCACTTAAGAAAAGCAGAATCCTTAACAAAGCACATGCCAAGGAAATTGCTGCTCTTAAGCTGGCTGCATCTGATTCAGAAAAATTACTGGATCAGAAGATGAATGAAATTTCCAAACTGAAAAACATAACTGTTATTCAGCTAGGAACAATAACATTCAAAAATAATCAGATCAAGGGTCTGGAAGACAGACTGCTAAGAGAGAAGGAATTGGTGGCAAAATTCTCAAAGCCAAAATCAGTCTTACCTCTAATTGATGATCTCATTCCTCAAAAGGGTAAGAAAGGATTAGGCTTTAAGGGAAATACTATGGCAGCTAATTCCAAAGGAAAAAAGCAATGCCCCAGTTCAGCCACTTGCCTTCAAACCCCCCATTGCCTTCAGGAAAGTGCAACAACCTACCAATAGATATGATCATGATATCATACATGGTCATGGTAAGCCTGATATTCTGAATGACAAGGGTGTAGCTCCAACACTCAAGCAAAGAACCATTGTACCAATAGTATTAAGAACAGCTGACAGCAATGCAGTTAAAACTGTACCTAAAAAGAGGTATAATAGATATGAGTGCTGGTGCTGTGGTAAGATAGGGCATTATGCCAAAGATTGCTGGTACAACACCATTGTCAGGAAGAATGTCAGCTTACCTGTGAGGAAGGCTACTGGTAAGAATATCAAGTTTCAATCTAACTTGAACCTAGAACCCAATAAACATTGGGGTTCTAAGGTAAAATAATTTTATTTGCTGCAGGTGGATCCAAGTTGTCATACCCATATATGGTACTTGGACAGTGGATGTTCCAGACACATGACTGGAACAAGAAGAATGTTAAATGACTATACTCTCATAGAGAGTGGACCCAAAGTGATCTTTGGTGGATCAAAAAAAGCGGTCATCAAAGGGTTTGATAACATTTTTACTAGTTCTATAACAATCACTCAAGTGGCTTATGTAAAAAGTTTGAAACATAACTTGATAAGCATAAGTCAGCTGAGTGATCTTGGGTATGACACTTCATTTATTAAGAATGGGTGTCAGATTAAAAGGACAAGTGATCAGAAGGTGATCTTGTCTGGTTATAGAAAATGGAATGTTTATTGTTTAAATTTTGATTATAAAAACTTGAACTCTCCTGCATGAGAAAGCATCTCAGTGTGTCCAATGGCACAAGAGGCTAGCTCATCTGAACTATAAGACTATAGGCCAACTCTATAGCTTAGAGTTAGTGAGGAATGGTCCTTAGTTTAAGTGCATAAAAGAGGTTATATGTTCAGCTTGTCAAAAAGACAAGCAGACCAAATCCTCTTTTCATAGTCTTGATACCAAAGACTCTGTGAGGTGTTTGTACCTCTTGCATATGGATTTATTTGGTCATATGGCAGTTCATAGTCTAGGTAGGAAAGTCTATACTTTTGTGGTAGTAAATGACTATTCTAGATTTACATGGGTTTTCTTTTTGAGGCAGAAATCTGAAACCTCTACTGTCTTTCATAACTTTGTTAAACAAATTCAGAATGAACTTAACAATTCAGTGGTCAAAATCAGAAGTGACCATGGAACTGAATTTCAGTCTGAATGTATGACAAGGTTTTGTGAAGAACTAGGGATTCATCAAGAATTCTCCTCACCTAGAACACCTCAGCAAAATGGAATTACTGAAAGAAAGAATAGGACTCTTATTGAGGCTGGTAGAACTCTACTAAGTGACACTTCTATCCCAGAATATTTCTGGGCTAAGGCAGTAAATACTGCTTGTCATGTTCTCAATAGAGCATTCATAACTAAGAGCCATAAAAAGACACCCTATGAGATTATGAATGGCAGAAAACCAAACATATCCTACTTTAGGATCTTTGGTAGCAGGTGTTATGTGCTTAATACTGGCAAGTCTCACCTAACTAAGTTTGCTGCCAAATCCCAAGATAGGATATTTGTTGGGTACAGCAATAACAGTAAGGCATATAGGGTCTACAACTTGACTACACATGTTGTAGAAGAATCTGTTCATGTAGTGTTTGATGAATCTGAGCTAATTATTTGTGATTTGTCTAGCAATTCTAGTAGCTCAACAAGTTTAAAAGAAAAGTTGGACATGCTGACCATTAATGAAGACCAAACTGCAAGGCAGGATGAGGAAAATGATGGTTGTTGTCCAGGAGGAGTACAAGGTCTACAAGCTGACATTGAAGACAATGAAGTACAGCGTGGTGGAGAAATTGAATAAGTTCAAATTGTTGATAGAATTCCTCCAGTAATAAGGAATCTAAAGGAACATCCAGCACACCAAATTATTGGTGATCCAAGACATGGTGTGCAAACTAGAAGTAAACACATGAATACAGTGCTTTGCTCGAGTTTCCTGTCATAAGTGGAACCAAAGAGATTTGAAGAAGCCATACAAGACTCCAATTGGAATGATGCAATGTAGGAGGAGCTGAATCAATTCAGACGTTGTAAAGTATGGGAGCTGGTTCCAAAACCAAAGGATCATAATATTATTGAGACTAAGTGGATCTACAGGAACAAACTAGATAAAAATGGCATCATAGTGAAGAACAAAGCAAGACTGGTTGCCAAAGGTTATAGATAAGAAGAGGGCATAGACTTTGATTAGACATTTGCCCCAGTGGCAAGGTTAGAAGCAATAAGGCTATTCCTTGCCTTTGCTGCTTTCCAAGGTTTCAAAGTATACAAAATGGATGTCAAGTCAGCATTCCTAAATGGTAATTTGAAAGAAGAAGTTTATTTTGAACAGCCCTCAGGATTTGTTGATCCACTTTATCATGATTATGTTTATAGGCTTAAGAAATCCTTATATGGTTTGAAACAAGCCCCTAGGGCTTGGTATGAAACATTGTCTACCTTCCTCATTGAGAATAAATTTTCAAGGGGGAAAATAGACAAGACTCTATTCATTAGGGGTCAAAGAGCAAGATGATCCTAGTACAGATTTATGTTGATGACATAATCTTTGGATTAACAGAAAACAACCTTTGTAGGAAGTTTGCAAAACTTATGCAAGGGAAGTTTGAGATGAGCAGTATGGGTGAGCTGAAATTCTTCTTGGGACTCCAAGTAAGACAGACTGATGATGGCTTGTCCATATCACTGTCTAAGTTCACCAAGGAGTTAATTAAGAAATATGGTATGGATCCATCCACCACCATGAGAACTCTAATTAGGACAAGTATGCCTTTAGGCAAAGATGATGCAGGAAAACCTATAGATGAGTCTTTGTATAGAGGGATAATTAGCTCCCTTCTATACTTAACTATCAGTAGACCAGACATTATGTATGCTACATGTGTCTATACTAGGTACCAAGCAAGCCCTAAAGAATCTCATTATACTACAGTTAAAAGAATTTTGAGATATCTTAAGGGCACACCTAATCTTGGTCTTTGGTAATCTAAGAATAGAGACTTTCTACTGACTGGTTTTTCAGATGCAGACTTTATAGGTTACAAATAAGATAGAAAGAGCACCACTGGCACATGTCATTTTTTAGGTGGTAGATTGGTGTCATGGAGCAGTAAGAAGCAGACAAGTGTGGCAATTTCCACTACTGAGTCTGAATTTGTTGTTGCAGGCAGCTGCTGTGCTCAGCTTTTATGGATTCAACATCAACTTGAATACTATGGTCTCAAGGTAAGTAGAACTCCACTATTTTGTGATTCTATAAGTGTTATTTCTATTGCTAAAAACATGTATCACATAACAGAACAAAGCATATAGAAATTAGATTTCACTTCATTAGAGAGCATGTTGAAAAAGAAGATATTTGTTTGGAATTTGTCACCACAAATAATCAAATTGTTGACATGTTTACTAAACCACTAGATGAAACTAAATTCAATTATTTTAAAATTGAATTAGGCATGTTAAACCTCGAGTAACTTAGTAAATCTGACTAAGTAATTCAATGTCGACACAAAAGGAAATCTGTGTCGACATATAGTAGTTGATGTCGACACAAAAGGAAATATGTGTCGATATATAGTAGTTAGCGTCGACACATAAGGAAAGTTATGTCGACACAACAAAATAGTGGTGAGATAGTGGTGTCGACACTCAGAGTTTGGTGTCGACACATAGAAGTTCTATCATTTAGATGGTAGTGTCGACACATACAGTCGTCTGTGTCGACACGCAGATATTAGAGTCGACTGTTAAGAAGTCTGTGTCGACAAATCGCAAACTGTGTCGACACATAGTGTTTTCTGACTCTGTCGAGACATTAGAAGTCTGTGTCGACACAATCTCTACAGTGTCGACACATTAAGTACTTATTACCCCGCCTTTTGACCTTCTGTGTTGACAAACATATAAATAGGTCACAGAACAACTTTGTCGACTACGCTCTCAACATTTTTGAGACCAAATCTTTGAGTCGACAAACCTTCATCTCTCTTCTCCTCAAATTTCTCGTCACCAATGGCGTCAAAATTGGAGAACAACATCAACGAAGGCTGTGAATTAGTTCGCGATTCTTTTGAGAGTGCTGCGATTGAGATCAGAGATGTGATAAACCTAATCAAAGAAAGTGGTTTGGAATATCTAGTTTCAGAACCTACCAAGATCTGAAAGAAGGAGGTTCTTGAATTCTATACAGCAGCAACCCTGGATTCAACTGGATTGAATATTAAGTCATCAATTCAAGGAAGCAAGGTGAAACTTACACAGAAGCGTCTGAGGAAGACACTACAGTTGCCCAGGACTCAGGAAGATGATGAAGTCACATCTTCAATGACAAAATAAGCTCTTCAATGGTGTGGAGTGGATCCCACCACTAAGATTGAATCATCAATGCAGAGGAAGGGGATGAACTCCCAAGGAAAGTTTCTTTCAGAGATTATGGGAAAAGTAATTCTCTGCAAACCAGGAGGACATGATAGGATCTCAGCCTATATGTTCATCCTAATGACCAAAGTTATTTTCAGAGTAAAAACTAACTGGTCTGCTGTGATCTTTGACAAGATCAAGGAAAGTTTGAAGAAACCTAATCTAGGAAGAATACTGAGTCTGTATCTGGCAATGAATATTCCTGAAATGATGAACCACACAACAGGATCTAGGATAAACCACATGAGAAGGATGGATATGAAAATACTATCCAGGTGGGAAAGAGTTCTGACAAAGGATGGTTCTACACCACAGAAACAACCGCAACTAAAAAAGAAAAAGATAACCCCCAGGGTAGCTGAATCTTCTAGTGATTCAGATGAAGAAGTGGTTTTCAGATCAGAAGAGGAAAGACAAGAATCTCCAAGGAAACCACCTACCCCTAAGAATGTAGATGATAGTCAGATGCAGGGGGAGCAGATTCCACAAAGCACCATCCAACTGGATCAAGTTCAGGAAGTGCCTCATTTAGGGGGAGCCAATGAGCTTTCTCCAGCTCCACAAGAGGCATTACATTCAAAGGATGCTCATGAGACTGAGCAAGCTGAACTAGTGACTGACACAGTCACTGAGACAATACTTGAGGTAATAAATGATATAAATCATGTTGGTAAAAATACTGAGTCAGATACACTATTTGTGCTACCTGATGTTGAACAGACTACTCAAGTCTATGTCCAAGCACAGGATGTTGCAATGGATGACATCTCTACATGTGATGTCCCTCCATCTACTACACAGGAGCAAGATTTTCCTCCAGTTCAACTACAACAAGAATTAACTCTTGAGGAATTGTTTCCTGACTTACAAGAAGTAAGGACTGAGGAAGAGGTGCCAAGGACTGAGGGGGAGGAGCCAGGGACTGAGGGGGAGTTGTCAAGGACTGACAAGGAGCTGCCCTCTAGTCCAAAGGACACAGTGAACATTAAAAGTTCTTCTGAATCTAATGATGGAGAATCACTCAGAGAAAAGAAGAGAAAATTGATGATTTACAGGAAGAAAAGCTCAAGCTATAAGAAAGCTTTACAGACTGCCTCACAACCCTCAGCTCCAACAGTTGACTTCAGTTCACTGTTGGTTGCTCTGCAGGTTAAAATGGATGAGCAAAGACAAGCTCTTGAAAAATATGTGGATGAAAGACATAAGGAAATTCAGTTTACTTTGGCTCAAGATATAAAATCAATCAGATTTGAAGTAAACCAGAATAAGAAAGAGATGACAGACTACTTCCATAAAGGAGGTAATGTTATAATTTATCTGGCCAAGCAGCAACAAGAGGCCAGTACTCAAATTGATGATATAGTAGTTAAGCAAGGATATGTTCTGGAAAATCAGCTCAGGATGAATGATAATCTTACTGAATCACATAATGTGATTGTTATTGAGTTAAAGAATACTGCAACTGCATTAACTGAGGAAAGGGTTAAAGAGAAGTCAGAGTTTGATAAGAAACTTCAAGAAGATTTAGCCACTTTCCAATCTTCCATTCAAGCCTCTCAAAAGATCATATCTGCTCAGCTACAGAAGTTTAAAGCTTATTATACAGAAGGCACCAACTACTTAGCTGATCAAATCAGATTTCAGAAAGATGATCTCAGGAATCATGTTGAGAGAGAAGTCATAAAGGGGGAGAGGTTGTTAGTCACTACAGGCTCTGATCATGCCAAATGGATCACTAATTCTATCAGAGCCACTCTTGGATATCCACCCTTATGTGATGATGATAATACAGCTGAGTCAGACATTCAAGCTGCATGAATTGAAGGGGGTCAGCAGGAGGTAGCTCAAATCATATACCTCCCTTCTAACTTTGAGGGAATTCAATAACTGGTTCACCAGATGTATAGCCCTCCAGAGGCTACTAAGAATATTATAATTGAGAAAGTGGAAATGTCAGAAGCAGCATTGAATAAAGAACAAGAAGCTTAACTCTCAAAGAAAAGGTTTAGAGAGCAGGCTGAATTGAAGCCTGATTTTGAAAGATGGAGTCCCACCTCCTTAAATATAATACTCACTGTCTGGCAAGCTGTCAAAGACAAAATGCATGATAGAGGCGAGTGGTATTCTGAACTTGAGTGGAGCAAATATCTGTAGAGACAAGATGCTATACATCAGTTCAAAAGGGATCACAAGGCTGGGAAAATACCTGCTACAGCTATGGAGCCCAGTAAATACTTTCCCAAACCTTATCACCATTTTGAAAGGCAAAAAGTTAAGGCTGACGAACTTAAGAAGAAGGATCTCAAAGGCAAGAAGCCAGCTGAAGATACTGAAGCTCTAGTACAAGCAAGGGTCTAGTCTGGCAAAGGCATAGTGATCAAGGAGCCTGATCAGCCTTAGGATAGATTGACTAGATTTTAGAATATTGTAATATTCAGTTTTAAAATCTATGTAATCTGTTGTTAACAATTTTTTTTGATGTTTAAACAAAATAATGATTCATGCTTATTATGTTTGTATCATATTCTGTGATGATATAATATACTTATTTTGTTTATATGTTACCCTGTCATTGAATTCTTTTATACATCATATTGTTTATTTTATTATAAGTGATATATATCATTGACTAAGGGTTATGACTTCTTCAAATAGGGGGATATTGTTGGGTACATTGGAAAATGTGTATTAGATTTGGAGAAGCCTCACCTAACTCAATGATATGCATCAAGTTGTATTTGATATTGTGTTGAGTTATCATGTGTAGGTTAAGTAAATGGAAGAAAAATTTTCTAAGTACAAGTGTCGACACTTGGGAATGGTTGTGTCGACACCAAGGTCCAGATTGTATCGACACCCAGAATTTGTGTCGACACACAGAAAATCTGTTGACAGCGTTGTGTCGACACCAAGAGCCAGATTGTGTCGACACCCAGAATTTGTGTCGACACACAGAGAAGCTGTCGACACATTCCAGAATTCTGTCGACAATGACTGCGTCAACACACAGAACTTGTGTCGACACACACCAAAATTCTGTCGACACCAACTTTGTCAAGACAAGGAGTGATTGTGTCGACACACAGGACTTGTGTCGACACATTCCACAGAAGCTGTGTCGAGAAGTAAAAGTGAAGCTGTGTCGACATCATCAAGACTTGTGTTGACACATGGACTATGAGTGTCGACACATGTGAAGTATTCACTCGACACTCTCTACTGCTGAGTCAAAGTCCAATGAAGGTTGAAGTAATAAAACTGGAGACTTGACAGCTATCATTACTAACATTGATGTCACATCTATCAGAGGTGTCAGAAGACCGTTTGGAATCGGAACAGCCGGTAACCATGGATGAAGCATATATATAAATATGCTCTCTCAACAATTGGATCGATTGTGAAGAAGTGATCGTGAACACGATCAGTAAATGAAGAATAATCTCTAAAGGATTGAAGATCCAGAAGAAGAGAAAGAAGAAACAGTCAACATATTGTCGAGAGAGAAAAACAAGAGGAGAGAAGTCCTTGTCCAGTGAAGGCAGATCCTGAACAGTCTGCCAGAAGAATTAAGATCAATTCTGAAGAAGAATTCAGATTAATTTCTGAATAAGAAGGAAGCTGATTGAAGATCAACTCCAACACCAAGAATATCAACCTTACTTTGTTCAGATTCAAGAAGCTTTGAAGAAGCTAAGACAGGTTGATCCTTAAGTAATCAGTTCTATCAAGAACTGATCAAGAAGCCTTCAACCAATTCTCTCTCCATCTGGTTGAAGATATTATTATCTTTTCATCAATAACTTTTGTAGGATCTGTAATAGATCTGAGTGTAGGAGATTTATTTCTCTGAGTTGTAAGCCTAAATTATAAAGGCTGAGGTAGGGCTGAGTGCCGGAGGTAAGGGAATCTTTTCCTTGAGTTGTAGGCCTGTGAAAGAGGCTGAGGTAGGTATTTTGCCTGAGTTGTAGGAGTGGGGTTTCACTCTGAGTTGTAGGCCTATGAAAGAGGTTGAGGTAGGGCTTGTGCCCGAGTTGTAGGAGTGTAGATTCACTCTGAGTTGTAGGAACCATTCTTGGTTCTGAGCTGTAAGGTATGCGGATCTGAGAAGAAAGAAGGAAGTCAGGCCGAATCTAGTACACTGCTAGATAGGAGAAGGGGGAAAGTGGATGTACCCATCATTTGGGAAACCACTATAAATCTGGTGTACAATCTGTGGAATGCTGTGTGTATGTGAATGCTGTGCTGTGATATCTGCTGAATAAATTGCTAAACTAGATAGATTTGTCTATCCAAGTTAGAAAAAGAATTGAACCTATTCACCCCTCCCCCCCCCCCCCTCTAGGTATTTAGGACATCTTGAAACCAATTATTTCAAAAAGGAGTACTTTCCCTAGCGCTGCTTTAACATACTCCAATATCCTCAGGGCAGATTATAGATGACACTCCCTAGGAGCTTACATGAATTGGTTCACCTTGCCCTTGCCCACAGCATAGGAGATGTCGGGTCTGGTTACCGTGAGATAAATGAGTTTGCCAACCAGAGGCTGGTACCTCGTAAGATCGGATAGAAGAGGCGAGGCATCTGTCCAAGTTTTGTCTTCTCCAGCAGCCATGGGATATTGGGCAGGTTTAGCACTGGTCAACCCTGCCTCTTTTAGAAGATCAAAAGCATAATTCTGTTGAGAAAGGACCAAGGAGTTGGGCTTCTTAAAGATTTCAATCCCCAGAAAGTATTTTAGGGAGCTCATATCCTTTGTGACCAGGGTTGACGGAGGTGTTTCTTTGTCAAAGCTACCTCATCCTAGTCATCGCTAGTAAGAAGAATGTTATCTACATATACCGCAAGAACTACCAGACCCGAGGCAATTTTTCAAATGAACAAGGAGTGATCGGCTGAACTTCTTGCAAAACCAATGGCCACAACAATGCCGCTAAACTTGTCAAAACAAGCCCGAGGGCTTTGCTTTAGGCCATAGATGGCCTTCTTCAGCCGACATACGTGTGTCTCCCCCTGAGCAACATACTCGGGAGATTGCTCCATGTAAACATCTTCATGAAGATCACCATAGAGAAAAACATCCTTAACATCCAGCTGGGAAATGGGCCAATCCCGGTTGACAGCTACAGAGAGAAAGACCCGAATAGTGTTGAGACAAGCAACGGGAGAGAAGGTGTCAAAGTAATCAACACCATAGGTCTGAGTGAAGCCTTTGGTTACCAGGCGGGCCTTTTATCGATCCACGCTGCCATCTAGACGGAACATCACAACAAAGACCCAGTGACAGGCAACCACATCAGTGCCCAAAGGGGGAGGAACAAGGGCCCAGGTACCTCGTTCAGTGTGGGTAGCAATTTACTCATCCATGGCGGCCTTCCAATGAGGAATAGCAGGAGCTTCCTGGTAGGTGCGGGGAGTGACAGTCACAGAGATAGCCAATGCAAACGCCCTGCGAAAAGGAGTGAGACGATCATATGAAACAACAATAGTCAGCGGGTGTTGGGTACACGTCAGCACCCCTTTGCGAAGAGCAATGTGAAGATCCAGGTCGGCGTGTTCTTCAATAACTGGAGCATCCGTGGTTGAGAGAGCTGGCCCGGGAGTGGAGAGAGACGGACGCGGAGAGGAGGGAGACAGCAGTGGTGATGAAGGAGAGAGGGAAGGAGGAGACGGTGGAGGCGATGGTGGGAAAATCTCGATGGGAGTAGACGTGGTGGGGGCAGTGGGAGAAGACGAAAGAACTGGAGAGGGAGAGGGGTTAGAAGAGAAGTAGGGCGCATTCTCGAAGAAGGTCACATCCACGGATAAGTATTGCTTACGAAGAACGGGATCAAAGAAACAGTAGCCTTTCTGAGTAGTTGAGTAACCCAAAAAGACAAACTTTGTGACACGTGAGTCGAGTTTGTCATGAGTGGCGGAAGAATTGTGCACAAAAGCCGTGCACCCAAAGATACGCAGAGGGAGAGCAAATGGATCCTTGCCCGGATATAGAATAGAGAATGGGGTTTGTCCGTAAAGAACCGTGGACGGAATCCGATTAATGAGGTAACAAGAGATGAGGACAGCGTAGCCCCAATAGGAGCGAGGAATCTGCATCTGTGTCATCAGAGTGCGAGCGACATCGAGGAGGTGACGTTTTTTGCGTTCCGCCACCCCATTTTGTTGTGAGGTATAGACGCAGCTAGTTTGACGAATAATATCATATTGCATACAGAAAGAAGAGAAAGCAATGCTAAGATATTCCTTAGCATTGTCAGAGCGAACGATTTTAATAGACATATCAAACTGATTCTTAACCATATTATAAAATGATGTCCATACAGAAATGAGTTCGGAGCGATCCTTTAAAAGCTACACCCACGTACACCTAGAGAAATCATCAATAAATATTATAAAATATGAACTACCCCGACCTATAGTGAGGGTAGGAGCAGGACCCTAGATGTCGGAGTGAACAAGTTCAAACGGCCGGGAAGATCCACGACCACACTTCGGTGGGAAGGGCGAGCGGTGATGCTTGCCAAGCTGGCATGCGTCACAGTTAAGAGGTGGACTATGCGGAGGAAGGTGTGGCAGAAGCTAACGAAGAAGACGTGGCGGAGCATGACCAAGACGAAGGTGCCACTGGAGAAGATCAGTAGAAGATGAGGAGAAGGTGGATAGTGCAGAAGTGTTGTCAAGGAAGTAGAGGGCGCCGCTCGCAGTCCCAGTAGCAATCATCCGCTTGGAGCCCGAATCCTGAAAAGAACAACTAGTAGAAGTGAATGTGACGGAGCATTATAGTTGCTTGCAAAGAGAAGTAATAGATAATAAGTTGCAAGGGAACTTGAGCACATAGAGGGTGTCAGCCAAGCGAAGAGACGAAGTGACTTGAACAACACTCGTTCCAATGATCGGTGAGGGAGAGTCGTCCGCAACAAGGACCGGGGGCAACTGGTCATGCTGCTCTAGGAGAGAAAAACATTGTGGATTGTCGGTCATATGACTGCTAGCACTAGAGTCGATCAGCGATTTACCTTGATTAGCGATGTGGGCACTACCTGGAGACGTGACCACGGAGGCAGATGGCTTTGAAGAAGAAGTGGAAGCTTCCCAGATAGTCGAAGATTAAGATGCTTCTTCCAGCAGTGATAAATCGTGTGGCCTGTGCGGCCACAGTGAAAGCAGAGAAAGTGGGAAGCACCACGTTCACTGGAGAGGAGGTGGCGGCCACCAGAGCCACTTCGCTGAGTATGATGAGCGGTGTTGTCCGGTTGAGGAGGGGAGGATAATAGCGAATGTTGTAGCAGAGAGGTAACAACGGCTATGCGGGCAACAGTGGCATCCAGGGTGGGAGACTCCACATCGCCAAGGATTTGTTGATGTATCATGTCATACAACTCAGGAAGTCGCAGAAGATAACACACAACCAGAAGCTCCTGGAAGTGTTTGTGTTGCTCAGCGAGATCAGCAGAAAAGGGGCGCTTTTGGTGAATTTCGGCTCCGAGAGCCTGAACTTGTTGGTAAGCAGCAAGAGACATGGAGGGATGTGGAAAGAGGTCCGCATGCAGAGTATAGATGCGAGACGTCTGAGTCCCCTTGGAGTAGAGAGCAGCAAGATGTAGCCAAGCAACCTTGACCATTTCATCATGACGGATGACAGGTAGGCATTCATCAGAGAGGCTGTTAGCAAGTCATGTGCGGACAAGAGCGTCGCTGGCATCCCAATCGTCAATAAGTGGGGAATCATGCGGAGGAGTGTCATCAGTGAGATGATGATGTTTGCGTTGAGAGCGGAGAATTAAGGTAAATGAGACACTCCAATCCGGGTAGTTGGGACCGATGAGTTTGGAAACAGTGTCAAGGTTACCCGAAGAAGTGGGAGGAGTAGGAGGAGGAGCAGCAACGGGAGTAGTGGTGGTATAGATATCGGAGTTTGCCATAGAAGAGAGCAGCGAGAAGGACAAGTCGTGGCGAGAAGGAGAGGTCGCGGCGACAAAGAGTAGGTCGGGACTAGAAAAGGAGGGCGCTGCAACTAAGCACAGGTCACGACAAGAATAACAGGTCGCGACGACTTAAGAACTAGTCGCGACAACGTAGGAAGAAGAGCGGCTAGAAAAGGAGGGCACGACGACTAGACACAGGTCGCGGCAAGAAGAACAGGTCGCGGCGACTGAATAACAGTCGTGGCAAGAAGAAAGAGGAATCAAAGAGGTCGCGCACACAAAGGGCCACCACAAGGAGCGAAAGAAACCGTGCAAACAGGGTGAAAGCCGGTGGAAGAAACAAATCGTGAAGACGGGTCGCGAGAAGAAGAAACAAGCCGCGCGGACCGAGAGGGCTCACAGAATCAGGAGGAAAAGATCGAGTCCTCTGATACCATGTGCGAACAGAAAACAAACAGGCCGAAAATTTGGAGTAACAAATTTTATTATCCCAAAAAGGTGTGTATTGCAAAGGTATAACCTCCTTTTTATAGAATGTAGGAGATGAGAGAGATTACAAATAAGTAACGTGAGACTAAATAATTGCAAGTATGTGCGGCTTTACAAATAAACAAACTGAGCAAGTCACGCGGTCAGACAAGCCGGCTAACCGCTCGACAACCACCAGAAGGAGAGAACAAGCTGCCACAGAGAACAAGCCGCCACAGGAGACCGCTAGACCATCGGTCTCCAAGTCACCTGAGACAAACCGCCAGACCGCTGGGATACCAAACAGCAACAGCCCGGCAGACAAGCCGTTGGGATAAACCGCCAGGCCGCCCGGCCTCCGAACAACCACAGACCGCCCGGCCTCCATACTGCAACATGGACTATTGCTTTTTTATATTTTTTGATAGTGAGCTGTGAACTATGGACTTTTATTACTTACATCTCTTTTGTTCAAACACTGTGATGTGATCGTTTTATCCAGCAGGATCGGTGTCATGCGGTGGCATCTAACTTAGTAGTTGGAGTCACCGTAAGGCGGCGGTTCTGGACGTATGACCCAGAGGCGTAGCAAAAAATGGGGTCTTACACTACCGCCCCGCGGTATCGCTACCGCCACGCGGTACCTCACAGAGAGGGACTACAAATAAATCAGCTCCGCTACCGCCGACGTTTACATTGCCGGCGGGCGGTAGCTCACAGAGAGCTCTGTCGATTAATCGATCATGCTACCGCCGCGCGGTATCATCCTACCGCTGGGGCAGTAACTCATTGAGAGCTCCTGCAATAATTCCACACCGCTACCCCTAGTGTTACCCCTACCCCTGGGCGGTAGTTCACAGAATCCATCTCCTGGCTACGAAAATCACGGGGCGTTACAATAATTGCCTATTTTTGATATTTTGGATCACCAATTTTTGAAATATGATGATCTTATCGCCGAGTGGTTCAGGCAGCATGTCCATGGCTGCTGGTGATGGCGGTAACAATGATGACGACGGCGTGGCGTGCGTGATAAGCGCAATCATGAAAGGGCAAGTATGGATTCATGCGCCATGCACACATAAGAGCTCGCCGCACCTCGTTCACATGCGTAAGGGCGTGCTCCCTCACATGACCTCGGGATGTCGCTCCTACACACTTGTGCTCCCCGTAAGGGCGCACACTTTTGAGCGCTTGGGAATCCCGAATGGGGGGCTCTCCCATTGCTGTGCACCTAAAAAGAGTGTCTGTGCGTGCGAGTTTTTGTTGTTGGTCTTTAGTCAGGTTGTAGTTCTAAGAGACGCGAGATACCATAAGGCCAAGGTGAACTGTTTCAGCGTGCTGCTCTGGGTCATTGGCCATAAATGTTGGTTTGACTATTTGGATTATAAGGGGAACTCTATCAAGAGTTTTTAAATATATATAATATATTTAAAAAAAGTATTAATAAAAATATAAATAAGATATTTGTGACAAGGTAAATGAGATACAGACTAATCCCATCCCTCAATCCTTTGCTGCGGTCAAACAGTATTGCTGACAAAGTGATCACAATCATCCATGTGTGTCTGCCATCGAAACGCGGGTAGATAAAAGAAATGAATCGCTTATTTCTCCTGTAATCCTACCCCCGACATTACAGGTTTCTCTCTGCGCTGCAACAACAAGCCGTGAATCCTCCCGCATCTAGGACATGGCAGCCTCCCCATAGCCAAACTCCTCTGCCGAAGCCCGTCCTTCCCTCCGTCGCAGGTTCACATTTCACATTCACTTTCGCGCAGATCTTTTACTCCCTCTTTAGCTCAGATTCATTCTCTAATGACTGTTTATTTCTGTTAAATTTTCTCAAAGTGGTTAGCAAGATAGCATAAAGCCAAATTAATATTATCGGCACTATCAAGTTCACACTTTGATCAAGCGGAAATCTCAAGGAGCAACACTTAACACAACATGCACATGGAAGAACAAGCAGATCTTATTCATTAACTTCTTTACAAGGCGAGGTATACGTGGCGAGACATGATTTTGCCAGTACACAAGCTACAAAATAGAAAGTACAAAACAAGCCAAGCAAACAGAACTACAGACCGCCGAGGCCGCCGAGTCCACCTAGTCACTGAAACCGCCCGCTCTAGCTGCTACGCGCCGAATAGAACACGGAGTCCGCCTGAGACCGCAAGGCCGCGCGGACACTCCGTTATTCGCGTACTGCTGATGAACAGACCGCCCACCCGCCTGAGACCGGCGGACAGGTTATTGGAACTTGGCAAAGCTGAAGCAGAGAACTGACAAGCCGCGGAGCGACCTGTTGAGACCGCAGATGTAACGCCCCAGCTTTTTTATTACGTACGCATGATGGGCGTTACGTTGGCTTTGATTGTAGTTGAGCATGGTTTTTCCCGCGGGCATGCGAGTGGCTGTTTTGGTTGCCGAGTTGCACGATTCCCCAGCAAACCGTAGTCCAAATAAGGGACTCGGTGAGGCCTCTTAGGGAATGCCTGCACGTTTTCGCGCCCGGGGAATGTTGCTCAAAAATCAGTTGTTGGTTCAGGAAACAAAAAAAAGGGTAAAAAGTACTTAAGGCAAAAATGGTCTATGAAGTCCCAGGAACATTTTTCACAAAAGGGGAAAATGGTCGTTTTTGTGCTAGACACGCCCCCTGTCACGGGCGTGACCCAGGCCGTGACCTGGGCGTGACCTCCTTGACTCGACGATTTTTCTTGCGTCGAGTTAAGCTCGACGAATGGGGTACACGCCCCCTGACACGGGCGTGTCACGGACCGTGTCCCGCTTCGTCGAGTGTCGAGTGTCGATCGTCGAGTATCGAGCGTCGAGATCGAGTGTCGAGTCGTCGAGAGAGGGGACACGGCCTGTGACACGGGCGTGTCACAGGGCGTGTCAGGCTGGGTCGAGTGTCGACACTTTTCTGTCGACGAGGTGTCGAGACACGGGTTACACGCCCTAGGTCACGGGTGTGACCGACCAGTCACGGGCGTGACCGACCCGTCACGGGCGTGTACCCCGGCCGTGTACCGTCTGGATAAACATGGAATTGCCGCCTTTCGGCGCCGCTTATGGTACACGCCCTGTGTCACGGGCGTGACACAGGGCGTGACCGGCCCGAAAATCGACTTTTTCCAGTTTTTTTGTGCCGTTCATTTCCTTGATCCTGCATCGAACGGTTCAGCTCTGTTCTGGGTAACATAAGTCCGAAACAGAGATTGTCTTTCCTCATTTGCATCTTCTTCTTCTTCATCTTCTTCTTCTTCATTCTCCAAGAGAAAGCAAGGGAGCAAGGGAGCAAGCAAGGCAAGGGAAGAAAAAGCAGCCGTCGCGGCATCGCCTCGATTCAGGCAAGCGGTGTCCTCCACCCTTGCCAATCGTCGTACATGATTCAATTCTCTATTTTTTTTCTAGCTCTTCCTTATTAACCTTAGTGTTGCTCTTTCAATTCAATTGCTAACCTTTAATTGTTCTTCTTGAATTTCTCTTTCATTTCCCTATTATGCCATTCCCTAGTGTGTTCTGCTTAGCAAATTCCTTATGCTAAATGCTAAAAAATTCCCATGTTTAGATTGTTAATAACTTTCCCTATGCTAAAGTCAAATTAGCTATGTCCATGCCATATGACATTAGTTAAGTCCCTATGTTAAATTCCCTATGCTAAATGCCCTATGTCTAGGTTTGTGATTCATGTAATTATCAATTTGCCTATGCTAATTTACTTCATGTAGTTAATTTGTGCTATTCATGTATCCATCTTGAGGTGATCTTTCCTTGATATGTGGTTTATGTACTCATGTTAGTCAATCCTATCATGTGATTCTATTTTGATACAAAGCATGTGATTATGTATTTCTCACACTCTACGTTGGCAATTGGGAGTCATGTGTGAGGACGATGAAAGGAAACGTGTTACCTTGGGTTATGGGGTGTTTTGCGAGGCGAATTCGTGAAGCATGGCGGGAGCGTTTGTGTGAGAGTTTTGCAAGGGGTGGTGTGGTTTCAGCCTGTGGCCACCGGGTTTTGTTTTTGTGGTTAGAGAGACCACTTTGGCCCCGATTTGGGCTGGTTTTGTTTGGTGCGTTCCACTATAGGGCCGCCTCCGATAAGACCCTTGTGAAATTGAACTTAACCGCCGCTTATGCTTCACTTGTCTAGTAGGTTCTTGTTCTATGAATGATGGAATAGGCATGTGTTTTGCCCTTTGGTTTCTGCGGTTTGAGCAGGACTTGAAGAACTAGCACGCACTTGGTGCGGTTGATCCTTTGGCATGACATTGTTTTTCTACATGTACGCACTTGTTTTGTGCACTCTTTTGACTTAAGCATTGCTATGGGGTCGGTAAGCCCCTTCTTGATCCATTATGAAATTTGTACTCTCTTTTGTATAGTTTGGTTGATTGCTGAGGTATTCTTTCTTGAATGCCTCAGGTGCAGGTTGTAGCCGGTTGAGCGGCTAGGTTGGTTGGAGGCGTTTCTTGGAAGCTAACCGAGCATTCAAAGCGAGGTAGTTCTTCTTTTGTTGTACAGACATATATATGCCCCAATGGGTTCGTGTCAGCTTGTTGGCGCCCATTTGGTGGATTTTCTTTATGTAAATATGAACTACTGCTAATGTAACTCCTTTGGATAGAATGTACTTGCTTTTGGGATGGTTTTCTGGTAGGTTGCATTAGGTATTTAGAAGTTACCAAAACTATTATCGTAGCTCATGCATACATGTTTTCATCAATTAAAACGTATTTTCAAATAACGTCGACAAAGAGAATTTCTTATAAGAATATCACTATATGCTGCATATAGGAGCTCGTTATAACTAAACAAAGTATTTCCGCCGCGCACAACTACAGTTTTACTATGTAAGGCCGAGGGATACGGCCATTGAATCCAAACATTTTCCTGCATATAACTGTTGAATTTCAACTTGTAGAGTAAGCGTCAAGAGTTGCCTGAACGTGTGCAGTTATCCCCTGCACGACGTGGCATCATAACCCGTAGTTCCTCTTGCTCTGATACGATATGCTCGTTGAGGAAATGCGGGTTGTGACAGTTGGTATCAGAGGCAGGTTTGCTTGACATTTGGTCGGGCAAACTTTCCTTTTTGTTTTGTAAGTGTAAGCATCATTTCATACACACACCGAGGTGCCATCAGTATGTCTTGGCCGAAGCACGTACACTACACTCATGGCATGAACAGAAGTATACGGGGCATATTATGTAGTATGGGATGCATAATATGTGGTTGTATATGGATCCACCATAGGGGCAACATGTGAGGGTTATGTAGTATGGGATGCATAACCTCACCACATGAATGCGACTAGCACGTTTTCTTTTCTTCGTTGCATGCAATGCTATGTAGTATGGGATGCATAGCATTGGGATGCGTACGACCGCTCATGGCATGCATTAAGGCCTTTTCTAGAATGCATAGCACAGCACGCATACCATAACATTGCATGAGCACAACGTGCCAAGCTAAGATTTACATGATGACACCTGTACACACATGGTTTTGGGTCAAATCAAGTCATGCATCCATGGTTTAGGCACGAATTAGTGGGATGACGGTGAGTCATCTTTAGGTTAGGCATGCCATCATTCTCAAACTCCCAAAGCAAGTTAGCAGTTGATGTTCATATTTTTATATGTATGGTCTGTACATAGCCGTTGTGTGTTTTGTTGGGTTTGAGATTGACAAGAGTGAACGTGTTTCTAGGATGTCGAAGCGTCCAGTGACAAGGCAAACTCCCCAATCCGAGGGTGAATCTTCGGGCGCGCAGAATAATACACTGATAGATAGTCTTCGCCAAAGTAATGAGGCTTTGACGAGGCAGGTGCAGGAAGTGCAGTCCCAGCTTCAAGCTATGTCATCCGCTATGTCTGGGCTGGCACCAAGAGGACAAGAGACGGTGAGAGGCCCCACTAGTTCGACTCCTTCAGTGGCAGTGACACCCCCAGTTGTGGTTCCTCCTGCGATGACGTTTATCTCGCAGTTTCAACGACTTGGACCACCGACGTATGACGGAAAAGCAGACTTCGTAATCTTGGATGACTGGGTGATCACGTTAGAAGAAATGTTTGTGTATGCTGGTGTGACTGAGGACCAAAAGGTGATGCTTGCTGCCTATCAACTTAAGGGATTGGCGAAAGGTTGGTGGTTACGAGAAAAGGAAGGCCTAGGGGCGGGCTGCTCGTGGGAAGTGTTCAAAGAAATGGTACGACGCAAGTTCCTACCGGCAGTGGAAAGGGACCGCCTGATGAATGACTTTTTATACTTGAAGCAGAGGAAACTCACAGTGAGTGAGTATGAAATCGAGTTTAGCAAGCTCAGTCGGTTTGCCCCGAGCTTGGTAATGACGGAAGCTGATCGAGTCAAGCGGTTTTTGGGCGGACTCCGCAGCGACGTACAGCAGTTCGCAAGTGCTTATGGAGCGACGAGTTACACTGCTGTGGTTGAGGCTGCGTTGAAGGTGGAAGCGATCGAAACTGCAAAACAAAGAGGACAACTGATGAGGAAGGATAAGAGGAAGCTGGTGGGAGGGAAAAGCTCCCAAGACGCAGATGTAAGGAAGAGAAACAAGGAGACATGTAGCTTCTGTGGCCGAGCTGGTCACCCCTTTGAGACATGTTTCAAGCGGTTGGGGATGCAAAAGAAGGAGCAGGTGCACGCCATTCAGGGTGCGCCAACCAGAGACTTGGAGTGTGCATTTTGTGGGAGAAGAGGTCATGATGTGAGCCGCTGCTGGGCCAAAGACAAGGTATGCTTCCAGTGTGGCAGACCAGGACATCTTCGCGCAAGGTGCCCACAGGTTCAAGCTGTGTTGCAACCCGCACCACTCCAGGCTTTGCCTCCGCCTCCGCGCTTGGACAAAGGCAAAGGGAAGTTGAATGTGGTCTCTGCAGAAGAAGCGCATACATCACCGCAGGTTATCTCAGGTTCGCTTCCGTCCTCTGGTTCTCGTTTTGTGTATGCCTAGTATGTGTAGTTCTTAGCGTAGCATATATACCTTATAGGAACCTTTAAGGTCAAGAACCGTTGGGCGCGTGTTCTCTTTGATTCTGGCGCGACCCATTCATTTGTAGCGCGAACCTTTCTGGATCGATATCATTTGACACCAGAGCGAGTGGGGAATGCGTTTTTGGTGAAATTTCCTTCTGGCGCTTCTGTGGTGGCAGACTGGGGTCTTCTTGATTGTCCCATTTTGTTGGGGGATTTTATAGCAAGGGTTGATTGCAAGGTAATCGATTTGGAAGATTTCGACGTCATTCTGGGTATGGACTGGTTATCCCGCTATGACGCCGTCATCCAGTGCAGAGGGAAGCGCTTGGATTTTGTCAAGGACGATGGTCAGCCAGGAAGTGTGTATGGTGATTCTTACCAGGATTCTCCAGGGCTTTCGGCGGTATGTGTTCGGACGTTATTTGTTTCCGACTGTTTTGCTTGTCTTTTCTCAGCTGTGGGGACGAGTGCTGTTTTGCCGCGTTTGGAGGAAATTCCTGTTGTGCGTGATTTCCCAGATGTTTTTCCTACTGACCTTCCTGGTCTTCCCCCTGATCGTGACGTCGAGTTTGTTATTGATTTGGAGCCGGGTACGCGACCGATCGCGAAAGCGCCGTACAGGATGGCCCCGCGTGAGCTAGCAGAGTTGCGTACACAGTTGGATGACTTATTGGCAAAAGGGTTTATTCGGCCGAGTTCATCACCTTGGGGTGCACCGGTGTTATTTGTAAAGAAGAAAGATGGATCGATGCGCCTTTGCATCGATTACCGGGAATTGAACAAGGTGACGATTAAAAACAAGTACCCACTGCCAAGAATCGATGATTTATTTGATCAACTGCGTGGCAGTTCTGTTTTTTCGAAGATTGATCTCCGCTCGGGCTATCATCAGCTCAAGGTCCGAGAATCTGATATTCCGCGAACTGCGTTTCGATCAAGGCATGGCCACTTTGAATTCCTTGTGATGTCGTTTGGATTGACCAATGCACCATCAGCTTTCATGGATCTGATGAACAGAGTGTTCAAGGACTATTTGGATAAATTTGTGGTGGTGTTTATTGATGATGTTCTTATCTACTCCCGCAGTGCTGAGGAACATGAACAGCATCTGCGATTAGTATTGGCCACTTTACGAGATCAACGGTTATTCGCCAAGCTAAGCAAATGCGAGTTTTGGTTGTCGCAAGTTGCTTTTCTGGGTCATGTCATTAATCACCATGGTATTTCAGTGGATCCCGAAAAGATTTCTGCGGTCATGGAATGGAGAAGACCGGAAACACCCAAGGAGATTCGAAGCTTCTTGGGCTTAGCCGGCTATTATCGCAGATTTGTCGAAGGTTTTGCGACGTTGGCCGCACCTTTGACTCGATTAACCCAGAATAACGTGGCATTTGAATGGAATGACAAGTGTGAGACCTCCTTCCTGGAACTCAAACGTCGATTATGTACCGCTCCTGTGTTGGTCTTGCTGACGGAAGGAAAAGAGTATGAAGTGTTTGTGGATGCGTCGCACGTTGGACTTGGTTGTGTGTTAATGCAAGACAAGAAGGTGATTGCATATGGGTCTCGGCAGTTGAAAAGTCATGAAAAGAATTACCCAACGCATGATTTGGAGTTCGCAGCGGTGATCTTTGCCTTAAAGTTGTGGAGACACTTGCTATATGGTGCACAGTGTAAAATCTTTACAGATCATAAGAGTTTGAAGTATGTCTTCACGCAAAAAGAACTTAACTTGCGCCAACGACGATGGCTTGAATATGTCGCGGATTATGATGTGGACATTCAATATCATCCGGGGAAAGCGAATGTTGTCGCCGATGCTTTGAGTCGGAAGACTGGGAAATTATTTCATCTTTCTGTTGATCGTCTCGTAGAGGAATTTTTATTGATGGAGATTTCCGTGGGAAAATATGATTCGCAAAGTCATTCGGCAATAGAAGAACCGTCATGGCTGATGCTTACAAGACAACATCAAAAAGACGATCCGGATCTTTTACATTTATTCCTTCGGACTGAAAAGGGTGAATTACCGGATTTTGCGATTGATGGTGCAGGCACGTTAAAGTATCGTGGGCGCTTTTGTATTCCTGCAGTTGGGGAGATTCGTGAGATGGTGTGTAAGGAAGCACACGGCGCAAGTATGGTCTACCATCCAGGCTCAACCAAAATGTACCGTGATTTGAAACAAAGTCTCTGGTGGTATGGAATGAAAAGAGATATAGCGCAGTTTGTATCGGAATGTCATACCTGCAAGCGGGTGAAAGCTGATCATGGGAGACCTGGTGGCAAGTTGACACCATTGGAGATTCCAACCTGGAAGTGGGAAAGCATCTCAATGGATTTTATTACAGGTTTACCAAGATCTCCCCGAGGACATGACTCCGTGTGGGTGATCGTGGATAGATTGACCAAGTGTGCTCATTTCATACCCTTTAAGGTCAACTACCCGATGAAGACAATAGCGGAGCTCTATGTGAACGAGATCATCCGACTGCATGGTGTGCCTGTGAATATCATTTCAGACCGAGATTCCCGCTTTACCTCTCGTTTTTGGCGCAGTTTACAAGAGGGTTTGGGGACAGATTTGCGATACTCCACCGCTTATCATCCTCAGACGAATGGCCAAACCGAGAGAGTAAATCAAATTGTCGAAGACATGATTCGATGTTACATTCTGGAGTATGGCGGAGCATGGGATGAACGTTTGCGGCTTATGGAGTTCGCGTATAATAATAGCTATCAAGAAAGCTTGCAAATGGCTCCGTTTGAAGCGTTATATGGGCGACGATGTCGAACCCCACTCTTTTGGACTGAGGTTGGCGAGCGGCCTTTGTTGGGGCCAGAGGCGCTCGAGGATATGGAAGTTGCAGTACGAGGTATTCGGGAGAAGCTCCGAGTCGCCCAAGAGCGATATGAAAAGTATGCCAACCGACGAAGGTCGGAATTAGAGTTTGTGGTGGGGGATTCTGTTTTCTTGAAAGTCTCCCCAATGGTTGGGATTAAAAGGTTTGGGAAAGAGCGCAAGTTAGACCCAAGATTTGTGGGTCCCTTCAGGATTCTTGCGCGAGTTGGTGCATCTGCCTACAAACTGGAATTACCTGTGAACTTTCCTGGTGTTCACAATGTGTTTCATGTGAGCCAACTGCGCAAGTGTCTGCGGAATGACACGCAAGTGTTGGACGTGGTGCCGCCATTGGCGCCAAACCTTTCTTATGTGGAGATGCCCATCCGGATATTGGACTCCCAAGATCGTGTGTTGCGGAAAAAGAAGATTCCTATGGTAAAGGTGTTATGGAAAAATCAGGATGTGGAAAGCGCGACGTGGGAGCTCGAGTCAACGATGAGGGCGGCTCACCCTCATTTGTTCCCGTAAGCTGGTATGTGATTTAGTGTTTGATTGGATTCATGTTTTGGTTTGCTTGTGTGTTGGGTTTTGTGAAAAGTTTCGAGGCGAAACTTTTTGTTAGGGGGAGTGATTGTAACGCCCCAGCTTTTTTATTACGTACGCATGATGGGCGTTACGTTGGCTTTGATTGTAGTTGAGCATGGTTTTTCCCGCGGGCATGCGAGTGGCTGTTTTGGTTGCCGAGTTGCACGATTCCCCAGCAAACCGTAGTCCAAATAAGGGACTCGGTGAGGCCTCTTATGGAATGCCTGCACGTTTTCGCGCCCGGGGAATGTTGCTCAAAAATCAGTTGTTGGTTCAGGAAACAAAAAAAAGGGTAAAAAGTACTTAAGGCAAAAATGGTCTATGAAGTCCCAGGAACATTTTTCACAAAAGGGGAAAATGGTCGTTTTTGTACTAGACACGCCCCCTGTCACGGGCGTGACCCAGGCCGTGACCTGGGCGTGACCTCCTTGACTCGACGATTTTTCTTGCGTCGAGTTAAGCTCGACGAATGGGGTACACGCCCCCTGACACGGGCGTGTCACGGACCGTGTCCCGCTTCGTCGAGTGTCGAGTGTCGATCGTCGAGTATCGAGCGTCGAGATCGAGTGTCGAGTCGTCGAGAGAGGGGACACGGCCTGTGACACGGGCGTGTCACAGGGCGTGTCAGGCTGGGTCGAGTGTCGACACTTTTCTGTCGACGAGGTGTCGAGACACGGGTTACACGCCCTAGGTCACGGGCGTGACCGACCAGTCACGGGCGTGACCGACCCGTCACGGGCATGTACCCCGGCCGTGTACCGTCTGGATAAACATGGAATTGCCGCCTTTCGGCGCCGCTTATGGTACACGCCCTGTGTCACGGGCGTGACACAGGGCGTGACCGGCCCGAAAATCGACTTTTTCCAGTTTTTTTGTGCCGTTCATTTCCTTGATCCTGCATCGAACGGTTCAGCTCTGTTCTGGGTAACATAAGTCCGAAACAGAGATTGTCTTTCCCCATTTGCATCTTCTTCTTCTTCATCTTCTTCTTCTTCATTCTCCAAGAGAAAGCAAGGGAGCAAGGGAGCAAGCAAGGCAAGGGAAGAAAAAGCAGCCGTCGCGGCATCGCCTCGATTCAGGCAAGCGGTGTCCTCCACCCTTGCCAATCGTCGTACATGATTCAATTCTCTATTTTTTTTCTAGCTCTTCCTTATTAACCTTAGTGTTGCTCTTTCAATTCAATTGCTAACCTTTAATTGTTCTTCTTGAATTTCTCTTTCATTTCCCTATTATGCCATTCCCTAGTGTGTTCTGCTTAGCAAATTCCTTATGCTAAATGCTAAAAAATTCCCATGTTTAGATTGTTAATAACTTTCCCTATGCTAAAGTCAAATTAGCTATGTCCATGCCATATGACATTAGTTAAGTCCCTATGTTAAATTCCCTATGCTAAATGCCCTATGTCTAGGTTTGTGATTCATGTAATTATCAATTTGCCTATGCTAATTTACTTCATGTAGTTAATTTGTGCTATTCATGTATCCATCTTGAGGTGATCTTTCCTTGATATGTGGTTTATGTACTCATGTTAGTCAATCCTATCATGTGATTCTATTTTGATACAAAGCATGTGATTATGTATTTCTCACACTCTACGTTGGCAATTGGGAGTCATGTGTGAGGACGATGAAAGGAAACGTGTTACCTTGGGTTATGGGGTGTTTTGCGAGGCGAATTCGTGAAGCATGGCGGGAGCGTTTGTGTGAGAGTTTTGCAAGGGGTGGTGTGGTTTCAGCCTGTGGCCACCGGGTTTTGTTTTTGTGGTTAGAGAGACCACTTTGGCCCCGATTTGGGCTGGTTTTGTTTGGTGCGTTCCACTATAGGGCCGCCTCCGATAAGACCCTTGTGAAATTGAACTTAACCGCCGCTTATGCTTCACTTGTCTAGTAGGTTCTTGTTCTATGAATGATGGAATAGGCATGTGTTTTGCCCTTTGGTTTCTGCGGTTTGAGCAGGACTTGAAGAACTAGCACGCACTTGGTGCGGTTGATCCTTTGGCATGACATTGTTTTTCTACATGTACGCACTTGTTTTGTGCACTCTTTTGACTTAAGCATTGCTATGGGGTCGGTAAGCCCCTTCTTGATCCATTATGAAATTTGTACTCTCTTTTGTATAGTTTGGTTGATTGCTGAGGTATTCTTTCTTGAATGCCTCAGGTGCAGGTTGTAGCCGGTTGAGCGGCTAGGTTGGTTGGAGGCGTTTCTTGGAAGCTAACCGAGCATTCAAAGCGAGGTAGTTCTTCTTTTGTTGTACAGACATATATATGCCCCAATGGGTTCGTGTCAGCTTGTTGGCGCCCATTTGGTGGATTTTCTTTATGTAAATATGAACTACTGCTAATGTAACTCCTTTGGATAGAATGTACTTGCTTTTGGGATGGTTTTCTGGTAGGTTGCATTAGGTATTTTGAAGTTACCAAAACTATTATCGTAGCTCATGCATACATGTTTTCATCAATTAAAACGTATTTTCAAATAACGTCGACAAAGAGAATTTCTTATAAGAATATCACTATAGGCTGCATATAGGAGCTCGTTATAACTAAACAAAGTATTTCCGCCGCGCACAACTACAGTTTTACTATGTAAGGCCGAGGGATACGGCCATTGAATCCAAACATTTTCCTGCATATAACTGTTGAATTTCAACTTGTAGAGTAAGCGTCAAGAGTTGCCTGAACATGTGCAGTTATCCCCTGCACGACGTGACATCATAACCCGTAGTTCCTCTTGCTCTGATACGATATGCTCGTTGAGGAAATGCGGGTTGTGACAGCAGAGACCGCAGAGACCGCACACTTCCAAGTACTTGACCGAAGTCAAAGCCAAACTCCTGGCTCCTTGAAGCTAGCCGCGCGACTTGCACACAGCAAACAGTTAACTCTGACTCAATCCGCGCGGACAAAAAAACTGAGACCGCAGCACTTTGACCGAGCCCCCACTTACTGTTCACTCAGTTACTGTAGACGTGTCGGGGGGTTCTATTTATAGGCAAGGTGAGTAGTGTGGTCACCTCCCTAGTGGATAGAGTCACTGCCCCAGCCCGCGCGCTAACTAAACCCCCATCCGCTGAGTCCGCAAGGACTTAGCCGGATTCCAAGGAACAAACCGCCAGGAGCAATAGCGATGCACCTTTAGGCGAACTCTCATCAGTCCGCCCAAGCTATGCGGACAAGGCACCAGCCCGTAGAGCCCGCAAACACCGCAGGACAGTAACATCCCCCTTTAGTGACTGTCCGCACATCACCAGAGCAACGCCTCTATCTGCCACAAGTCCACGACCAAGGGCAGTCCGCCCGATCAACAGCGGACTTGGCGAATACAGCGGACACACTGGTCTTGTCACAGAATGTGACCAAGTCCAGTAAAACACCAAAAGACCTAGCGCGAGCTCGACGGACATAGCTCCATCCGCCAATCATCCAAAACACAGACCGCCAACACCTTGCCAGATTAAGGCAGTCCGCAAGCTACTCGCATGTCTGCCCAACGCAACGGCCATCTGCCGGACTCTAAACACCAGTCCGCCACAGCGACAACACTGTTGTACTACTAGAGCTTGGCAAGGACACAGTCAAACTCTAAGGCCAGTCTGCAACAACGGACACCGCAGACTAGCCAATCCGCCACTCCTCATGCAACCAGCATGTTAACTCAAGCTTGCAAACCCGCAAAGCTACTGATAAACCAAGCACTGCCTACAGTCTGCACATCGCAGTCCGCTCAATCCGCTTTGCTCAAAGCCCGATGTCCTTGGCCATAGACCAACCAGTCCTCATAGCAGACCGCACATGCTACACACTAGGCCGCACAAGCCACTCCTTAAGAACAACCAAGATAGCACCCAGAATGCAACCAACAGTCCGCCCAGGCCGCGGACACAAACCGCTCAGGCCGCTCTACAAGAACAGCCAGGTCCAATCAGGCCTTTCCACCAGGCCACAAACAGCAGCCCGCCCAGTCCGCCCAGTCCGCGGACTCTGTCCGCTCAGGTCGCCTGGCCTGCCCATCAACCACTTTCACTTCACAAATTTCAACACTCCCCTTGAAGTAAGAAGTGGTGATCAAGCCCAGCAAGCTGCGCAACTGCTCAAAAGGCCCCTTCGACAGTGGCTTCGTGAATATGTCAGCAAGATTATCTTCACTCCGAACATGCCCGGCCAGAAGAGATCCCTCCAACACCTTCTCCCTTATGAAGTGGTGATCGATCTTAATATGTTTGGTCCTAGCGTGACACACTGGATTGTTTACCAGCTTGAGAGCACTCTCATTGTCACCCCGGAGTAAAGTTGGCTCTTGCACTTCTTCACGCACATCCTCTATAAGCCTCCTCAACTAGATGGCTTCCCGAGCAGCCAAGGCCGAAGCCTTATACTCTACCTCCGTAGTTGAGATGGACACCGAGTGCTGCTTCTTGCTACACCACAAGATGCTAGCTGATCCGCAAGTGAACACATAACCTGAAGTTGACCTTCGATCATCCGAATCACTGCCATAGTCAGCATTCGTGTACCCAAGCAAGGCAAAATCCAAGTCCCTTTTATAGAGAAGTCCCATGTCAGAAGTTGTCTTGACATACTTTAGGATATTCTTAGCCACCACTAGATGAGACTTCCTTGGTTCAGCCATAAACCGACTTACTCGACCAACAGTGTAAGCAATGTCTGGCCTTGTAATCGTCAGGTAGATTAAGCTCCCAACAAGAGCTCTGAACACTAAGGGGTCAGGAAGGATCCTTCCCTCATCTCGTCGAAGCTTCAGCCCATGTTCTAGTGGAGTAGAGCAACTCTTCCATTCGCCCATGCCGAACCGCTTCACAATGCGTTCTACTTATCCTCTTTAGCAAATGAGTATACCGCTCTTATTTCTCTCCACTTCAAGACCGAGAAAGTGATGAAGCTCTCCCAAGTCCTTCATCTCGAAGCGTATAGCAAGCTCAGACCTGAGCCTTGCTACTTCCTCCTCCGAATTCCTTGTGATGATCATATCATCCACATACAGCAGGACCAAGACTTGAAGCTCCCCCTTCTTCTTGACGAACAAGCTAGAATTCGAGTTGGAGGCAAGATACACGCAGAATTGCAAATACTCTGTTATCTTCCCATACCAAGCTCTAGGAGCTTGCTTCAACCCATAGAGAGCCTTCCTAAGCTTGCAGACATAGTCCGAATGAACTTCAGAGACAAAACCAAGTGGTCGATCCATGAAGATGTCCTTGTCAATTTCTCCGTAAAGAAAAGCATTCTTCACATCAAGCTGCCACATTCTCCATCCCTTGCTAGCAGCCAAGGTGATCACCACTCTAACTGAAGTCATCTTTGCAACTGGACTAAATGTCTCCTCATAGTCTTCTTTATACTGCTGTGAGAATCCTCGAGCAACTAGACGAGCTTTGTATCTATCAATGCTCCCATCAGCCTTCTTCTTTAACTTAAACACCCACTTGCAAGTCACTGGAGTAATGTCATCAATCTTAGGCACAATGTCCCAAGTTTCATTCTTCTTGAGAGCAGCAATCTCTTCCTTCATGGAATCATTCCACTCCTTGACTCCATTGGTCTAATTAAAGTTTGCAGGCTCTGGCTCATCCAGAGGACCTGCAAAGAAGCAGGAGACAAAGCTCACTGCATTCTCATCACAGTAACGAGATGGTGTATTAATAACCTTCTTCGATCTCCAAAGGGTCTGCTCCTTGCTTACTACCTCGGTTGCTCCTTCAGGCTCAGCACCACCTTCATGCAAGCTTTGAGCAATGCTTCCCCTGCTTCCTGAGCCAGAAGCCTCAGCACCAGAATTTGAAGCAACAGGAGCTGCTAGTGAAATAGCAAGCTCCTCTTCCAGGCCTTCAGCAGCCACCATCGGTTCTTCATCAACCTTGCTTCCGGTTAGCTCAACCGAGCCACCTCCATACGACGTCATCTCGTCAAAGATAACATCTCTTGACACAATGAACTTCTTCGTCGCAGGATCCATGCATTTCCATCCCTTCTTCCTCTCATCGTAGCCAACAAAGACAATTTTCCTTGCCTTTGCATCCAGCTTAGTCCGTGAAGCATCCGGGACATGCACATAGCAAGTTGAACTGAACACCCGAAGGTGTTCCACACTAGGCTTCTCCTTCAGCAACAACTCAAAAGGAGTCTTCATATTGATCGGGCTAAGCGGCATCTGGTTGATGTCATAAGAAGCACAAGCCATCCCCTCCGCCCAAAAGGACCTTGGAATGTCTTTTGCATGAAGCCAGCATTTGCAAGTCTCCGTCAGATGACGGATCTTACGCTCTGCTACTCCATTTTGTTGTGGAGTGTGAACACAAGTGAGCTCTCTCTGAATCCCGTGCTTCCTACAGAAGTTAGAAAACTTTGAGGAAACAAACTCACCCTCGTTATCTGTTCTAAGCTTCTTGATCCGCAAGCCAAGCCGGCCCTCTACTAGCTCCTTGAACTCCACAAACAACCGGAAGGCTTCAGACTTCTCCTTCAAGAAATAAACCCAAGTATATCTTGAGTAGTCATCAATCAGGACAAGCATGTATCTGCTTCCACCAAGGCTGGCAGTGATAGTTGGTTTCATCAAGTCGCCATGAATGCACTCTAATGGTTGTTTGCTCCTTGTTTGTGATTTATCAAACGGAAGGTGATGTGCCTTACCGTATTGACATCCCGCGCAAACATGTCCGTCACCAAATGAGGACAACTTAGGCAAACCTCTCACCAAACTTCTACTAGTCATAGCCTTCAGCTTGTCCATTCCTACATGCCCCAGCCTCTCATGCCAGATAGCAGTGCTATCATTGGCTCTCATTCGATCAACATAAGAATAAGTTGCAAGAACAAACAAGTTCTTAACTCTACTTCCTACATGAGCAACATCAGCCTTAACCGCTGATACGTTGTGAAGGAACTTCACGTTTGTTGGCCCAAACAGAACGTGATAACCAGCATCTACTGCATTGGTCATAGAGAAGATGTTCTTCTTCATGCCTGGTACGTGATACACACTCCTTAATGTGAGTGGCCCCTGATCACTACCCAAAGACACAACCCCCTCTTTCTCTACAACATAAACAATATTATCAGCAGTTACGATAGCTTCGTTACCTGAGTATGCTTGCAAGAAAGAGAACTTCGACTTGTCTATGGTGAGGTGATGACCACACCCGGAGTCCACGATCCATTCGTCGTTGAAGTCCTCAGCAGACAAGGCACGGACACAAGTGCCTGTCATGAAAGCTCTGGCCCATTCAACTTCCTCACTCGTAGAGCAAGCTTCCTCCTTGCCTGCAGCATGCCCAGGCTGCAGTTTGACCTTGCAGTCCCGCTTGAAGTGCCCTTGCTGATGACACCTGTAGCACTTCAAGTTCTTCTTCCAGTCCTTCTTTGGAGCAGCGCTCCTCTCCGGCTGATAAGAAGTTGAAGGCTCTTTCTCACCAGCGACCTGCTTCTTCTTCCCTTCCCACCTCTTCTTCTTCTGTAACAACCTCATCTGTTCATATGATATATACTGGAAGGTCCGGCCGGGGCCCCACAGCATATATCACAAAACAGGCGGTAAAGGTACGGGATGATATCAGAGTAGCGCAACGCACCTTAACACATTGCATTCTGGCGGAAGCCTATTCTACTACATGAACTCCACAAGTGAATGTCCAACATATAATACAACTCCACATTGTATATATCTAAAATAGGAATGTCTTACAACAGTATAAAAGATGGCCTTATGGCCTTACATGGCTTTCAAAACAGTGGCCGCAACATTGGCGCGCAGGCCGGCCACAATAAAAGAAAACACAACAAGCATTTCCAAATAACCTTTGAGGCTAGCAGAAGCAGCAGCAGCAACAGCAAGGACCTCAACCTTTATGCGTCCTGCTTGGCTCTCCAGCACATGTACAGGGCAATCCACCAAACGGTGGCAAACAGAAGCAATGGTCAGCATTCAGCTGACCCAATTATAACGACCCTACCCCTTTTCTCAGGGCAGCAGTAATCTTCCCTACAGGCATATCATGTCACAAGCATGGCAATATAGTCATATAATGTGCTTTCACGCACACATGCCATCACAACCGTTCGCCACCCGGCCCAACGGTCCGTGCACTCAGGGCACATTCTTGGTGTTCTAGCAAAGCACTTGACCACCATCGTATCAGGGTCACAACACAACGGTAACTCTCTTGAGCATTTACTCCATGATGTGCAGCCGGAGTTCTAGTCTTACTACACTGGGATGGCCCGTAGCCCCCCATTGTGTCATCGCGCGCAGGCCTAAGACTCATGCTATGCGCTCCAACAGACCGCACTTTCTGGTCCACGTCGGACGGACATAACGCAGGTCGGATCCTCCACCCCCCCCCCCCCCATTGCTCAAATCGTCTTGCCTTCACCGAGTACGGCGTACTCGCGGCTTAATCAAAGGCGCGGGAAAGTCTCACCAATCTTGTTCTTGGCATTCAGCCTGGGTATTTCTCTACACCCATTCATCTCACAATATCAGCGGGTCTTTCCTGGGCACCCCAGTACTTCATGTTCCTCATTCACAGGCACGACACCGCAATATCACAAATGTCAGGGGTCTTTCCTGGGCACACCAGTACTTCCTGTTACTCTCTTCACAGGTGGACACCCTACGACATCAAGTATCACAAAGGGCCTTTCCTGGTCATACCAGTACTTCCTGTTACTCATTCACTGGTGTGACCCAAAAGCACACGCATAACACGGATATTTTCCTGGACTACCACTTCAGTACTTCCTGCTACTACCCTTCACAGGCACAACCCGTTGACTCCTTAAACTACACGTTTATCACGGAGTCTTCTCCGATTCGTATGCAACATCACCAATCCAGACCAACATGTCCAGATGGGCTTCACACAACATGCATATTTCGTACTCCATTTCCGGATCTATATGCCAACAAAAAGGGATTTCATGCATCCACCCAAAGACTCCCAAAATCAGTCACCTCTTGGTGGGGGAATCACAAACATATGCCAAAAGGAAGCCTTCACATGGCTAAGAAGAAAAGTCGTTACCCTTGAAGACCTCTTTGGTGCCATGAAGCTCCTAGTTGGCTAGCAAGAGGTTTTCCTCTACAAAACTGGCCTCGGCACGTAGCTTGACACTCTCAAGCTCCACCAGCAGCAGCCCTTCTCCTTCCTCCTCCTTCCTCCTCTCCCTTTCTCTCTCTAACTTGTAGAAAGATGAAGGCACTAATCAAATGAGCATATGTTCTCAGTTTTCGGCCTTAAGGAAATAGGAAAGAAGCTCAGCCCTTGGATCCCAGCTGAAGGAATGGACGGCCACAAATTTGCCAGAAAGCTTAATTTTTGCCTGACACGGCCTATGACACGCCCGTATCCCAGGTCGTGTGCCTCAAGCGGTGCTCAACCGACTTATCCAAACCAGTGACACGCCCATGGGACACGCCCGTGTCATGGGCCGTATCACTCAACACGCCTTCAGACACGCCCGTGTCTGTGGCCGTGTTCATCAGGCTGAAAAAAAATCCCAAAATCGCCCGAGACTCACACGGCCTGGGACACGCCCGTGTCCCAGGCCGTGTGCCCATACACGGCACTTGACACGCCCCAGCTCAAAATCGTCTTGCTGATTTCGTCGAACCAAAGGGACACGCCCTGTGACACGCCTGTGTCACAGGCCGTGTTCACTGCACTCGACAAACGTCGACCGCATCTCGACACTCGACAATCGTCGAGCAACTTTCGTCGAACGCGCTGACACGCCCTGTGACACGCCCGTGTCATAGGCCGTGTCCAGAGTCGACCAACTTTGTCGACCACTCGTCGACTGTTCCTCTCGACACTCGACGCACGCAGGACACGCCCTGGGATATGCCCGTGTCCCAGGCCGTGTCACCCGAAAATTGCCTGCTGATAAAAATTTGGGCTGTTACAACCCTCCCCTCCTACAAAAATATTTCGTCCCCGAAATTAGTACACAGGAAGGCAACCAGCAACCAGCAACCAAATAGTTATAACATTAACATTTTCAGATTACAACAACAATCTCTCCACGAATTACAGAAATAGCTCGGGAAATCCTTCTCGCATGGTTTGCTCTCACTCCCATGTAAGTTCTTCACGACCGCAGTTGTCCCACCGGACTTTAACCATGTCGACCGTCTTGTTCCGCAACTGTTTCTCGGCTCGATCCTCGATCTGAATAGGTCTAACTCTCGTTGTTAGCCCATACTCCACCAGCACACGATCAGCCGCGATCACTTGGGTTGGATCTTTAACGGCCTTCCGAAGCACCGAGATGTGAAATACATCATGTAATCCACCCAAGTCTACCGACAGAGCTAGCCGATATGCCGCTTCTCCGACACGCTCCACTACTTCAAATGGACCCAATCGCCAACCGCAAAATCCACGTTTCGGTGCTTGGCGTTGTAGTACTTAGCTTGTCGATCTTGAGCAATAAGTAGCTTCTCTCGAATAGTCTGTATGGTTTGGTTTGCTTTATCAACTTCATTTGGTTTATAAATTCGAGCTTCGCCCGCTTCTACGCAAGCCAAGAGAGTACGACACTTCCTTCCATATAACGATTCATATGGTGTCATCCCAATGCTCGGTAGCTGTTATTATACGCAAACTCTACCATATAGAGATGATCTTCCCATCTCTTTCTGAAGTCGATGGCGCACATACGGAGCATGTCTTCCATCGTTCTGTTGGTACGTTCAGTTTGGTCGTCCGTTTGGGGATGAAAGGTTGTACTGAACGTCAACTTCGTGCCCAACAGTCGGTGAACTAGCCTCCAATCCTTTGACGTGAATCGCCCATATCGATCACTAACGATGCTCCGAGGAACACCATGAAGCCGTACAATCTGGTCAACATATAACTTTGCCAAACTTTTGACTGAATCATCCCGCCTATTCGGGAGAAAATGTGTCGCTTTAGTTAGCTGGTCAACAATCACCCAAATGGAATCATTTACTCGCTGCGATCTCGGTAACCCGTGCACAAAATCCATGGAAATATCATCAAATTTCCACTCTGGGATCGGCAGCGACTTCAAATAACCGCCCAGCTTTTGGCATTCCGCCTTCACAATCGCACATGTTTGGTATTTGGCCACATAGAGGGCAACATCTTTCTTTAGCCCTGGCCACCAGAATAGCTTTTTCATATCATTGAACATCTTCGTGCTCCTGGGGTGAATGGAATACTTTGTATAATGTGCTTCATACATCAGTTCTTCCCTCAATTTACCCGCATTCGGGATGCACAAATGGCCCTCTTTTCGCAAAAGACCGTCAGGAGAATTTGCCTTCTGGCCCTTCGTTAACATAGCGTAAGAGATCTTCATCCAACTCCATTGCCCGTCGAACTCGGTCCGCAAGCTCACATTGCACCTCGGTCCAGTTCAAACATGCAGTGAAAGTGGAATTCTTGTCAACACAATATATCTCTAATGCTTCCAATTCCTGGATAAGACGTTCATCATGCCTTTGCAACTAATTCGCTCTAGCCGGCACTCTCCGACTCAAGGCATCCGCGACAACATTCCCCTTCCCGGGAGTATAGTGAATCTCAAATGTGTAGTCCCCAAGGAACTCCAACCACCTTCGTTGTCACATGTTCAAGTCTTTCTGCTCCAATAGGTACTTTAGGCTCTTGTGATCTGTATAGATCTCCACTTTCACTCCATAAAGGTAGTGTCGCCACAACTTGAGTGCAAAAATCACCGCCGCTAATTCCAAATCATGGACGGGATAGTTTCGCTCGTGCACCTTTAGCTGGCGTGAGCCATAAGCAATTACCTTTCCATTTTGCAGAAGAACGCAGCCTAAGCCGCTCCCTAAGGCATCACTATAAATAACAAATCCATCGGTCCTACATGGCGAAGACAACACCGGCACCGTGGTCAACCGAACCTTCAGCTTTTCAAAAGCTCGTGCGCACTCTGGCATCCAAACGAACTTCTGATCTTTTCGCGTCAATGTGGTTAGCGGCAAAGCAATCCGCGAGAAGTTTTCAACAAATCTTCGGTAGTAGCCCGCAAGTCCAAGGAAACTCCTGACCTCGGCCACAGAAGACAACATTGGCCACTCTTGTATGGCCCTTTTCTTCGTTGGATCCACTGCAATACCCGCTCCACTCACCACATGGCCCAGAAAAGCCACCGACGATAGCCAAAACTCGCACTTCGAGAACTTGGCATAGAGCTAATTTTGCCTCAACGTATTCAACACCAACCGCAAGTGAGTCTCATGCTCCATTTTCGACTTCGAGTACACCAGGATGTCATCAATGAACACTATCACAAACAGATCTAGGTTCTCTCATAACGTGTGGTGCATCAAATCCATAAACACTGAGGGCGCATTGCACAGTCCAAATGGCATGACTGTGAACTCATAGTGCCTGTAACGCATTCTAAATGCGGTTTTGGGAATGTCACCTTCCCGAATTCTCAACTGGTAATAACTAGACTTCAGGTCCAACTTCGAAAAGACGGTAGAGCCAACCAGCTGATCGAATAACTCATCAATCAGGGGTATCGGATATTTATTCTTCTCGGTCAGCTTATTCAGTTCACGGTAATCAATACATAACCGCAACCCACCATCTTTCTTCTTTACAAAAAGCACAGGCGCGCTCCAAGGTGACATGCTTGGGTGTATATAACCTTGCTCCAGCAATTCTTGTAGTTGGACTTTCAACTCAGCCATCTCTTTTGGCGTGACGCGATATGGCGAGCGGGCCACAGGTTTCGCACCTGGCACCAACTCGATCGTGAAGTCAATCTCCCGCTGGGGTGGTAGCCTAGGGAGATCCATGGGAAACACATCTGTAAATTCCGCCACAATCGGAACCTCGCACACACTGGCCTTAGGCTCAACAGCCTGAATAAGTGCGAAATAACATTACGCACCCTTCCGAACAGCCTTGACTACCTGGAGTGCAGAAATCAACGTCCCGCCCACTCCTCGCATACCCGCGAACTTTGTCTCCTGTTCGGTATTCTGGCCCAACGTGATCTCTTTGGACTGGCAATCGATCATGGCATGCTGCTCCGCAAGCCAATCCATCCCAAAAATCACGTCAAATTCTGATATCGACAATACAGAAGCAGTCAAACTGAAATCCCGACTTCCTATTTGGACCGCCACATCGCAAGCTTGACAGCAAGCATCCAACAGTCATTCGACAACACCACTCTAACGCTATCTATCTTTGCACGACTAGGTATCCCAAGTCGCGCTATGAACTCACTAGACAGAAAAGAATGCGACGTACATGTATCAAACAGTGCTCGCGCCAGCGTGTCCCAAATCATCACAAAGCATGTGACAATCATGTCACACACACAAGCCACAGATACATATGCACTAAGCAAAGCATACAAGCAATAGCATACGCAAAACTAAACTCATACCTGTGACGACGTCACTCTGCTTGATGGCCTCCTGCAGGCCAAGATTGTAGACCCGGGGTTGTGCCTGAGAGGCAGAGGAGTCCACCACCGCCTTTCCTTTTTCCGCATAAGACGCTCCCGCCTTCGTTTCACTCTTTGGCAGCATTCGACAATCTCGAGTTATATGCCCCGCCTGGCCACAATTATAGCAGATACGAGTATCCGGTTTTGAGGTAGCCCCCAACGTTGCTCCCGATGCAACTGATGAAGGAGCTTGTGCACTTGTCTTGGACTTCTTGCCACATTTCTTCTTATAAAATGGTTTCCCAGATCGGGGCACCTTCCACTCCGGTTGCGTCACAGCCAAAGCCCTCTTCCCCTGCACCCTATTCATATCCTTTTCCAGCGCGCTCGCAGTGTCGACCAACGCATGGAAGCCTTGGTTCACAGAACTAGAAACCAAGAACCTCAACTCGTCCCTCAGTCCTTCATAGAACCGATTTGTCTTCCTCTGCTCATCAGCAAAAATAGAACCCGCATATCGCCCCAAGCGAGTAAACTCATGCAGGTATGCGTCAACACTGCTATCACCTTGCGTCAGCTGTTGGAATTCATTTTCCATGGCTATCCGTTGAGCCGCAGGAAGGTGCTTCGCTAGGAAGAGTAGGGAGAATTCTTTTATGGATATTTGTGTTAAAGGACGACCCGCCAAGTGATGCAACTCCATCTCATCCCACCACAATCTAGCTTCTCCTTCAAGCAGGAAGGTAGCTAGCATGACTTTCTGATGCTCCTCCGATCCAATCACCGTCATGATGCGCTTGACGCGCGATAGCCAATCCTCAGCCTGCGTAGGAGTTCCCACTCCCGAGAACGTAGGCGGATGGAAACTTATAAACCGCGTCAGCTGCTTCTCAGCCGCTCGAGGAGCCACATCCACTACAGGTTCAGGCCTTGCCGCTACCTGTTCTGGCCTCACAGTCGGTTGTTCCTGCCAAAGTGGCTGTCCTTGGATCATGGCAAATAAAGCCTCTGCAACTAAACGCACATGTTCCGTAGACGGTGGAGGTGTAGGCACCGCAGCTGGTGCCGTACTTTCATCAAAATGCTGGGGCTCTAACTGCCCAGCTCCACTCCGTGTCACCTAAAGGTGGACAAGACACACACATTAGCGTCCTTACACAAGCAAACAACACAAAATAGGAACACATAGGTTCCCCAAACACAACAATTTGCATTCCTATCATGGACATTCAGGAGTTCAATCGTATATTTTGGTTTACACAAACATGTGCGCGCCACCCCACAAAAGAAGTCGACCACGACTTCGAGAGGGAAAGACCAAGACAGCCGATACCAAAAATGTAACAACCCCATCCGTTCATATGATATATACTAGAAGGTCCGGCCGGGGCCCCACAACATATATCACAAAACAGGCGGTGAAGGTACGGGATGATATCAGAGTAGCGCAACGCACCTTAACACATTGCATTCTAGCGGAAGCCTATTCTACTACATGAACTCCACAAGTGAATGTCCAACATATAATACAACTCCACATTGTATATATCTAAAATAGGAATGTCTTACAACAGTATAAAAGATGGCCTTATGGCCTTACAGTGGCCGCAATATTGGCGCGCAGGCCGGCCACAATAAAAGAAAACACAACAAGCATTTCCAAATAGCCTTCGAGGCTAGCAGAAGCAGAAGCAGCAACAGCAAGGACCTCAACATTTATGCGTCTCGCTTGGCTCTCCAGCACCTGTACAGGGCAATCCACCAAACGGTGGCAAACAGAAGCAACAGTCGGGATTCAGCTGACCCAATTATAACGACCCTACCCTTTTCTCGGGGCAGCGGTAATCTTCCCTGCAGGCATATTATGTCACAAGCATGGCAATATAGTCATATAATGTGCTTTCACGCACACATGCCATCACAACCGTTCGCCACCCGGCCCAACGGTCCGTGCACTCAGGGCACATTCTTGGTGTTCTGGCAAAGCACTTGCCCACCACTGTATCAGGGTCACAACCCAACGGTAACTCTCTTGAGCATTTACTCCATGGCGTGCAGCCGGAGTTTTAGTCTTACTACACCGGGATGGCCCATAGCCCCCCATTGTGTCATGGCGCGCATGCCTAAGACTCTTGTTATGCGCTCCAACAGACCACACTTTCTGGTCCACGTCGGACGGACATAACGCAGGTCGGATCCTCCAACCCCCGTTGCTCAAATCGCCTTGCCTTCACCGAGTATGGTGTACTCGTGGCTTAATCAAAGGCGCGGGTCGGTCTCACCAATCCTGTTCTTGGCATTCATCCTGGGTATTTCTTTACACCCATTCATCTCACAATACCAGCGGGTCTTTCCTGGGCACCCCAGTACTTCCTGTTCCTCGTTCACAGGCACGACACCACAATATCACAAATGTCAGGGGTCTTTCCTGGGCACACCAGTACTTCCTGTTACTCTCTTCACAGGTGGACACCCTACGACATCAAGCATCACAAAGGGCCTTTCCTGGTCATACCAGTACTTCATGTTACTAATTCACAGGTACGACACAAAAGCACAAGCATAACACGGATATTTTCCTGGACTACCACTCCAGTACTTCCTGCTACTACCCTTCACAGGCACAACCCGTTGACTCCTTAAACTACACGTTTATCACGGAGTCTTCTCCGATTCGTATGCAACATCACCAATCCAGACCAACCTGTCTAGATGGGCTTCACACAGCATGCCTATTCCGTACTCCATTTCTGAATCTATATGCCAACAAAAGGGGATTTCATGCATCCACCCAAAGACTCCCAAAATCAGCCACCTCTTGGTGGGGGAATCACAAACATATGTCAAAAGGAAGCCTTCACATGGCTAAGAAGAAAAGTCGTTACCCTTGAAGACCTCTTTGGTGCCATGAAGCTCCTGGTTGGCTAGCAAGAGGTTTTCCTCTGCAAAACTGGCCTCGGCACGCAGCTTGACACTCTCAAGCTCCACCAACAGCAGCCCTTCTCCTTCCTCCTCCTTCTTCCTCTCCCTTTCTCTCTCTAACTTGTAGAAAGATGAAAGCACTAATCAAATGAGCATATGTTCTCAGTTTTCGGCCTTAAGGAAATAGGAAAGAAGCTCAGCCCTTGGATCCCAGCTGAAGGAATGGATGGCCACAAATTTGCCAGAAAGCCTAATTTTTGCCTGATATGGCCTGTGACATGCCCGTGTCCCAGGCCGTGTGCCTTAAGCGGTGCTCAACCGACTTATCCAAACTAGTGACACGCCCATGGGACACGCCCGTGTCATGGACCATGTCACTCAACACGCCTTCAGACACGCCCGTGTTTGTGGCCGTATTCATCAGGCTGAAAAAAAAATCCCAAAATCGCCCGAGACTCACACGGCCTGTGACACGCCCGTGTCCCAGGCCGTGTGCCCATACAGGACATTTGACATGCCCCAGCTCAAAATCGTCGGGCTGATTTCGTCAAACCAAAGGGACATGCCCTGTGACACGCCCGTGTCACAGACCGTGTTCACTGCATTCGACAAACGTCGACCGCATCTCGACACTCGACAATCGTCGAGCAACTTTCGTCGAACGCGCTGAAACGCCCTATAACACGTCTGTGTCACAGGCCGTGTCCAGAGTCGACCAACTTTGTCGACCACTCGTCGACTGTTCCTCTCGACACTCGACGCACGCAGGACACGCCCTGGGACACGCCCGTGTCCCAGGCCGTGTCACCCGAAAATTGCGTGCTGATAAAAATTTGGGCCGTTACAACTTCTTGCCCATGAAGAGGGCTTCACTGCTCTCCTCAGAAATAGTGACTCCAGCCATCTGCCTTGCTAGACTTTCCTGCGAAGCAAGCAGATTTTCAAGCTCCAGCAAAGATGGCTGAGTGGCCCAGCCTTGAACTGACGTAACAAAAGCAACATATTCCTTCCGCAAGCCACGGATTATGTGCCTCTTCAATTTAGCCTCAGAAATAGGCTCATCAGGATCAAGAGCTGACAGCTCAGAACACAAGCTCTTCATCTTCAGAAGAATTTTGAGATGGTCAGGTCTCCTTGAGTTGCCCTTGCCAACTCATTTCCCAAGAACTGGAGCCTCGCCACGTTCTTCCTATTGAACAACTCATTAATAGTTGTCCAAATATCAGCAGATGATTCACATCCAATGATGTGATCAAACAGCTCTAGTAACACAGCTCTCATGAGAATAAACTCTGCCTTAGCATTGGTTTTTCTCCAGAGCCTCACCTGCTCAGCAGTTCCGAAAGCAACAGTCACTTCCTGTCTGTCGTCACCACCGACGAACTTCCATAGCTCCTCACCAAGAAGGTAACTCTTCATGCATGACTTTCACTTTTTATAGTTAGTCGTGGTCAAGAGTTCAATGCCAAGACCCCGTGCATAGCTTCCTTCCATTGCAACAACCGATTGGTTAAGCCTTCAGAAGTACAGAGCACCAACACAGGTTGATCACCACTCAAGCACAGAGCAACAACACTGGTTGAACACCACTTAAGCAACTGAACCTCCCTCTGATACCATGTTAAATTTTCTCAAAGTGGTCAGCAAGATAGCCCAAAGCCAAATTAATATTCACGGCACTACCCAGTTCATACTTTGATCAAGTGGAAATCTCAAGGAGCAACACTTAACATAACATGCAAATGGAAGAACAAGCAGATCTTATTCATTAACTTCTTTACAAGACGAGGTATAAGTGGCGAGACATGATTTCTCTAGTACACAAGCTACAAAACAGAAAGTCCAAAATAAGCCAAGCGAACAGAACTGCAGACCGCCGAGACCGCTGAGTCCGCCTAGTCGCTGAAACCGCCCGCTCTAGCTGATACGCGTCGAATAGAACACGGAGTACGCCTGAGACTGCAAGGCCGCGCGGACACTCCGTTATTCGCGTACTGCTGATGAACTGATGAACAGACCGCCCACCCGCCTGAGACCAGCGGACAGGTTATTGGAACTTGGCAAAGCTGAAGTAGAGAACTAACAAGCCGCAGAGCGACCTGTTGAGACCGCAGAGACCGCACACTTCCAAGTACTTGACCGAAGTCAAAGCCAAACTCTTGGCTCCTTGAATCTTGTCGCGCGACCTGCACACCGCAAACAGTTAACTCTGATTCAATCCGTGTGGACAGAAAAACCTAGACCGCAGCACTTTGACCGAGCCCCCACTTACTGTTCACTCAGTTACTGTAGACGTGCCGGGGGGTTCTATTTATAGGCGAGGTGAGGAGTGTGGTCACCTCCCTAGTGGATAGAGTCACCGCCCCAGCCCACGCGCTAACTAAACACCTGTCCGCTGAGTCCGCAAGGACTTAGCCGGATTACAAGGAACAAACCGCCAGGAGCAATAGCGATGCATCTTTAGGCGAACTCTCATCAGACTGCCCAAGTTATGTGGACAAGGCACCAGCCCACAGAGCCCGCAAACACCGCAGGACAGCAAAATCCCCCTTCAGTGACTGTCCGCACATCACCAGAGCAACGCCTCTATCTGCCACAAGTCCACGACCAAAGGTAGTCCGCCCGGTCAACAGCGGACTTGGCGAATACAGTGGACACACTGGTCTTGTCACAGAATGTGACCAAGTCCAGTAAAACACCAAAAGAGCTAGCGCGAACTCGGCGGACATAGCTCCATCCGCCAATCATCCAAAACACATATCGCCAACACCTCGCCAGATTAAGGCAGTCCGGAAGTTACTCGCACGTCTGCCCAACACAACGGCCATCTGCCGGACTCCAAACACCAGTCCGCCACAGCGACAACACTGTTGTACTACCAGAGCTCGGCAAGGCCACAGCCAAACTCAAAGGCCAGTCCGCAACAACGGACACTGCGGACTAGCCAGTCCGCCACTCCTCATGCGGATAGAGCACAGAACCAGCCTGTTAACTCAAGCTTGCAAACCCGCAAAGCTACTGATCAACCAAGCACTGCCTACAGTCTGCACATCGCAGTCCGCTCAGTCCGCTTTGCTCGAAGCCCGACGTCCTTGGCCATAGACCAACCAGTCCTCATAGCAAACCGCACAGGCTGCACACTAGGCCGCACAAGCCACTCCTCAAGAACAGCCAAGCTAGCACCCAGAACGCAACCAACTGTCCGCCCAGGCCGCGGACACAAACCGCTCAGGCCGCTCTACAAGAACAGCCAGGTCCAATCAGGCCTTTCCACCAGGCCGCAAACAGCAGCCCGCCCAGTCCGCCCAGTCCGCGGACTCTGTCCGCTCAGGTCACCCGGCCTGCCCATCAACCACTTTCACTTCACAAATTTCAACAATTTCATGTATAAAGTGACTGCGTTTTCGAATTTAATGATTCAAGTTATTCTCTTTAGTTGGTCTAAGCAACTATCTCCACCTAAATATTTGTGTCCCTATTCTGAATAGGTCAAAGGCCTACCCATGTCTATGAGAAAGGAGATTTTGGATTTAGATTTAGTTTTTTTGCTTTCTTTCCCTACATACTCTTCTTACCAAATGCAAATGTCAATTTCCCCAATATATCAAATTTTATGAATTGTTGACCGCCTACTATTATTTTTCGGACATGCTTAAGTTTGTATTCAACATTTTAGTATAGATTATTTTATTCTAGGACCTGAAAATAATTTAGTTGATAGCATTAGCTTCTCTACATACTCTTCCTACTAATCTCAATGAATATTTCTGTATGAGTTCCAGATTACTTAATCCACATCCAGCCTTTTAGAATCTTCAATACTCTCCAAAATGTATTTCCAACCAAGATTTGTTGAGATTATTTTAACTTCTGTTTAGAATCATCTTCGCACCACAAATTGGAATAATTTTTACCATCGAAAGAAGTTAGTATGTGTTCATCTCCTTTGTTTTATATTGTGGCTGACATGATAATTTGCTAAATCCCAATTTGCTAAAAACATGAAAACCAAGAAATAGAAATAGGCATTTCTTCTTCCGTTGTGATACTCGACAGTGTTGTGAAATATTGATCTTTTTTATTCTACTTGCAGGTAGTGATAGCAAGATTGAAGCGCTGTATGATCTATACTAAAAAAAACAGTGTTGTGAAATATAATGGGTTGATAAAAAAGGTAATATTTATTTATAATCCAAAATTATCATGACAAACAATTATTAGTCAATATGGTCAATTAAACCTAGGTAAAAATTATAATTTATTATATTCTTAATTTGCACAGAGCATGAGTATGAAATGGGCATCTATAACGATGGACATAGGTAGCAGCAGGTAGATAGATTTATTGTCAATTTGTGAAAATTTTACGACTGAACTGAGTAATGATGTCAAAGATAGAAAAGGTGAAATGATGTGCATAAGCACCCATTAGACTTTTAAGGAAATAATTTAGTTGTATATTTATAATGATGACATTGTGCAAACTATTAGAGCATGTTGTTCTAAATTAGCATTATTCATCTTTATACCCAAAGTCATCCGACACGACAAATGTCGCCTTCCACAACATATGTCATCCCCCACCCACGACAAATGTCATCCGCCATGACATATGTCGTCTCCCACCCATAACAAATGTCATCCCCCACCCACGATAATTGTCACCCCTCCCCCACAAGACAAATGTTGCCCGCTATGACAAATATCGACCCTCATGACAAATGAAGCCACACACACAACAAATATAGCCCTTCACGATAAATGCTACCCCCATGACCAATTTCTCTCTCACGACAAATATCTCTCTCATGATAAATGTCGCCCCCACGACAAATGTCGCACATACGACAAATGTCGCTCCAACGACAAATATCACCGCATGACAAATGTCTCCCCCACAATAAATGTCGCCCAGACAACAAATGTCCCGCTCACGATAAATGTCGCCCCACAAAAAATGTCGCCCCATGACAAATGTCGCACTCATGACAAATGTCGGACCAACGACAAATATGTCCCCCACGACAAATGTCGCACCAATGACAAATGTCGCACCAATGACAAATGTCGCACTAACGACAAATGTCGCACAAACAACAAATATCGCCCCTAAGAAAAATGTCGTCCCCACGACGAATGTTACCCCACGACAAATGTCACCCCATGTAACATCTCATTTCCAACTAGACCCCCTAAGAGTGTTTTTGTCATGACTAGGTCATGACAAAACCCTAGGAAGCCCAAGAAGACCAAGTGAGCTTAGACATGAAGTTGAAAATCATCATGGTCTGCAAATAGTAGAATTCTGAACAATAGTTTAGGATGACCATGGGGCTACACCTTGACCCCAAGACCCTACCACAACACCCCCAAACATTTTGGGAGGCCCATTAGAGCCATAAGGACTCATTGGGTTCAATCAAGAGACTCAGTTGACTCAAGTCAACCCTAATCCTAAATGGGTCAAACTAGCCTACTTAGGGTCAATTGACCTACCCCTAGCCAAATGGACTCCACCTATGCCCTCCTAACCCTAAAGTGAGGTCAATGGGTCACTAAGGACACATTGGGGTCAGCCCTAGAGGCCAAGTTGACCCAAGTCAACTCAAGCCCCTAACCTGGTCAAAGTGACCTTACCAAGGGTCAAGTGACCTCCAAGGTGCCAAGTTAACCCTATCCAACCCCACATAGGCCTTAGGGGAGGCCAATGGGTCACCAAGGACCCATTGGGGTCGACCGAAATGGTCAATTTGACCAAAGTCAACTCAACTCTAAAATAGGTCAAACTAGCCTAAATGACCTAACCAAGCCCAAGACACTTGGGCTAAGCCCAACTTGAGTGGCCCATTAACTTTAGGAGGCTGATATTTATGAGGGATGCCACCTAAATTTCGAAGGGGTGACTACGAGAGAGAAAATGAGAGTTTTCTCCTTAATGAAGGAGAGAGAAAGAGGAAAAGAGAGAGGAGTTATGGAGGGAGGCCATGGGCCACTCCATTCATCTCTCCATTGTACTCATTCCTCTCCCTTGCCTCTTGGGATGATGATGCTATCAATTCCAGCCAGCCAACACTAATGGGGGGAGCCCAACCACCATGGCCAACCAACCCTTCACCTCCCCTCCCATGAAAAATATAAATCCCCCTATGCAGCCCCCCATTCCAATTTCTGATCTTCCCATCACCTTCAGAACGTCCTTGGCAGTCAAAATAACGTATTGGATCTAAGGTTTTGGTGGAGGATCGAGGATTCGGGCAAGCTCGCCGGAGAGGAAAAACGCCATGGCCGACCACCACCGCCGCTGTCATCGAACCACAAACAAGGTCCTCCTCTACTCCTTCTTTCGTGGGTAGATCGTAGGAATCGTTTAGGACAAGAATCGGACTCAATTGAGCCGATCCAAGTTTTCGTTTCCATGTTTTTTCCAAAAAAAACAATGGTGGTCGTGTTCGCCGGAAACCGCCTCTCCGGCGGTCGTGCCGCCCCCTGACGGTTGCCCTCACCTCAACGGAGATGGTGGTGGTGGTGGCTGGACAGGGAGGTGGCCAAATGGCCGGCGGTGGCTCATGTAAAGCTACAGGTTTTATGCATTTTTTTAGGGTTGCTGGTTCGGGTTTTTGAGAAGATGAACAGTAATCTACTTAATTATTATATTTATATATATAATATTGTTATTTGTTACCCCTTTAACTTGCACATTTTGATGTCGTTAAATGAGGCCTTTAGAGGCTGTTTTAGGAAAAATGGCCAGTCACAAAGGTTGTATCTCTTCGAGTCTAGATTTTTTTAAAATTTATTTCAACTCGTTTGCGTAAGTTGTTAGACCACATCACCCATTTTGGTGGGCCCTATACCTAGGGCTAACCTGAGATTCAAATGGATTCCCACACTTCATCCTTGGTCCCAATTACTTGAAATTTTGGCAGGGAGTCTACCCTAGCTATACATAGGGTCTGTCGAAAAATGGGAATTTTTGGAAAAAAATATTTCTATAGTTTTTATAAAAATTTAATAATCCATAAATAAATTAAATAGGTGTCCTAATGATCTCCAAACCCTCCCAAATTTTGGTGAGTGGTCCCTGGTATCAATACCTAGCTGTGTACAAAATTTCAACCCATTGGGATAGGTTTTGGTTAGGGAATCACCAAACCCTAGTTTGGCCTTAAGGAGGTATTTTTGATTAAAAGTGCACTATGGACTTAGGGTGGTCCCCTCCACTCAACAGAGGCTGAGGTTTTGGACACTGACTTGGCATGGCCAATGTCACCTTCTTAAGGAAAATGGGAAGATTTAGGCTTGATTTACCCTAGGGTTCAACCTCAAACCCTAAGGAAGGACTTTTGAGGGTTGTGAAGGACATGAGGGCAAATGCCCTTGTATGGCCTTGGAAACCCAGTAGAATTGAGGCTAATGTAATCTAAGTTCTCTGTTATGAACCTTAGAGGAGTTGGAGCAAGGTAGACACCTCAAAACCCTAACCCTAGTTTTAGGGTAGGAGCACAAATTTGAAGATTCAGCCACTAAACCTTCCCCCGAAGTTATGAAACTTGGGTAGAGTAGGTTTTAGGCCATCTAGAACCCCTGGTAATTTCTATAGAATTTTATGGATTATATTCCCGGTATTTCATTTGTTAATTACCAAAAGGCCCAAAATGATGTTTGATTTTCTTATGGTTATTCTGTGCTTTTGAATCTAATGAAATTTGGTCAGAATATCTTAAAGGCCTAAGTGAATATCCCTGAATTTTATTATAATTTTTACTTGATAATATTTATTACTTCCTTCACATGTTTTGGAAAGGGGCTTGGTAGAATTAAATTAATTAATGATGATTTATCAGTTGAAAAATCATGACACTTAGGTTTTGATGTTTCCAGGCCAAAACGTACTGGTAGTAATTTATTTATAATTTTTAGAGATCTGTTTACAGAACTTCCTTCACAAGACCCTAATTTTGAGTTCACCAGGCTTGGATATTTAGTTAATTCAGGGAATACTTCTCTCGAATAAATTATGAAACTTTACTTGGAGGTTTTATGTGCCCTTATAATCATCCTGGAATTTTCTCTGAATTTGTGGAAGTATTTTTGTTGTACATCCCCTTTAAATGATTTATTATGGAATAAATTTGAAATACAATTTAAAGGCTTAAACCTTGCTGAAAAATTGGGAGATTCTGGAGTTTTAGATTATTATTCATTTTGCATTTATCATAAATTTAGTGGGATTTTATCTTGCCTAAATCTTGTACTTCGCATTCAACCTTGGAACTTTTGGCTATTAGAATAAATAAATAAATTGTCGGTTAAATTATGAAAATTAGGAAATTATGGATTTAGGCTACAAATGTCAATATAGTCCTCCAATAATTATTATATGAGTACTGGATGATCATTTGGTATACTTCCCATTTTACGGGTCATATAACTTAAGTGGTCTGCATTTAGTAAAACTGCAGGAAATCATTTGGGATATGAATTAGAGCACATATGTTGGGTTTTGTTGGGTTGCTGGAAAGGATAAATAGAACTAGATGCATCATTGGAAGATAAAGTGAGTAGGGTGATTGTTTTGGCTAGGGTTTAGAGGCGCTCGGGTCCGACGAAAAATCGTCCTCCCCGAAGTGAAGTGGAGTCAAATCACCTTAGGATTAGTCTATCGTTACATGAGAAAGTGATGGGTAAGGGGATCAACCAATAACAAAAATAAGTACCTTGTGAAAGGGAACGCGGGGCGTAATCCCAACATAGTTCCTAATGCCCCTTGAGAGCCCTTCAAAGGGAATGTCGGGGGCAGTCCTGGGTTAACGTAAACTATTTTAACAAACTGAAAAGAGTAACTTAGTAATTAGGGTTGCACCTTTCACAAACACTGATAGCACCGTAAGATAGTTGGGAGCTTCGGCTCGGATGGTTAAAAGACGGACTTTGGGTCTGGGGAGCTTCGGCTTGATTGTTTGAGACAGACGTTTTGGTCCGGGGAGCTTCGGCTCGGTTTTTGATTACGCTAAATTTGCATGTGCATAAAAGAAAGGAAAAATTAAGGTGGTGGGTCTTCGGTATTGGAAGATCGATGCACCGACGCCAATAAGTTGACTCGGCAAATGTGGTTAGCACTTCGCCAACAGAAGTCCGGTGCGCCAGCCGGCAAGAGTACGCAGGAGTCCGCTTCGTGCACCAAACGTTGAGACGTACGATAGGTCTGACCGGTAGTGCTTTACTGGTTTAGAGGTGGGCGAGGCCCAACCCACCGCTTCCGTCTGTCACTACGGAGGTATCCTGGGAGGTTACGGCTCAAGAAAGAGGGAACTAAAGGTCTGTGTGCACAGAGTCGGGTGTGTGTGTTGCACTTGCATGTTCCATCATACCCACTTGCATGTCATAGCATAATCGATTCATTTAACCCCTGACACTTAATGTATAAGTGGAATGGGATGCTTATACATTAGGACCTGTTAAACGACCCCTTGGTGTATAAGCTTATGTGGGCAAGTTTATAAATTAAGGTCAATTTCGATATATATTTATATATTGTTGTGTGATAACCGACACCCCAACGTATAAATTGGTATGAGACTCTTTATACGATGGGAGCCTTGCAGAAGACCCCTTGGCTTATGTGTTCTCACATAAGTGAAGGTTACTTTTCATATTTCATCTTATTGTCAACAACTATTATAGAATTGTTAGTGTAGGTCCGCTGCCATCTGTATTTGATTATTCTCCACCTTCAAATCCTCCCCTTTCTTCCTCTCCGCTCAGTGCCTAGGAGCCATGGGGGAAGGGGTGGGGATGATAGGGCTTAGTCTTTTAGACTAACGGTTTTCGAACCGCATCATTTAGGGGATCGTGGAGCCCAGCATGGAGGAGCATCCCCAGAGACCGGTACGCTTGGAGGTGGGGCAGTCTAGCTCCGGAGTTCATACAACCGGGACCGTGAGTCTCGACCTTGAGTAGTTTTTCTGCTTTTGCTTCCGCATGAGTGATTTTGTAGTGAGGATATGATGTACCGGGCATAAGCCCGTATTTTAGCACTCTGATGTTTTATTCTGTGGACACTCCCTTCGTGGAGATTTATTTACGATGATATGTGATTTTCTGTGGACTGTTAGTTTCCATTACTTCATTATGCTACTTTTCTATGATCGAATTGGCCGGCAGAATCGGCGCTTTGTGGTGATGACTCTTCAGGGCGTGAAGGAGTCACCGCAAAACGGCGGTTCTGGGTGTAAGACCCCAGTGTTGTAAAAAAAGGGGGGATCTTCCAATGATGCATCTAGTTCTATTTATCCTTTCCAGCAACCCAACAAAACCCAACACACGTGCTCTAATTCATATCTCAAATGATTTCCTGCAGTTTTACTAAATGCAGACCACTTAAGCTATATGACCCGTAAAATGGGAAGTATACCAAATGATCATTCAGTACTCATATAATAATTATTGGAGGACTATATTGGCATTTGTAGCCTGAATCCATAATTTCTTAATTTTCATAATTTAACCGACAATTTATTTATTTATTCTAATAGCCAAAAGTTCCAAGGTTGAATGTGAAGTACAAGATTTAGGCAAAATAAAATCCCACTAAATTTATGATAAATGCGAAATGAATAATCATCTAAAAATCCAGAATCTCCCAATTTTTTAGCAAGGTTTAAGCCTTTAAATTTTATTTCAAATTTATTCCATAATAAATCATTTAAAGGGGATGTACAATAAAAATACTTCCAAAAATTCAGAGAAAATTCCAGGATGATTATAAGGGCACATAAAACCTCCAAGTAAAGTTTCATAATTTATTTGAAAGAATTATTCCCTGAATTAACTAAATATCCAATTCTCAAAATTAGGGTCTTGTGAAGGAAGTTCTGTAAACAGACCTCTAAAAATTATAAATAAATTACTACCAGTACTTTTTGGCCTGAAAATATCAAAACCTAAGTGTCATGATTTTTCAACAGATAAATCATCATTAATTAATTTAATTCTACCAAGCCCCTTTCCAAAACTTATGAAGAAAGTACTAAATATTATCAAGTAAAAATTATAATAAAATTTAGGGATATTCACTTAGGCCTTTAAGATATTCTGACCAAATTTCATTAGATTCAAAAGCACAAAATAACCATAAGAAAATCAAACATCATTTTGGGCCTTTTGGTAATTAACAAATGAAATACCAGGAATATAATCCATAAAATTCTATAGAAATTACCAGGAGTTCTAGATGGCCTAAAACCTACTCTACCCAAGTTTCATAACTTCGGGAGAAGGTTTAGTGGCTGAATCTTCAAATTTGTGCTTCTACCCTAAAACTAGGGTTAGGGTTTTGAGGTGTATACCTTGCTCCAACTCCTCTAAGGTTCCTAACAGAGAACTTAGATTACATTAGCCTCAATTCTACTGGCTTTCCAAGGCCAATCTCACCCTCTTAAGGAAAATGGGAAGATTTAGGCTTGATATACCCTAGGGTTCAACCTCAAACCCTAAGGAAAGACTTTTGAGGGTTGTGAAGGCCATACAAGGGCATTTGACCCCATGTCCTTCACAACCCTCAAAAGTCCTTGCTTAGGGTTTGAGGTTGAACCCTAGGGTATATCAAGCCTAAATCTTCCCATTTTCCTTAAGAGGGTGACATTGGCCATGTCAAGTAAGTGTCCAAAACCTCAGCCTCTGTTGAGTGGAGGGGACCACCCTAAGTCCATAGTGCACTTTTAATCAAAAATACCTCCTTAAGGCCAAACTAGGGTTTGGTGATTCCCTAACCAAAACCTATCCCAATGGATTGAAATTTTGTACACAGCTAGGTATTGATTCCAGGGACCACTCGCCAAAATTTGGGAGGGTTTGGAGGTCATTAGGACACATATTTAATTTATTTATGGATTATTAAATTTTTATAAAAACTATAGAAATGTTTTTTCCAAAAATTCCCATTTTTGGACAGGCCCTAGGTATAACTAGGGTAGACTCCCTGCCAAAATTTCAAGTAATTGGGACCAAGGATGAAGTGTGGGCATCCATTTGAATCTCAGGTTAGCCCTAGGTATAGGGCCCACCAAAATGGGTGCTGTGGTCTAACAACTTACCCAAACGAGTTGAAATAAATTTTAAAATAATCTAGACTCGAAGAGCTACAACTTTTGTGACTAGCCATGTTTCCTAAAACAGCATCTAAAGGCCTCGTTTAACGACATCAAAATGTGCAAGTTAAAGGGGTAACAAATAACAATATTATATATATAAATATAATAATTAAGTAGATTACTGTTCATCTTCTCAAAAACCCGAACCAGCAACCCTAAAAAACGCATAAAACCTGTAGCTTTGCATGAGCCACCGCCGGCCATTTGGCCACCTCCCTGTCCAGCCACCGCCACCACCATCTCCGTTGAGGTGAGGGCTACCGTCAGGGGGCGGCACGGCCGCCGGAGAGGCGGTTTCCGGCGAACCCGACCACCATGGTTTTTTGGAAAAACCATGGAAACGAAAACTTGGATCGGCTCAATTGAGTCTGATTCTTGTCCTAAATGATTCCTACGATCTACCCACGGAAGAAGGAGTAGATGAGGACCTTGTTTGTGGTTCGATGACGGCGGCGGTGGTGGTCGGCCATGGCGTTTTTCCTCTCCGGCGAGCTTGCCCGAATCCTCAATCCTCCACCAAAACCTTTGATCCAATACGTTATTTTGAGTGCCAAGGACGTTTCTGAAGGTGATGGGAAGATCAGAAATTGGAATGGGGGGCTGCATAGGGGGATTTATATTTTTCATGGGAGGGGAGGTGAAGGGTTGGTTGGCCATGGTGGTTGGGCTCCCCCAATTAGTGTTGGCTGGCTGGAATTGATAGCATCATCATCCCAAGAGGCAAGGGAGAGGAATGATGACAATGGAGAGATGAATGGAGTGGCCCATGGCCTCCCTCCATAACTCCTCTCTCTCTTTTCCTCTTTCTCTCTCCTTCATTAAGGAGAAAACTCTCATTTTCTCTCTCCTAGTCACCCCTTCGAAATTTAGGTGGCATCCCTCATAAATATCAGCCTCCTAAAGTTAATGGGCCACTCAAGTTGGGCTTAGCCCAAGTGGCTTGGGCTTGGTTAGGTCATTTAGGCTAGTTTGACCTATTTTAGAGTTGAGTTGACTTTGGTCAAATTGACCATTTCGGTCGACCCCAATGGGTCCTTGGTGACCCATTGGCCTCCCCTAAGGCCTATGTGGAGTTGGGTAGGGTTAACTTGGCACCTTGGAGGTCACTTGACCCTTGGTAAGGTCACTTTGACCAGGTTAGGGGCTTGAGTTGACTTGGGTCAACTTGGCCTCTAGGGCTAACCCCAATGTGTCCTTAGTGACCCATTGACCTCAATTTAGGGTTAGGAGGGCATATGTGGAGTCCACTTGGCTAGGGGTAGGTTAATTGACCCTAAGTAGGCTAGTTTGACTCATTTAGGATTAGGGTTGACTTGGGTCAACTGAGTCTCTTGATCGAACTCAATGGGTCCTTATGGCTCTAATGGGCCTCCCAAAATGTTTGGGGGTGTTGTGGTAGGGTCTTGGGGTTAAGGTGTAGCCCCATGGTCATCCTAAACTATTGTTTAGAATTCTACTATTTGCAGACCATGATGATTTTCAACTTCATGTCTAAGCTCACTTGGTCTTCTTGGGCTTCCTAGGGTTTTGTCATGACCTAGTCATGACAAAACCACTCTTAGGGGGTCTAGTTGGAAATGGGATGTTACAAATCCCAATAAACAAAACAAAGATTTCGTCCCCGAAATCAAGGTTAAGCCTACGAGAATTTCTACCGAAGAAAAGAAACTTGTAACATCACATCGCGATGCCATGTTTGCTAAATTAGGTTTAAAGGGAAACCTAAATCTATGACCAATTCGCCCAATTGGCAAACCAAGATCCCAATAAACAAAAGATAAGCCCCCAATAAACAAAAGTTTAGTCTCTACTCTTCTTGGAGCAGCCCTATTAGTTTAAAGCAGGAAAATAAATTAAACATCTTGAGGGGTTGTGAGGTATACCTGATTGAACAGCTCTGGGTATTTTTGTCGCATTAGATCATGCGGTTCCCAGGTATGCTCCTCCTGGCCGTGGTTCCTCCACAGGACTTTGACAAACGGAACCTTCTTGCGACGCAAGTTCCGTACTCCTCGGTCGTCGATCCGAACCGGCTCTAAGCGAACTGACCGGTCTGAAACTACCGGCCCTTCGGTGGTCACAATCTGCTGCTCCGGGCGTAGCAGAGCCCTCCTCAGCGAAAAAATGTGGAAGACGTCGTGCAGAGCTGCCAGCTCTGGTGACAACTCCAGCCTGTAGGCTAGGGGTCTGATCCGCTCCAGGATCCTGTAAGGGCCCACATACCTAGGGCAGAGCTTCTTCTTCCGACCACGCACCCGTGAAACTCCATACGTGTGCCGGATCTTCAGAAACACTCGGTCCCCCACCTGAAACTCTACCTGACGGTGTCGGGCGTCGCAGTACTTAGCCTGTCGACTCTGTGCTTCCAGCATCCTGTCCCATAACAGTCTCACCTGAGCCTCGGTGTCTTCGAAAAAATCCGATCCCAACGCCTTCGAATCCTCGTCCTGAATCCATGAAAGTGGAGTCCTACATCTCCTTCCGTACAAGGGTGGAGAGTTGTGTTGAATGTCGACCGAGAGCCCAGGTAAGCCTGTACTGATCTTCTCTCCTTGGACGTACACTATCCATCCTGATTCAACACGATCATCTTGAGCACACCATGATAATGAACAACTACTCACAAAACTTATGAAACACCTACGGGAGTTTTCTTTCGGGTCAGGGTGATCCTAGATATCTCGGCCAGTCTATCGTTGATGTTCCGATTATAATTAAGCCCGGCGTGCGGATGAGGAATCATGTGTATGAAAATCCCTAATTATATCCTCGAACTTCCACTCTAACCGGGCAATGACTGTAATAGTTTCCCAAAAGTTCTTGCACTTAACCTTTATCGGGCGACGGACCTCACCGTGCATCACAAAATCCATGACGCCCTTCTTCACTCCAGGGAGATACACGTTCCGAGATACACCAAACTTCCGATGATTAAATTTCTCACTTGTACGGGTAGACAACAACTCTATAAGATCTCCACTTCGCAATTAGATTCTTATCCCTACGAATACGCCCGAGTAGCACCGAATACGGTTTAAGTCCATTTCACTATATTTACGACGCAAACTTTTCTAGATGAGATCTAAGGGAAACCCAAGTCAGTAACTAATTTGCCCAATAAACAAAAGACACGCCCCCAATAAACAAAAGATAAGCCCCCAATAAACAAAAGATAAGCCTCTACTTGCCTTGGGCTGAGTATCTTTGATATTACCATGTTATATCCATCCTAGCTGGGTGCACAATCCCTAGGGCGTCAATCTTTGACTTGGGGTTCCAACCTGAATCTGTTGATATACTCCATATTTTAAACCCTCCGAGTCATATTTACGACAACCTTATCAGAGTCAAAATGTTCCCAATTCCAACTGGGTCTCTTCCGAACTTGAATTCCTATCCGACCTTCGGTGTTCGTCGTGATGGTGGTCTCCAAGTAATCTTGTTACTGGTATGAGGGTTGAGACTATGTATCTTCTATCATTCTGCTAATGGATTATTAGTCTCAATTCTCCTTAAAGCAGTCCTTCTGGTTTGAGTAATCCTTGATAGGGACCGTAAGACTACCTGAGTTTATGGCTTAGGTAGCCATTCTCGTGTTATACTCCTCCTTTATTCTCTTTAAGTATCTCCTTAGCTTAACCAAGTTCATACCCAAAGTCTATTTCAGACTAGGGCATACTATAAGTTATCGTGGTTAGTCATGTCTCCTAGTGGGTTGAGTCTGACTCGTTGACTAAAGAATTATAAGACGAGATCTTCGCAGCCTAAAGTGCTCCCTGCTAGGGGCAGGGTTTGCCGCAGGCTACAAAGAAGGATTCCAATTGTTAGATAGCGTACAAATGGAAAGAATGGACAAGATAAAGTGCACTTTTTGTAACGGTCCAGGCCCATCCCATGGGAACCCGCTGGCACCGCCGGCCTACCAGGGTCCAGACCCGGGCTCACCACTGGTAGTAAGTCTTTCACATTCAAGCCTGCAGGCCATGCACCCCAACCCCTCTCCTGCCTGTTTATCAGCACGGTAGGTTGCAGCTCAGTTGGTGATGAGGGAGTGGTGGAAAGCTCTCTTATCAAGGTCCTGGGTTCGAGATCTAGTGGCAACAACCTACCGTGCTGATAAACAGGCAGGAGAGGGGTTGGGGTGCATGGCCTGCAGGCTTGAATGTGAAAGGCTTACTACCAGTGGTGGGCCCGGGTCTGGACCCTGGTAGGCCGGCGGTGCCAGCGGGTTCCCATGGGATGGGCCTGGATCGTTACACCCCACGACAAATGTCACCCACACGACAAATGTCGCGCTCACCACAAATGTCACCCCCACAAAAAATGTCGCCCCCACGACAAATGTCGCCCCCACGACAAATGTCGCCCCCACGACAAATGTCGCCCCCACGACAAATGTCGCCCCCACGACAAATGTCGTCCCCACGACAAATGTTGCTCACCCGCCAAATACCCCCCGAGCTATAGACACGTGTCTGTCACTCGTATAAAAAAGAAACCTTTTGATGCAACATTCATAATATCACTTTTACGCCTTTTTTTTGCATTACCATATCTTTTTGCTAAATTTTTTTAAAAAATTTTAAATTTTGGGCCATTTCCGGCAAATGGCGAAATATGCACATCCTGCACCTAAGTGAAAGCCGGTATTACTCGCTCCGCTTTCAAAATAACGGAAACCTCTCGCTCCTCAGTCCCGATCGGTCATCCTAAATGCTCTCCAACTCTTCCGCTAGGGCATCCATCGCCTTCTCAGCCTTGAATAAGAGAGGACCTTGATGGATCCTTCAATTCCATCATCTTCCTGCTCCTCTATAGGGCTAAAGCTTTTGGGCAGCACACTCGCCATTTCCCACTCTAGGGCATACAGCCAGGGCTGCTCTTTCTTCCCTCACCGTAAGCAGCTCTCTCCTAGAGCTCCCTCGATCTCCTTCTGGAATCACCCAACTGCCTCATTCCCTCATCTCAGCTCGCAACTGAAGACCCCATCTCTCTTCTCTAGTGGGATTTCTCTCCAGTGCCACCTCCTCTCAGGGTTTCCAGCGACTCTATCCCGACTACAATTTTTCCTCAAGCTCGCATCCTCATCCTCTTGTAGTTATCATAGGTGAGATTTTATTCTTTTTGAGAACCAAAGTGTTTTTTTCTCTTTTATTTACCGTCTCTTTAGGAATTTTGGCTAAATTATCTCATAAATAGATTTTTGGCACTTTGCACCCCCAAATAGGGCGCTTAACTTTTAGTTTTGGCACTTTGCACCCGTCAAACCCTTGAATTAGGCACTTTACACCCTCTCTTATTTATCATGGTTTTTCATTGCCTTCAAAATATAATCATATTTTGGTCAACAAAAAATGGCGCCTTTAGTTTAGGTGGATTTTTAAATGAAATTCTATGTTTTAAAATAGCAGGATCAGTCCATTAGTTTAGGATGATGTTTTTTTTCTGAACATAACTCATACAACAACCTAAAAATAGCCAGATGTTGTCGGAGTTTTTTTAGGAAATAATCGGCCTAAACTCAAACAACATCTGATTCAAGAGTTCTAAACAGAACTCATACAGCCACCTAAATATTCCCATTCCTCTTCATTTCTTTTTTCATTTCCGAAAACTCATAAAACATCTGATCATTTGAAGAAAAAAATTACAGAACATCAGCGATTTCAGCAGTTTCTCTGATGTTTTCTTTTTAAAAACAATTTACAGATTTCAGAACTTATATTAGAACATAACTTCATTAGAACAGATTTCAGAGATTTCAGAACTCTTGCATTAGAACTTGTACAATAGAACTTTAGTACTACTGTAACATTCCCAAAGCCCATTTTTGGTTCAGGTTTGGGTGACACGGCCTGAGACACGGGCGTGTACCAGGGCGTGTCCTTCTCGGGTTGAGCAGTTGGGTGTGTGGTCGACGAATTTTGGTCGACGATCGTCGAGTGCAGGGTACACGGCCTGTGACACGGCGTGTCACAGGGCGTGTCCAGGCGGGAATGCGTGTACTGGTGGACACGGGTGTGTCCTGGTGAACACGGCCTTGGACACGGGCGTGTCTCATGGCCGTGTCCTTCTTGGGTGAGATGGGATTGTGCTGTGTGAAGTACACGGCTATTGGACACGGGCATGTCGGGTATGACACGGGCTTGTAGGGTGTGACACGGGCGTGTCACACGGCCGTGTACTGGTTGGAATTGAGTCGGTTGCCTGCCGCTTAAGTGACACGGCCTGTGACACGGGCGTGTCACAGGGCGTGTCAGGCCGTGTTCAGCCTTTTTCTGGGCAAATCCGAGCTGTTCATTTCCTTATCCTGGATTCAGTGGTCTAGGTTCCTTACATGTGGATAAAGGCCGAGGAATGAGGATTTATTCTCTCATTTTCATTCTTCTTCTTCTTCTCACTTTCCATGAGAGAGAAAGAGAGAGAGAGAGAGCTTGAGAGGGAAAGGAGAAAGGAGAAACCAGCTGCTAGAGGAGCTGCGGAGTGCGGAGCGATGATCCAAGATCGGATTCGTGAAGGCAAAGCCGAGGCGGTGACTTCTATCCGGCTACTTCATGACGCCGAAGTGATCTTCAAGGGTAACGATATCCTTCTTGGACATCGAAGTCCTTTTTTTATGCACGTGCATGAGATCCTCCACCAAGAGGTGGATATCGCAAGCGATTCCTTGGTTGAGTCTGTATCTAGAACCAGAAGTGTGGAGTACGGCATAGACATGCTGTGTGAATCCCATCTGGATGGGTAGTCTGGATTGGTGATGAGTATGGGTCAACCGGAGAAAACTCTGTGGATTTGATGATATGAACGGTTTATGCTTTGTTGGATGTATGTATGATGTGATTATGAATGTATGGATGCTTTGAGTAAGCTCCTGGTTGTGATGAGAGATCAATTGGTAGCATGTCTGGGGAGCGCGGATAAACCCGACCTGTTCTAGGTTGGGTTGATCTGGATAGATGATGGATCGATTGGTGGCAACGCTTGGGGAGCCGAGTTAAACCCGGCTTGCTGCACCACAGGGGTGGGTCAATCAGAAATAGGTGAGGGTTCGATTGGTGGTAATGCCTGGGGAGCACGATAAACCCGGCTTGCTACACCACGTGGGTGGGTCGATCTGCTCTGGTTGTTTGTGTATGCTGTGAGGTAGTACCTCTGAGTGGTATGGACAGAATGTCGCCAGCCTGCGGGATTGGTGGACTAGGATTGAACCGACCAACCAACAAGTGAAGAACCTCTGATCGGCGGTGTACGGCTGGGATATCCGGTACACCAATAAGGTGCCCTGAGTGCACGGAGCGTCTGGTGGATACTAGCCATGCATACAGGGAAGAAACCATTGCCCCAGGTAAGGGGTAGGGTCGTTATAATTGGTCAGCTCATGCTGACCATTACTTTGTTTGCCTCTCCTGGTTGGATATCGAATTGCAGGTGTTGATGCTGGAATTAACTTGAGCGGACATGGCGGATTGCTGCTTAAGGCACTTGAAGGCCGTGCGAAGCGTGGTTGGATTTCATGTGTGGTCGGTATGCGTGGCAATGTATGAAATGTACATTTGTGTAAAGAAGAACCTGTAAGGCCTTAAGGCCATGAGTGTGTGTGTTGTATACATTCCTGATTTTGATATATATATGTGGAGTTTGTATATTAGTGGACATTCATTGAGCTGATTTCATCCAACGTAAAATGCTGCGCTAGAATGATTTGAGTTAGGGGACGCGTAGATTTTGATTTCCACACGTAATTCCACCGCTTGTGTGGAAATATGGCGTGGGGCCCGACCGGACCCACCGTTATATTCCATGTGACGAGTGGGGGCATTACAAAGTGGTATCAGAGCCAGGTTGAGATTATTTGGGAGGAAGAACATAATTGAACTCACGAATATCCGCTAGAAATGTATTCCATGCACGTAAAGTGCGTGAGTGTGTAGTCAATGTAAAATTACCGTTATGACATAGGTGATTAATGGTGTTTTGTACATTGCTAGGTGGCGAGGAGTGGTGCTGGGCAGTCTGAGCCCCAGCGGTCCGATGAGAGTGCAACACCCGTTGAAGCGTCTACGCCTCCCTCGACGGAGACCATACGGATGGTGACGGAGACGGTGCTTGCAGTGTTACATGCACAACCTACTGGGCAGGCAAGGCTTGCATGGGTGCCAGTACGGCCTAGTGCAAGGCAAGAGCGTGCTGTAGTTGTGGTGGACGAGCAAGTAACGGAGGAGTCATTGAAGCACTTTATGGAGTTTCATCCACCTACGTTTGGTGGGGCGACTTCCCCAATGCAGGCGGAAGATTGACTTGCTAGAGTAAAGAGGATCATGACGACAATCATGACTCCGGAGGAGCAGAAAGTGACCTTAGCCACTTTTTTGCTGGAAGGAGATGCGAGATTGTGGTGGGATGACGTGGAAGTGCATCACTTGGCAGGTCGAGGATTAGCGGAGGTCTCCATTGATGAATTCTCCAGATTGTTTCTCGCCAAGTATTTGTCAGTGTCGCAGCGGATTACGATGGAGAACGAGTTTCAACGTCTGGTGCAGGGTGAGACTGATATTGACACGTACCTGCATGAGTTTACTAGACTGGGACGTTATGCGGGGTCTACCTTCGCGGAGGAAGCGCGAAAGACGAATCGATTTTATGAGGGACTGCAGGATGAATTGAGGTTAGTACTCCCGAGTTCAGTGAACCAAGGCTTCCAAGCGTTGGTCGATACGGCCCGGGCGTTGGAAAAGGACTTGAAGCGGGTACAAGAGAAGAAGAGGTTGGCAGGAGAGAAGCCAAAATTCAAAGTGTCCCAGTCAGAACAATCGGAGTTTAGAAGTCGAGAGAAGAAAAAGTTCAGGCCTGCTGAATCAGCTCCGTCAACTGTTTCTTCGGGGGCGACCTATGCTCAAGGACGTGTTGATACACATATATGTTATAATTGTGTGTAGCAAGGACACATAGCTAAATTTTGTTGGAATGCCCCTTCAGGGAGTGAAAAGAAGACAGGTGCGTCTTATGAAGAAAAGGGGAAAGCAGTGGCCGAGTCATCTGCATCCCGGACGCAACCTCGATTGCATAATTTGGAGGTGCAAGAGCCGCAAAGTTCAATTGGGGAAATACAACCTCGCGTGTTTAATTTAACGCCTCGAGTGTTTAATCAGGCGGCTGAGCGAAAGGAACCATAGAAAAGTGACTTGTATCACTTGGATGATGTGACTACTGTAAATGCTGATAATGAGACTGGTGTACATATATGTGGTATGTTATGTTAACCGTTGAACTGTTGGTGCACATTTGGTGTATGTTGCTTGTTGTGGTTGAGCCAAATTTCGGGGACGAAATTTTTTTGAAGGAGGGGAGGATTGTAACATTCCCAATGCCTATTTTTGGTTCAGGTTTGGGTGACACGGCCTGGGACATGGGCGTGTCCTTCTCGGGTTGAGCAGTTGGGTGTGTGGTCGACGAATTTTGGTCGACGATCGTCGAGTGCAGGGTACATGGCCTGTGACACGGGCGTGTCACAGGGCGTGTCCAGGCGGGAATGCGTGTACTGGTGGACACGGGTGTGTCCTGGTGAACACGGCCTAGGACACGGGCGTGTCCCATGACCGTGTCCTTCTTGGGTGAGATGGGATTGTGCTACACGGCTATTGGACACGGGCGTGTCGGGTATGACACGGGCGTGTAGGGTGTGACACGGGCGTGTCACACGGCCGTGTACTGGTTGGAATTGAGTTGGTTGCCTGCCGCTTAAGTGACACGGGCGTGTCACAGGGTGTGTCAGGCCGTGTTCAGCCTTTTTCTGGGCAAATCCGAGCTGTTCATTTCCTTATCCTGGATCCAGTGATTTAGGCTCCTTCCATGTGGATAAATGCCGAGGAATGAGGATTTATTCCCTCATTTTCATTCTTCTTCTTCTTCTCACTTTCCAAGAGAAAGAAAGAGAGAGGGAGAGCTTGAGAGGGAAAGGAGAAACCAGCTGCTGGAGGAGCTGCGCAGTGCGGAGCGAAGATCCAAGATCGGATTCGTGAAGGCAAAGCCGAGACGGTGACTTCTATCTGGCTAGTTCATGGCGCCGAAGCGATCTTCAAGGGTAACGATCTCCTTTTTGGACATCGAAGTCCTTTCTTTATGCATGTGCATGAGATCCTCCACCAAGAGGTGGATATCGCAAGCGATTCCTTGGTTGAGTCTGCATCTAGAGCTGGAAGTGTGGAGCACGGCATAGGCATGCTGTGTGAAGCCCATCTGGATGAGTAGTCTGGATTGGTGATGAGTATGGGTCAACCGGAGAAGACTCCGTGAATTTGATGATATGAACGGTTTATGCTTTGTTGGATGGATGTATGGATGTGCTTATGAATGTATGGATGCTTTGAGTAAGCTCCTGGTTATGATGAGAGATCAATTGGTAGCACGTTTGGGGAGCGCGGATAAACCCGACCTGCTACACCACTAGGGTGGGTTGATCTGGATAGATGAGGGATCGATTGGTGGCAACGCTTGGGGAGCCGAGTTAAACCCGGCTTGCTGCACCACATGGGTGGGTCGATCGGAAATAGGTGAGGGGTCGATTGGTGGTAATGCCTAGGGAGCACGATAAACCCGGCTTGCTACACCACGTGGGTGGGTCGATCTGCTCTGGTTGTTTGTGTATGCTGTGAGGTAGTACCTCTGAGTGGTATGGCCGGAATGTCGCCAGCCTGCGGGATTGGTGTACTAGGATGGAACCGACCAACCAACAAGTGAAGAACCTCTGATCGGTGGTGTACGACTGGGATATCCAGTACACCAATAAGGTGCCCTGAGTGCACGGAGCGTCTGGTGGATACCGGCATTTGTGAGATGGTTGTGATTGGTAGATTGATAGCTTGTTATGGCCATGCATACAGGGAAGGAATCACTGCCCCGGGTAAGGGGTAGAGTCGTTATAATTGGTCAGCTCATGCTGACCGTTACTTTGTTTGTCGCTTCTGGTTGGATATCGAATTGCAGGTGTTAATGTTGGAATTAACTTGAGCGGACATGGCAGATTGCTGCTTAAGGCCCTTGAAGGCCGTGCGAAGCATGGTTGGATTTCATGTGTGGCCGACCTGCGTGTCGATGTATGAAATGTACATTTGTGTAAAGAAGAACCTGTAAGGCCTTAAGGCCATGAGTGTGTGTGTTGTATACATTCCTGATTTTGATATATAAATGTGAAGTTTGTATATTAGTGAACATTCATTGAGCTGAGTTCATCCAACGTAAAATACTGCGCTAGAATGATTGGAGTTAGGGGACGCGTAGATTTTGATTTTCACACGTAATTCCACTGCTTGTCTGTGAAATATGGCGTGGGGTTCCGGCCGGACCCACCGTTATATTCCATGTGACGAGTGGGGGCGTTACAACTACTCCCAAAACAAGCTTCATTTCAGAACTCATACAAAAGATTTGTGAACTCATACAAAACTTCTTAAACAGTAGTCAAACAAAACTTATACAGAACTCATAAACAAGCATCATTACAAAACTCCCAAAACAAACATGCACCATTCCAATAGTAATATGCATAAGAACACAAAAAACAATAAATTATCCAAAACATAACAAAATAGCAATTTATTCAGCATTAGTCTTCATAAACATCCGGCAGATAACATATATGTAGTGTAGTCTTCATAAACATCCGGCTGACCTGCGTGGAATACAAGATAAATTTTAGAATATAACCCACTTAATTCTTCTTCAAAAGATATAACATTATGTTGAGTACCGTCAAATGACGAATGTGATGACCTACTTAATCCTTCTTGCTCAACAGTATTTGAACGTCCAACCTTCTTTTTCACCTAAATTGAATTAGTGTATGTATGCATCAAATTTAATATCAACAATGAATGAAAGCAAAAAATAGTATTTGTATTAACCGCTAGTTTGAGTCTGGATTTTGTTGGTAATGGTGGTTCAGTTTCATTGGACGACTGTCCACAACTCTTTTTATTATGTCCAGTTAACCCACATTCGGTACTAGAATATTTTGTACCAATTCTATTGACACTATATTTCATGGTCCTCTTCTCGTCTTCAACTTTTCTTGTTGCCTGTTTTGAAGGTCTTCTGGGCAATTTTGGCTTTGTATTCCACGACAACAAAAGATTTAAATTATATTGTGGCCACTCACCTTGCCCTTTAATGGGATTCAACATATGATCATAAGCTTTCAAGAACGTACTTTTCTTAAACCACAACAATAATCCTACAAGTTCAAGTTGCCTCCTCGCTGCCGAGTTGCTACCTGCCACTGCCTCCACCTTGCATGGATTTTAATATCATTACATCCACACTTCTTATTACTATTCAAAAGCATGTCTCGGCCACCGACAATTTCATACAAATATCTCTATAATGCTGCTCACTTAAACCATGTGAATCATTCATGTAAATCCCATTTAATAACCGCCTCATCATTCCAGCCAACCCTTTATATAGCCAGGCTCACTATATTAATTCTCATACACTAAACTCTTTCAATTAATATTCATGCTCTTAATTTCCTTTTCATCCACGTCACCTTCCTTTGCATGACCAGACCTTGCATTATGACGCCACAATACCCTCATTATTTCCATGTTGTAGCTGAACCATACCCCTTCCTCTTCCAAATCATAACCGACAGCCCCTCTTATTTTAATTAAAACCCATATCTCCTCATATAGCTGCCCAATTATCATTCCATGCATGCACTTCTATATTTATTTTAATTTAATTAATGTTGTTAATTTTCATTCCCCCCCTTGAAAGAGCCGCAACCCTTTATTTTACTCTCCATATCCATTCCTCTCCCCTTGTATCCATTAATTTCTTTCTTAATTGTGGCCATCCAACCCTTCTTCTACCCATCATCACTTCATATTCTCATATTAACCCCTCTTTATTCCCTCATTTAATACATGTATGCATGTCCCCTCCTATTCTCATTAATTATATGAAGCCACCCATTCATCTCTCCTTCTTACATCTTCCCCTTCCAACCATTCATATTCTTCACATTCATCCTCTCATTTATCTATAAATAGAGGTCATATTCCAATCATTCTCCCTCTCTGAAGTGCTCTCTTCCTCAGCCCATTTGGGCATAGATGCCTTTATATTTTTTTGTTATTTGTCGATTTCCTTCTTTGTATTTTTCTTTTATTGTATTGTAGTTTTATTTCATGTAATTTCCATGTATGCAATGATAATTTAGATTTTATTTTTAGCAATGTTTCTTCCTTCATGTAACATTTTTATTTCGTAATGTTAAGTAGTATAAATGTTAGTTTCGATCATTGCGAAGTTTAAATGAAATTATCATTTCTCTTTTATTCTCTCTTTCTCCACCTTAGATTTATTCTTGATTTTAATGTGTCGAGTTCATATGCTGGTTATGAATTTCGATATATGTTTTCGTACTCTAGTAGCCAAGAGGATTGTGCGTACGAATTGATTGCTCAGGAATAAAAAGAGTTGATTGCAACCCTCAAGAGAAGATGACGAAAATCTTCTAGATATGAGTCAAATCCTATAGCGGGATTCACCTTGGTAAGACGAGTATTAAGTTATCGATTAGAATGAGAGTTCGGTCAAATATTCTTAATCTCAGTTTAGCGCAGTACTCGAAAGATGCGTGTTCATATTTCAGGAATCTCCACGGCCAAGAATCAGATTAGACATTTATAAAATATCTTTTATATTTCATTCAAAGTGTGTTGTGTTCAAGAATAGGTTTTTTATTTCGCATTTTAATTTAATTATAAATTTATCTTATATTTTTCGCCGATAAGATAGTAGTTATTTCTCAAAGTAGCAGTACTTGACAGACCCGAGTTTTTATACAACCTTGATATTTTTATATCCTATGTTATATTTCAATTGGTACACTTGTCTTATTCTAGTATAGATTGGAGAATACGATTCTCTCTATCATACGCCCACACTGCATCTCTGAAATCTTGAGATGTATTAAAGCATAATCCAACTTGAAATTCAAATTTTGATTCACCTGCATCCCCTTGATAAATCTCATAATGTGTTGATCTGCTTTTCTTTGGATTTGCGGTGGTAAGAGAACGGTTGCGTTCAATCATTTGAGTTGGCTCTTTACCAATGACCCATTCAACAGCTTCATCAATATTCTCATCAAACTTCAAGTCATCACTATCATAATCACCCTCTTGAAATTCATCAGTAAAAGTGAAATATGTGTCATCAGTGTCATCCTTATTACTCACCGAATCGTTGTAATTTTGAACTTCCATTATTGGTGTAGTATCATCATTGCCTCTGTAGTATCATCATTGCCTCCATACATATCTTGTTCTACTTGAGATCTCACAGTTTCAACATAAACATAAACTTCTCTTTTCAAGTTGATATGTTTTGTCAAACTTTTAACAATCTCATCATTATCCAACAATAACAAATTACTACAATCTCTACTCCCAAATAAGCAACCAAAAAATCTAACCCAACCATTGTGACTGAGGACTATTGTCATTTCATGCAAATCATGTAGCACTATTTCACCGGAATTACAGTAGTCAAAATAGTTGATTACATTAGGTTCGTAACCTACGTTTGCAGAACCTACGAATGAACCCAAATGATGCATTCAGATAGTGAATAAGGAGGTTTCAAACGGCATGTAGAATGCACAACCACTTGCATCCTTAGCACTACTAATCCACATAATCCTTTAGCATAATGAGTGAGAACAAAAAATTAAAACAAGAATGAGAAAAAACCCTAAACTAGATATGGATTTTGGGGGAAATAACTAGAAATCAGATAAGTACTAGAGATCAACCAGATTTAATTGTGATCAGCCAGACATCAAAAACTTGCAACCTAATACTAGAGATTAACCAGATTTAACCTTAAATAAGAGTATAAATATCTCTGCATTCCAGAAATGTACCAGATTAACGAACAAAGAATGAGGATAAGGTTCAGATCTCGGCCAAAAAATCCCTCTCTGGGAAGAGACGACCTGGAACGGTGCCACTGCTGATGGAAAAGGCGGCGAAGGAAGGCCTTAACGTCAATGCAAAGGAGCTGTGACAGATAGCCAGGACGATCTCAAGCGCGGAAAGTGGAAACTAGAGCCGTTGCAACTTCACGGGGAATGGGACCGACTGATCAGGGGGTAGGGTTTTGTCGGGTTACTCTATCTGCTTGAATCAAAGGACCAAAATACCCTTCATAACATAATTAAAAGGAAATAAAAAAACCATGATAAATAAGAGATGGTGCAAAGTTCCAAATTCAAGGGTTTGAAGTGTGCAAACTGCCAAAACTAAAAGTTAAGGGTGCAAAGTGCCAAAACCCCCTATTTGGGGGGTGCAAAGTGCCAAAAATCTCGTTCCTCTAAATTTCTATAGGGACTCTGTCTTAAAGAGGTAATTACAGTTTCTAAGATTCGCAAAATTTGCTTGAACTTCATTTTATAAGAAGAGTGGAAGAGGAGAATGGTTTCTCTGTTTAAGGTCAATCACATTAAAGTTATTTTCATATTTTATTTACTTTGTTTCAACTGTTACTTGGTTTTTTGTCGCATTTCTTTTCAAATGAGTAGAGTGCAATTATTTTTCCATATATTGGAGAGCATTGTTTGTAATAAATTATGGCATTCATGCCTTTTACGTTTACTTGAGACTTGATGTCTGAATGTATCAAATAGATTTACCAAACACTGAATTGGAAGAAAGCTATTTATATGAGCTATGGTGTGTGTTTAGTTTCCTCTTTTTGATTGATTTCGTTGGAAATTACCTCATTAGCTCTCCCTCTTTATTTATAGTACTGATTAAATGGTTAATGATATTTTGTTTTATGATATGAGCAAAAAGCGAGGGTTTTTTGTTCTATGATGTGTGCATGAGGGAAATCTATGATGGCTTATCTGTTCAAGGTTAGCCTCATTAATGTCCCTTTGGTAGTTTATTTAGTTTGCTTCATAATAGTTGTTAGAGCTTCAATGAGCCCATCATCCTCTTGAAATTTCTACATAAATTTGGTATGCATTTGGTGAAATTTCTAACTATTACTACTTTATTATAAGATTATTTTGGGTTTAATTTTATACTTCCACCTTACCGTTCGTTGATGATATTTGTAAAGCTATTTTATTACTGCTTCATGTAAATTTATTTTGGGGTTTTTCTTGATGCAGATTGATTATTTTCCTGATCAAAAGCATACATGTGTTATTGATGATGATGCTTGAAGTTTTGATTCGGAATTATTAGGAGAAGGTCAATGTGACGTTAATAGTCTAGATTTTGTTAAATTTGATTAAAAAATTAGGAGGCGTGGAATGCTTAGTTGGTTTAAATCAAATGTGAGTATGTACATTTAAATAGTATTTAAGCACTGTGTAGCATTAGACAGTTATATTTCATTAACTGCAGATATTTGTATTTATTTTATTTATAATCTTATCTTTTTGGAGTAGTTGCCCAAATCAGGTAATTATAATCAGATTGTTTGGCTAGGTAAGATGGAAAAAAACATTCTGTGTAATGTGTTTTTCTTATGGTTCATTGTTTTGGGGATTTCGAATCCCATCTTCTCAGTAGGTATTTCTAAAACCCTTTTCGTTTCAAAAGATTAATTTATCTGCAACCTAATGTTTGAATCTGAAATATCATCGTTTATTATAAGAGATCACAATACGTAGGGTTTTTTTTTGAAGTATTATCAAACTTTCCGTTAATCTGAAATCAAACACATTATATACACCCATGTATGTCTTCTTGATAGATTTCGGGATTGATTCATAAGTTCATGATTTGGGTATTGCGCCCACGATGAAACACGAACTTGAATCCATAGAGTAATATTCATTTATTTCTGAATGTATCCCCAAAGATCTCCCCCTTCTATTTTGAATCCATATCTCATCATTTGTCGTCCCCCACCCACGACAAATGTCATCCCCTAACCACGACAAATGTCGCCCCTCCCCCACAAGACAAATGTTTCCCTCTATGACAGATGTCGTCCCTCATGACAAATGAAGACCCTCACGACAAATGTAGCCCCCACGTCAAATGTTGCCCCCATGACAAATTTTGCCCCCACGATAAATGTCGTCCCAAATACAAATATCACCCTCATGACAAATGTCTTCCCCACAACAAATGACTCTCCCCAAGACAAATGTCCAGCTCACGAATGTCTCCCTACGATAAATGTCGCCCCACGACAAATGTCGCACCCACGATAACTATCGCACCAACGACAAATATCGTCTCCATGACAAATCTCGCATCAATGACAAATGTCACACCAACGGCAAATGTCGCATCAACGATAAATGTTGCCCCAAAGACATATTTTGTCCCCACGGCAAATGTCACCCCCACGACAAATGTCGCCCGCATGACAAATGTCGTGCTCATAAAAATGTCGCCCCCACCAAAAATGTCGCCCCAACGATAAATGTTGCCCCCATGACAAATGTCGCCCCCATGGCAAAAATGTCGTCCCCATGACAAATGTCGCGATCACGACAAATGTCTCCCCCCGCGACAAAAGTTTTCCTCAATAACAAATGTTTCCCCCTACGACAAATATTTCCCCCAGGATAAATGTTGCCCGCACGACAGATGTCGCCCTCATAACAAATGTCGTCATGGATAGGGGCAGAGCCCCGTGCCTACCACTCGTATATATATAAAAAATAGAAATATTTCCCTGCTAGAGTATACCTGAAATAAAAGAGAAGAAAAAAAATAGATGAATCAAAGAAAATTGTTGCTTCCTCAAAAATATCTTCGGAGGTGGCAAGGGATTGGTGCTTTTTGTTATTTTTGCTTGGGCACTCGATCGTCTTCAGAATCTCATTCTAGCACTCCTCCAGAGATCTTTTACGTTCGTGAATTAGGGAAAGGTTCTCTTTGTATGGGCGGCTCCTTGCAGCAGGGATGACGAAATAGCCTTTACTAGACGTTTGAGGGTTCAGTCCATGCCATCTGGAAAATAAAATGCTTTTATACGATTTAAAACCGATATCGTCGTCGATATCAATATCTTCGGCTATAGACCCTTTTTACGTGTAATCGCTAGCTTTCTTGCTCTAATATGGAAAGATGGTAGCCCTTTCCAAAATTACCACCAATACCATCGAAGATATTTATATTGATGGGTGATAATGCTTTTCCTTTTATGGCTTCCCGTGCGTTCCAGCTTCGAGTTCACGAATAGCTAACATGTCCACATCTAGGCTATCACGAGCGACAATACTATCGCCCAAGATAGTGCACAATTTTATTATTCCTGAAAACATCACACTTGTAATCCTGCATTCTATAGTCAAAGTATGTGTGATCAAATACAACTTTGGATTTGATATTACCAAACCTGAGATATATAGAACGCATGTTCCTATTTGTGTCTTTGTGATCTAGAAGTAGTCAATGAGTTATCCTCGCTACCAACATATGAGCTTATGTGGTACATAATAACGTACGAGAAATTGGATTTATGATTGAGGAGGCTCAGCTCTTAAATGTTATGGGTGCAAAGGAAAATTTAGTTGATTAAAAACTATTTAACAGTTTGTCAACTAGAATTTTAGCTGCTGTAGAGACTAAGTCCATTGTTGACTAGATGCAGTTTATGCAGTTGATGCAGTTGATGCAGCCGGCGCAGTCAATACAGTCGGCATATTGTATGTCAGGCTGGTGTAGAGACTAAGTCTAGTTTTTATTTGATGAAGTCGAAGCAGTCGATGCAGTCGATACAGCCGACATAATGTATGTCAGGCTCGTGTAGAGGCTAAGTCTAGTTTCGACTGTATGAAGTTGATGCAGATGATGCAGTCAATACAATCAGCATAATGTTTGTCAGGCTGGTGCAGAGGCCAGGTCTAGTTTTGACTAGATGAAGTTGATGTAGTCGATATTTCTAGGGTAGTTGTTTGCCAGCCTGCTAACTGGATGGTCCTGTGCATATAGCTGATGCCGTCGATATAATTGTTAACTTGAATTTGAGTCTAAGTAAAATATCGGCTACATGCGCCTTTTGCCATATTTTTAGCACTGAACCCGGTTCGGCCTTTTAAAATGGTAATTCATGTTAAGAACAAACCCGATTCACTGAACATTATATATAGATATAATTTCAGGGTTATGGAAAGATTTTTTTCAATTTTTTTCCCTGAGCCCTAAAAGTTGCGTAATTGTTCCATGACGACGCATCCCGGCGGCGGCCTCCCCCTCATGAATCGGAGCCTTAGCGTTGGTGGTACTCTCCTGGAAGTGAACCTAGTAGTTCGTGGAGACGAAGGCCTCAGTCATCCCCTTTACAAGCTGCCCTTGTGTGACGATGGTGAGGAGTTTCTCCCATTAGTGTGGATACCCATAAAGGTGCAGAAATATCTCTGCACTTTCGGACTCGACGAACAAGGACTTGAAGGAGGACTCCAACTCAAAACAAGAAGTTTTATTTTTCTGGAGTATTTTATCTGGAGCATTTTGGCTATTTTCTCAATCGTCCCTGCACATGTACTCGCAAAAACCCTAGCTGTTAGTTTATTTCTTGATTCATGGATTTCTTGAAGTCCTTTTACTATTGTAGGTGTTTTCAAGTACTTTATTCCACGAAGCACTTGTGATGTGTTGTTCCACTCGCCGATTTGAAAAACCCAACAGTGGTATCAGAGCCAGTTAGGATCCAGTGTGTGTAAATCAGGAGATTTAGAATTGTTCTAAATATCCAGATTTATTCATGGAACATCAAATGTTGATTTATTGCCACGAACGTCTGTGATACGTTGCAATTTTCATGTTTCAGAAATGCTTTTCTCTTAGCAGCAACCGTCCTTTTTTGTTTGTGAAACCAAATAGTCTTAGATTTTGAATCTGCCAATGAGAGATGAGCTTGTCCACTGCCATAAGGATAGTTGCTTGTGCCTGTGTACAGTACATGTAAATCCAAAGATTTAGAAATGTTCTGGTTTAGCCTTTTTTACATCAAGTGTTGATGGTTTTCTTGTGTGCACATCTGAAATGTATCTGGAATACAAATGTTGTAATTTTGAGAAATGTATACACATTGATTAGATGTTAATCATGATTAGATGTTAATCGATTGTATATTGAAAATAACTCAACCCAATATTAAGTGTTCGGATGTCTTTCGATGGATGACACTCTTCCTGGCTCAATCGATGAAGTTTGGGTTTGTCAAAACAAGGTGCGTTAATCTATCTTAGTAAGCGTACGGGCGAATAATTGTGATATCCCACTGTCGACATCGGGTCCAACTTAACAAGGTGACCTCAAAGGTTAAGTGTCTGGAGGCATAGAGTTGACATGTACTATAATATGGATGCGAATAAAGAGTTATTCACCGACCATACAAGAGTTGCATGATGATGCAATTGACAAAGGTTGTCAACCTAAATAACCATTTTATGGGTGATCAGCCAAAGTTGACACATGGGGTTGGTGAAATATGCATCTTTTCCACTAGAGAGTAGCTCGCATAAACTCTTTGAATAGATATTGAGGGTTATCAATTTGATTAAAATAGTTCTTACAAAATCCACTAGTTGTAGCTGATTAAATGAGTTAGTGTTTAGGAGGGTGACAAACAACCACTCTTTTATAAGTCTTTTGAGTGACCAATCTTATGAAAAGCTAAGTGTTGAGGTGCGCTTACTTGAGCAATCACAAGAGCACAACTGTGGAGCTCGCGTTGAACTGGAGAATGAGCAGAGAGCCAAATCTTTGCCTAAAAAGCTTAGAGCTCTCCCCTTTCCTTTTTTTCTCTTTCGCCTTCAAATGAAGGCTCATCTCCCTTTTATAGTTTTTTGGGGGGAGCTCACATAATTGCGCTCTTCTGGATGTTGAACAAGCAAATATGAATGCCTACATTTGATATTCTGGATCACTAATTTTTGGAATATGACAATCTTGTCGCCGAGTGGTTCGGGCGTCTTGGGAATGGAAATTGGTGATTGCAGCAATGATGATGACAAGAATGTGCGTAATAACGCAATCATGAAGGGGCGTGTATGGATTCATGTGCCTTGTAAACATAAGAGTGCAATGCACCTCGTTTGCATACATAAGGGCGCACACTCCCTCTCATGACCTCGGGTTGTCTCTCCCGCGAAATTGTGCTTCAAGGAAGGGCGCACACTTTTGAGCGCTTGCGCATCCTAGATGGGGGGCGCTCTAGTTCGCTTGCACTCTCGGAAAGAGTGCTTGTGCACACGAGTTTTTGTTGTTGGTATTACTCAAGTTGTAGTTCTAATAAAGGCGAAACCCCATACAGCCAACGTGAACAGTTTTAGCGAGCTGGTCGGGGTCACTGGCCATAAATGTTGGTTTGACTATTTGGATTATATGGGAACCCCATAAAGAGTGGTTATTTAGGTCAGCAACCCAATATAAATAAGAAATTCACTTTGGTGCAACATTCCAAATACCACTTTTACCCCTATTTTTTATTTTATTGCAATATCTTTCTAATAAAATTTTCAAACAATTTTAAATTTTGGGTCATTTCCGTCATTTGGCGAACTATGCACAGCCTGCACATAAACCAAAGCCGATATTACTCACTCCGCTTTCAAAATAATGGAAACTCTCTCTCTCTCCTCAATCCTGATCGAGCATCCTAAATGCTCTCCAACTCTCCCGCTAGGGAATCCCTTGCCTTCTCAGCCACTACTCTGAGTGGATCTTGATAGATCCTTCAATTCCATCATCTTCCTGCTCCTCTATAGGGCTGAAGCCTTTGGGTGGCACACTTGCCTTTTCCCGCTTTAGGGCGTACAACCAGGGCAGCTCTTTCTCCCCTCACCGTAAGCAACTCTCTCTTAGAGCTCCCTCAATCTCCTTCTGGAATCTCCCAGCTGCCGCATTCCCTCATCTTAGCTCGCAACTGAAGACCCCATCTCTCTTCTCTATGACTCCTCTCCAGTGCCACCTCCTCTTAAGTTCTCCAACGACTCTATCCCGACTGTGATTTCTCCTCAAGCCTACATCCTCCTCCACTTGCAGTTATCATAGGTGAAATTTTCTTCTTCATTGAGAAACTAGTGTTTTTTCTCTCTTATTTACCGTCTATTTAGGAATTTTGGCAAAACTCACTCATAAGTACATTCATATAAATTCATGTAGGGACTCTATCTTAAAGAGGTAATTATAATTTCTAAGATTCGAAGAATTTTCTTGAACTTCATCTTAGAGGAAGAGTGGAAGAGGAGACTGGTTTCTCTGTTTAAGGTCAAACCCATTTATGTCATTTTCATAGTTTATTTACTCTGTTTCACCGGTTGTTGTTTTTTTGTCGCATTTATTTCAAATGAGTAGTGTAATTATTTTCCCATATATTGAAGAGCATTGTTTGTATTAAATTATGGCATTCATGGCTTTTACATTTACTTGAGACTTGATGTCTGAATGTATCAAAGTCTCCGTTCATTTCGCGTGGATTGAGATGCAGGAATTGGAATTGACTTCAATTCCGATTCCTACAGGAATAGGAATTCAAGTCAATTCCAATTCTGTTGTTCGGCTAACTGCAGGAATTCTGTCATCAGAATTGGAATTGATAATTCCGATGTTCGGCTGTATGTCTGATTTCAACGATTGGAATTGAAATTTTAATTTTATAACATTAAAATTGACAAAATATATATATATTTTGATTTAAATAGAAACTAACATCAAAAAATAATGTCTCGCATCACCAAAGTTTACAAAATTAAAAACATAGTTTAGGACATAACTTAACATTGCAATATATTTGGACCGCATAAAATCAACCCTGTAAATATAAGCGTAGCCAAGTCCTCCTGATTGGCAACGACAAAGCCATGAACATGTTACTCTTGATGTCGTCGACACTCAGCATATCGATAGCCTGTATGACCTCGTCCTCAGTCAGATCCGTGATAGCTGCAATGGCCGCATATATCCTGTCTGCCCTTGAGATCGGTGGTGTCGGTTGAGAAGTAACACTGCTCTCGTGTTCCATGTTTCTTGCTATTGCTGAAACAACATCTATAATTATGTCTGCCGCTGATGTTTTGTTCTTCTTCTTGGTCTCTGGCTCGATCTCCTCGATCACATTATCGTCCACTAAAACGTCAATTTGGATTTCATTCATTGCCTCAGATGTAGTTGCAGCATTAGCTCATGTAGCTCTATCAATCCCACATATCATAATTAAGTCGTCTCAATTCACGATCACCTTGCTACGATAATGCTTTACTGTCGGGTGTGCCTATAAGTTTAGAGTTGAGTAGACTCATTAAATTTTAAATTGACAAAAAATATAAATTTAATTTTTAACTTACAATATTACCTGAACATAATTTGCCCAAACATCTTCGTTGTCTACCTTCACTATATTGCGCTCCCAATCTCATCCAAATTCACTCGTATCTAGCATTGCCGATATCTCTTGGTAGTATTTATTCCATGTTTTTATTCGCGTCATTATTTTCTCCTTACTAATGTCGATGTTGCAAACCTCCTTTAATGCTTGAATTGTCGATGTGTACGCGACACTTTTCCAACCACTAGCCGACATGTTCCCCAAATTTTGTTGCTCTAGGAGAGCAGTCGATAGAGCACAATCCATCTGCGGTGTCCAAGGAACATATGACCGTTCACTGGCCTTAACAGCTTTTCCTTTGCCTTTATCCATTTAATTTTTGCAATTCAATCAAACATAAAAGCTCTTACTCGTTAAACATATTTAGAAAACAAATTATATGGACAGTAGCATCATATGATTTAAAAAACAACAACATTATAGCTTAAGTAGCAACATATGATTTAAATAACAACATTATATCTTAAGTAGCACTATATGATTTTAAAAAATAACAAAATTATAATCTGAAGTAGCAAAACAAGAGAACATCTTATAATCCACGTCAAGCACGATACTCGTTGAACATATTTACAGCCATAGTATCTCTAAAATTGGTCCAATCTGGAGTTGCTTGAACAGCACTCATTGCATCTGCACTCAAAACTAGCCTGACTTGCATCTTTTTCTAAAATGTCTGCATCTTCTTCAGCAAGCAATCGTGCATTGTTCTCTAATCTCCTCTCTATCAGAAAATTATGGAGTATACAACATGCATTTATAATTTGAATATGTGTCAAATTAAAAAAAAATTACATTTTATAATCAAATAAATTATAATAGAATGAAGGTCCTCTTAATATTTTTACCTGCACTTTGATATATACAATACTACTCACACATACACACACATGAACACATACATACACAATACTACTCACACATACATACACATAAACACATACATACACACACATGAACACATACATACACACGCATACATGCGTACAACCCTACTCTAGCAGTCAAACAATTACTCACAAATTTCCATTTACCCACAAAACGCTACCATATCAATCAACAATGAACCAAAACTCTAGCAGTCAGCAAACCTTCATGAACCATAGCAATGAACAATGAATCACAAGTTCATGCCTAAAGTAACTAAAGCCTAAAGCCTAAGCAACATTACAGATCACAGAAAAATAATATTTTACAGATCACAAAAAAAGAACATTAAGAAGAAGACAGACTTACTGGAACGGTGAGAGATGAATCCACGACGAGAGATGAATCCACGGCTTACTAGAACGGCGAGAGATGAATCCACGACTTACTGGGACGGCGCCGGCGAGAGATGAATCGCGAAAGAAGACCTAGCGGGAAGTAGATGGCGTCGAGCAAGATCGGAATCGCAAAAGAAGACCTAGCGATGTCGGAAATGAAAGTCACGGGATACAACTTATACCCAATTCCGACAGAATTTTCAATTTGATTTCCGATTCCTACGTTATTTTGGGCCTACCGAACAACCACAATTGGAATTGGTAATTGAATGACAATTTCAACGCCCCCCGCGAAACGAACGGAGCCAAATAGATTTACCAAACACTGAATTGGAATAATGCTATTTTATAAGAGCCATGGTGTGTGTTTAGTTTCCTCTTTTTGATTGAGTTCGTTGGAAATTACCTCATTAGCTATCCCCCTTTATTTATAGTACTGATTAAATGGTTAATGATTTTTTTGTTTTATGATATGAGCAAAAAGGGAGGGTTTTATGTTCTATGATGTGAGCATGAGGGAAATCTATGATGGCTTCTCTGTTCATGGTTAGCCTCATTAATATCGCTTTGGTAGTTTATTTTGTTTGCTTCATAGTAGATGTTAGAGCTTTAATGAGCCCATCATCCTCTGTTGAAATTTCTACATAAATTTGGTATGCATTTGGTGAAATTTGTAACTATTAGTCTATTACTACGTCATGATAAATTTATTTTGGGTTTAATTTTATACTTCAGCCTCACTGCTCGTTGACGATTTGTGTAAAGCCATTTTGTTACTGCTTCATGTAAATTTATTGTGTTTTTTCTTGATGCAGCTTGCTTAGTTACCTGATCGGAAGCATGCATGTGTTATTGATGATGATGCTTGAAGTTTTGATTCGGAATTATTAGTAGAAGGTCATTGTGACGTTAATATTCTAGATTTTGTTAAGTTTGAAAAAACGTCAGGAGGCGTGGAATGCTTGGTATCAAAGGTGATTATGTACATTTTAATATTATTCAGCACTGTGTAGCATTAGATAGACACGAGAAGTCGCCAATGACAAAGAAAGACCAAAGTTTCCATAAAGAACTCACTGAAATATGAAGCGAGTAGTACGAACATACCCTTAGTGTCAATATGTCAATCTAATTAGACACCAAAACAAAATGGAATGAGAAGAAAGAGATGATTCTGAGAATTCAGAAGAAAGGTTGTGTAGCAAACATTCAAATGAATATAGAGAAGAGGAAACGATCTCGGACGGAAGGATTCGAACCTCCGAGTAACGGGACCAAAACTCGTTGCCTTACCGCTTGGCCACACCCCATTTTTTCTCAGAAAAACTCAGTTCAATATTTCATTAACTACAAATATTTGTATTTATTTTATTTCTCATCTTTTTGTGTAGTTGCCCAGATCAGGCAATTATAATTAGATTGTTTGGCTAGTGAAAGATGGAAAAAACATTATATGTAATGTGTTTTTTTATAATTTGTTGGCTTTGGGCTTTCGGATCTCATCTTTTTAGTAGGTATTTCTAAAACCCTTTTTCATTTCAAGAGATTAATTTATATGAAACCTAATGTTTGAATCTGAAATATCATCGTGTATTATAAGAGATCTTAATACATAAGTTTTTTTTGAAGTATACATTATCAGATTTCCAGTTAATCTTAAATCAAACACACCCATATTGTCTTCTTGATAGATTTCGGGGTTGATTCATTAGTTCATGATTGGGGTATTGCGGCCACGATGAAACATGAACTTGAACCCATAAAGTGATTCATTAATTTCTGAATGTCTTCCCAAAGATCTCCCCCATGTATTTTGAATCCATATCTGAATGGTAAGTTTATTTAGTTTTGTTTTTATTATTTCTAAGCTCAAAAGCATATTTTGCATCCCACTAGGGTCTTCAAAATTTAACCATCAGATCAAATTTCATCTTTAGATCAGTTTTTTTCATTTTGCATCTAACTGGGGTCTTTCAAGTTCCAATGACGCCCCCACGACAAATGTTATAGCCCACAATAAATGTCGTCACCCACGACAATTATCACCGTCCACGATAAATGTCGCCGCCAAAAATAAATGTCGCCGTCAACAACAAATGTCACCCACACGAGAAATGTCGCCCCAAAGAGAAATGTCTCCCCCATGACAAATTTCTCCTCCAATGACAAATATTGCCCCCACGATAAATGTCGCCCCAAGGAGAAATGTTGCCCCCACGACAGATATCGCCCCCATGACAAATATCGTATTGGATAGGGGCAGAGCCTCGTGCCTATCACTTTGTATATACGTGTGTGTGTGTGTGTGTGTGTGTGTGTGTGTGTGTGTGTGTCTATATATATATATATATAAAGTAATATAGGTATTTGGAGGCCCACCATAGATCAAACAAGAGCCATTGGATTAGGAGAGAGAGCATGAGATGGGGGGAGAGAGTTGGGAGAGAGAGAGAGTAAGGAGAGAGAGAAGAGAGAGAGAGAGGGGAGGAAAGAGAGAGGGAGAGAGAAAAGGAGAGATGGCGGAAGGGGAGGAGAAAGGGGGCTCAGAGAGAGGGAGAGAGATGGGGAAGAGAGAGAAAGAATAGAGAGAGAAAAATTGCTTGAAATTAATGTTTTTACGACAAAACGTAATTTTTTTATATAAAATAAAAATTATAATATTTATTTATATTTTTTACGGTCATTTTGAGTACTCATATGTATATATTGCGGGCACTGCCCGTCTTGATGCGGGTGCATCCCGCTTTGATGCGGGCGCATCCCGCTTCGATGCGGGAGCAGCCCGCAACGACGCATCGAGCATGAGAGAAGCCCGTTCGAAGGCGGGCAAAGCCCGCCTGGATGAGGCCAAAGGCCACCCGAGAGCATCGAACACGGCGTAGCCCGTGCGATATATATATATATATATATATATATATATATATATATATATATATATATATATATATATATATATATATATATATATATATATATATATATATATATATATATATATATATACATACTAGCATCTTCGAACGGGCTCCGCCCGTTCTCGATGCGTCGCTGCGGGCTTCGCCCACTTGACCCCCCGGCAGGCTTCGCCCGCTTGACCCCCCGGCGGGCTTCGCCCGCCCCCCGGCGGGTTTAAAGTTATTTAAAAACATTTTAATAACTTTATTAATTATAAAAACATAATAATTATTAAAATAATTATAATAATTATTAAAATAATTATTAAATTTAAAAAAAAACAGAGAAAAACCTCCCGCATCCCGCCCCCACGGTTTCAGCCCGCCGCCGGCGGCTCCGCCGCCGGCGGCCTGCCCGCCGCCCACCGGCGGGTTCGCCGCCCTCCGGCGAACCCGCCGGGGGTTGTCCGGCGGCGTGCGGGCAGGGCCACCGCCGGCGGTGGCCCTGCCCGTGAGCCCCAAACTGGAGCTCACGGGCAGGGCCACCGCCGGCGGTGGCCCTGCCCGCTCGCCGCCGGACAACCCCCGGCGGGTTCGCCGGAGGGCGGCGAACCCGCCCGTGGGCGGCGGGCAGGCCGCCGGCGGCTCCGCCGCCGGCGGCGGGCAGTCCGCCGGCGGCTCCGCCGCCGGCGGCAGGATGGAGTCGTGGGATGCGGGATGCGGGAGGGGGCGGTATCGGGGCTGAGAGACCAATGAACAGTAATGTTTTTTTGATTTGGATAATTGCAGGCCTTTTGTTTTGAATCCAACGGCCCGTATTTGATGGAGCTTGATCGGACGGTCCAAATGAGTTTCCTGGTGTGATCCAAATATGCATATTGTATTATATAATAAAGATATATATATATATATATATATATATATATATATATATATATATATATATATATATATATATATATATATATATATATAATAGTTACATTTCTCCACTTAGTGTACACCAGACAAAAAAGAGTAGATAAAAAATTGATAGATCAAAGAAAATTTTGGCTCCCTCAAAAAAAATCTTTGTAGGTGGTGATCGAGGGATTGGTGCTTTTGATTATCGTTGCTTAAGCACTTGATCGTCTTCAGAATCTTATTCTAGCACTCCTTCTCGAGAGACTTTTTATGTTCGTGGATGAGGGAAAGGCTCTTCTCCTTGGATGGGCGGCTCCTTGCAGCAGGGATGGCGAAATAGCATCTGCTTGACATTCTAGGTTTCAGCCCATGCCATCAGGATAATAAAATGCATTTATATGATTTAAAACTGGTATCATCGATGATATCAATATCGTTGGCGATAGGCCCTTTTTACGTGTAATCGCCAACTTTCTTGCTCCAAGTATGGAAAGATGACAGCCCTTTCTAAAATTACCACCAATACCATCAACGATATTTATATTGATCGGTGATAGTGCTTTTTTCCTTTTATGCCTTTCTGCGCATTCCAGATCCGAGTCTATAGATCGCTAATGTGTCCACTTATAGGATATTGTCAGCGATAATACTACCGCCCGCGAGAGTGCACAATTTTGCTATTTCTGAAAACATCACCTGTAAACTTGCATATCATACCCAAAGTATGTATGATTCAATACAACTTGAGATTTTATATCACCAAACCTAAGATATATAGAACGCTTGTTCTTGTTGTTGTCTTTGTGATCTAGAAGTAGTTAACGAGTTAGAATCGCTGTCAACATAAAATAAGCTTATGATGTCGCACATTATAACGTACGGGAAATTGGATTTATGATCGAGGTGGATAAACTCATAAAGGTTATGGGTGCAAAGGAAAAAAAATAGTTGATTAGAAACTGTTTGATAGTTTGTCAACTAGAATATTGACTGTTGTAGAGACTAACTCCATTGTTGACTAGGTGCAACCAATGCAGTTGATGCAGTCGATACAGTCAGCATATTCTATGTTAGGCGTGTATAGAGACTATGTCTAGTTTTTACTGGAGAAAGTTGATATAATCAATCCAGTCAATGCAGTCGATACAGTCAATATAATGTATGTCAGGCTGGTGTAGAGGCTAAGTCTAGTTTTTTACTTGTTGAAGTTGATGCAGTCGATCCAGTCGATGCTGTCAATACAGCTGGCATAATGTATGTCAGGCTGGTGTAGAGACTAAGTAATGTTTTGACTGGATGAATTTGATGCAGTCGATGATGTTAATATTTTTTGGATAGCAATTTAATAGCCATCTAACTGGATGGTCCAATATGTAACACCCTCATCCGTCACATGGGATATAACAGGAGGTTCGGCAGGAGCCCCACGTCATATACTACTGACAGTCAGAGGAGTTACATATTAATACCAAAAACTATGATACAATATTGAACCCTAATACAGAGCATTCTAGCGGAAGCTTTTAAATCAGTTGAAAGAACCCATCACAAATTATGAATGTCCACTATAGCCCAAAGCAGCAATGAAAGAACCAATACACAAGGAGTCTTGGTCATATGACCTTACAATTGTTTACTTAAACAATAAGTGTTTTACGTATTTCGGCACGCAGGCCGGCCATACATGAAAATAGGAAAATAAAATACTTTGCTTTGGACTTCAAGGGCCAACACTGCATCTGTAACGCCCCGAAACTCAAAAGAGCAACGGGTGGCATTTTGAGCCAAGTTTGGAACTTGACAGGGGTCACACGGCCTGGGACACGGGCATGTCCCAGGGACGTGTCATGCTCGGGTTGACGATCTGGCCGAGTGGTCGACGAATTTGGAGTCGACGATCGTTGAGCAGCGAACACGGCCTGAGACACGGGCGCATCCCGCTTTGATACGAGTGCAGCCCGCAATGACGCATCGAGCATGGGAGAAGCCCGTTCGAAAGCGGGCAAAGCCCGCCTGAATGCGGCCGAAGGCCGCCCGAGAGTATCGAGCACGGGCTACGCCCGTGCGATATATATATATATATATATATATATATATATATATATATATATATATATATATATATATATATATATATATATATATATATATAGATACATTTCTCCACTTAGTGTACACCAAACAAAAAAAAGTAGATAAAAAATTTATAGATCAAAGAAAATTTTGGCTCCCTCAAAAAAATCTTTGTAGGTGGTGAGGAATTGGTGCTTTTGATTATCGTTGCTTGAGCACTTGATCGTCTTCAGAATCTTATTCTAGCACTCCTTCTCCAGAGATTTTTTATGTTCGTGGATGAGGGAAAGGCTCTTCTCCTTGGATGGGCGGCTCCTTGCAGCAGGGATGACGAAATAGCATCTGCTTGACATTCTAGGTTTCAGCCCATGCCATCTGGATAATAAAATGCTTTTATATGATTTAAAACTGGTATCATCGGTGATATCAATATCGTTGGCGATAGGCCCTTTTTATGTGTAATCGCCAACTTTCTTGCTCCAAGTATGGAAAGATGGCATCCCTTTCTAAAATTACCACCAATACCGTCAGCGATATTTATATCGATCGGTGATAGTGCTTTTCCTTTTATGCCTTTCTGCGCATTCCAGATCCGAGTCTATAGATCGCTAATGTGTCCACTTCCAGGATATTGTCAGCGATAATACTATCGCCCGCGAGAGTGCACAATTTTGCTATTTCTGAAAACATTACCTGTAAACTTGCATATCATACCCAAAGTATGTATGATCAAATACAACTTGAGATTTTATATCACCAAACCTAAGATATATAGAACTCTTGTTCTTGTTGGTGTCTTTGTGATCTAGAAGTAGTTAACGAGTTAGAATCGCTGCCAACATAAAATAAGCTTATGAGATCGCACATTATAACGTACGGGAAATTGGATTTATGATCGAGGTGGATAAACTCCGGTGCTCTGGCCTAAGTAAAGTTTTGACTGGATGAATTTGATGCAGTCGATGATGTTAATATTTTTTGGATAGCAATTTAAGGGTGATGTTATATATAAACCGCTTTTGGCTATATACAAACAATTACTATATACAAACCAGTGCAAATATAAATTTGTTATACACAAACCTAATGGTTATATACAAACCAGCACAAAATAAAAAAATATATATTTTTTTAAAATCACTTAATAACACTAGCTCGCTAGATATTAATTTTTTGTCTTACAAAAATCAATAGCTCGTATAAATACTTTAAATCTTGCTATAATTGTGAACAGTGCTGGAGTAGAAAGAAACATTCTGGCTGCAGGTAAATACTAGATTGTCAAATTTGGAGAATCTCCATTACACGTCGGCGATGCGATATCGAGAGGCGGCAAAGGTTGTCGCGAGGAACCAAATAGGAGTGATCGGGAGGTGAATGCGGATGAGTATCGAGAGCGGGCGAACCGAATATGAGAGATCACCAACCGGGGGGCTGCTTCTGCCGCCAAGGCTCCATTGCGTGATGGGTGCTTTAGCATGATCGTTACAAGAGATATCGGGAGGTGTATGCGGCGGGGTATCGGGAGCGGGCAAACATCTTGTGAGACTTGGGATAGAAATGAGAAAAATTGATTTTTTGAGTATTTAAGTTGGTTTGTATATAGTGTTTTTAAAGGACCCAAAAAACTATAAAAATTGGTTTGTATATATCCAAAAGCGGTTTATATATAACATCACCCCAATTTAATAACCATCTAACTGGATGGTCCAATATGTAACACCCTCATTCGTCACATGTGATATAATAGGAGGTTCGGCAGGAGCCCCACGTCATATACCACTGACAGTCAGAGGAGTTACATATTAATACCAAAAACTATGATACAATATCGAACTCTAATACAGAGCATTCTAGCGGAAGCTTTTAAATCAGTTGAAAGAACTCATCATAAATTATGAATGTCCACTATAGCCCAAAGCAGCAATGAAAGAACCAATACACAAGGAGTCTTGGTCGTATGACCTTACAATTGTTTACTTAAACAATAAGTGTTTTACATACTTCGGCACGCAGGTCGGCCATACATGAAAATAGGAAAAGAAAATACTTCGCTTTGGCCTTCAAGGGCCAGCACTGCATTTGTAACGCCCCGAAACTCAAAAGAGCGACGAGTGGCGTTTTGAGTCAAGTTTGGAACTTGGCAGGGGTCACACGGCCTGAGACACGGGCATGTCTCAGGGGCGTGTCATTCTCGGGTCGACGATCTGGCCGAGTGGTCGACGAATTTGGAGTCGACGATCGTTGAGCAGCGAACACGGCCTGAGATACGGGTGTGTCCCAGGCCATGTCCTTCACGGGGTGAAGGTCGGGCCATATCGTGGGAGACACACGATGTTAGCGCACGGGCGTGTGCGGGTAGACACGAGCGTGTCAATTGTGATATGGGCGTGTCGAGGACCCGTGTCCCTTGCGGGATGTTTTTGTTCTTGTGTCGATGGAGGAACACGCCTGGCAATACGGGCGTGTACTGGAAGACACGGGCGTGTCAAGCCTAACACGGGCGTGTCGAGAGCCCGTGTTCTTTTCGGGACGCGTCGAGTTCGACCGCAAATGGGGAACACGGCCTTGGACACGGGCGTGTCACAAGCCATGTTCGGCCCAGGTTTTGGATTTTAAGTCTGAATCGTGGCCGTCTGTTTCCTTATTTTAGGATCTAACGGCTTGAGGTTGTTCCTGCTAGGTTATACCCGGGTATAGGGTTTTGAATCCTTCATTTCATCCAAATACTCTCTTTCTAAAGTTCTAGAGAGAGGGGAGAGCAAGGAAGAAGAAGGAAGGAAGATTCGGCCACCGGCAGAGCTTCGGAGCCCCGAATCGCGAGCCGACTTTGGATCTACGGAGGTGAGGACGTTGTGGTGCTTTTCATCCGCATAGATTTTCATGGCGCCAAAGAGGAATGCTCGGGTAACGATTCTCATCCTAGGACATGTGAAGTCCTCTTTTCTTTGCATAGGAAGCCCGCTCTCGCGAGTTTGCGGTGAGTTCGAGGCATTCCTTTGATTAGACATGAATAGTCCCCGTTTTTTAGCATGTAGAGTCCATAATCGAGACACGGACATAGACATGATGTGTGACGCCTACCCGGACAAGTTGGTCTGGAACGGTGATGTTGCATTGCATGAATGGTCGGAGAAGACTCGCTGCGGATGTTTGTTTTTCGGGTTTTCTACGTGGTAGATTGCAACAGGGAGCCTTGGGGACTAACTCCAAGGTGCACCAGAAAACTGGGCAGATGCGTGATTCTGCCAACATGGTGGCCTGGGAGCCGACTTTCACATAACTGGGTTATGTGAAGTGTGTGATTCGGATTGGGACTCGGGGAAGTTTGACCCGCACCCATGTCTTAAGGTGACAGGGCGGTGTGAGCAACGGGTTAGGCGGAACCGTACCCGCTCTATGTCGTTCGGTTAAAGAGATCTAAAGGTACGTGACACTTGTCGTTGGCATAGATGGAGGGTCTTAGGAATTAGCCGAAAAGACCATAATGCTCACGAGATATTGCCGCCCAGGGGTGGTGGTGAGTCAGCGGACTTTGCCCGTGTTCACCGTGAATGTGCCCTGAGAGCACTGGGTGTGTGGCCGTGCGTGCCCACACCTGTGATGAAGTGTTTTTACACTATACTGCTTGGTTATGCTAACAAAGTGCAGGGAAGGAGCATCGCCGCCCCGAGTTTGGGGACGGGATCGTTATAATTTGGTCAGCATAGCTGATCGTTGCTTTTGTTTGCCACCGTGCGGTGGATTGTTGCTTGCAGGTGCTGCGGAGGCAAGTGGTAAATAGCGGGCAAAAAGCTCTTGTTGCTGAGCCGGCCCTCGAAGGCCTAATTTGAATGTTTACTTGTATTATTCATGTGTGACCGGTCTGCGTGCCGAGGTTTGGAAAATACTGTAATTTGAGTAAACTATTGTAAGGCCTTAAGGTCATGTACTTGTGTATTATACATCATTCCTGTTGGGTTTTGTAGTGGACATTCATGTTATTGGCTGGGTTCTAATTATTGCAACTATTAAATTACTTCCGCTAGAATTTACTCTGTGTAGGACGTTGATTCTTAGTTGGATGGTTTCCATTGAGTAACCTCCCTGTCTGTCTATGGTATATGGCGTCGGCCCTCGGCCGAGCCTACTGATATATGCTATGCGGCGGATAGGGGGTGTTATAATTTGGTATCAGAGCCATAGTTTTGGTCAACTTAAATTAATTCGTGGACGAATTCTTTTAATGGGTGGTGAGCACATGTGTGTGCGTCATCGTTATAACATAAAAGAACCCATGAATGTCCACTTAGGAATGAAAATACACGTGTTTGAGGAACCTGCGTGTTCCTATAATTGTTTTTTGCAATTTTGTTTGGTCGCTTAACGGTGTTTTTGTACAACTATAGGTGACCAGAAGTGGTACAGGGCCGTCAGAACGCCCAGTATCTGAGGCTAGTAGTGCACCAAATGTTGCTCCTGCAACACCTCCCTCGGCTGAAACCATACAATTGGTGGCCGAAGCAGTGTTTGCCATGATCAACGCGCAACCTGCAAGGCAAATGTAGCAGCCCGCTCCTACGATGGAGCAGGTACCGCTTCAAGCGGCTGAGCAGAAAAGGGTGGATCAGGTAGTGATGGAGCCTTTGGTGCCTAGGAGAGCAACTGAAAGGCAGCTCAAACACGTTATGAGCTTCAATCCTCCGGTGTTCTCGGGGACGGGAACCCCATCCCAAGCTGAAGACTGGATCTCCCGCGTGAAGAGAGTCTTGACAGCGACGGAAACGGAGGAGTGGCAGATGACCACTATAGCTACATTCTTGTTGGATGGAGATGCTAGACTGTGGTGGGAAGGTTTGGAGCTACATCACTTGATGGGAAGGCAACTTACGGACGTCTCGATAGAGGAGTTTTCGAGGCTGTTCTTGGCGAGGTACCTTCCCTCGGCTCAGAGGATAGCATCGGAGAATGAGTTCCAGAAGCTGACACAAGGAGAGAGTAGCGTGGATGAGTATCTCCACGAATTTACTCGGTTGGGTCGGTACACTAGCTCTATATTCGCGGACGAGGAGCGTAAGACAAACCGATTCTATGAAGGTTTGAGAGATGACTTAAGGCTACTGCTCTCGGGGCCTATGACGCGGGGCTTCTTGACCCTGGTCAATACGGCTCGGTCGTTGGAAAAGGATTTGAGAAATGTGTAAGCAAAGAAAAACTCTGGTGAAAAGAAGACTGAGTTCAAGGTGTCGGCTAACTCAAAGCCTGCATACCGTAGGTGGTCTGAGAAGGCTAGGACTTCGGGTCCAGCCCCTTCTTCGGGTGCTTCTGGGGCGACTACGGGTCGGACCTCGGGTGCATGCTTTACTTGTGGAATCCGGGACACTTTGCCCGGGACTGCTGGAGCGGACGTCCCAAGTCCGAGAGAAAGCCGGGAGCAACATATGAGGAAAAGGGCAAGACAGTGGAGTCAACTGCATCCCATTATGCTCCGGCTCAACCTAGAGTCTACAATCTTGGCCAGCAGGAGGCCATTAAGGAAGCGGATGTGGTGACAGGTACGGTTTAAATTTATAGCAAGTTAATTTTTAAATACTTGTTATGCGCGTGTTACCTTACCACTACTTGTATATGATTTGTTTTGATTTGTGAGAATCCGATGAGAGCACTCTTTGATACAAGAGCTTCGCACTCCTTTTTGTCCAAAGGATTCATATCGCGCATCGGAGTACCTTCTTCGATGGCGAAAGACAAACTGGATGTGTTGCTGTCGAATGGGTGTTCGATGCGCGCAGATAGAATCTGTGGCGTAAAGATTCGTATTGGGAGTCAGGAGTTCCATTTGCAAGAGTCGTTATTGCCGCTAGTGGAATTCGACGTGATATTTGACATGGACTGGCTCTCGGAGCAGCAAGCTTATAATGATTGCAGTCGCAAGGAGGTTAAGTTGGGGACAGGTCGTGAGACGACCTTTACGGGCTTAAAAGGGTCGAGCAAGACTTTGATGTCTGCTCTTCAGATGGTGAAGGCGGTTCGTGCTGGAGCAGAGTTGTTCTTCACGCTAGTGGAGGTTGCAAAGCCTAAGCCTACATTGGACAGTATTTCAGTGGTATCTGAATACCCTGATGTGTTCCCTGGCGAACTTCCTGGAGCCCCACTTCAACGGGAGATAGATTTCACTATCGAGCTAGTGCCAGGTGCGAAACCTGTGTCATGTTCTCCGTATCGGCTAGCGCCTAAGGAAATGGCGGAGCTGAAGGTTCAACTTCAAGAGTTGTTGGAGCAGGGGTATGTGCGTCCAAGTTCGTCGCCTTGGAGCGCACCGGTCCTTTTTGTTAAGAAGAAGAGCGGAAGCTTGAGACTTTGTATCGATTATCGAGATATAAACAAGCTAACAGAGAAGAACAAGTACCCGATCCCGAGGATTGATGATCTATTCGATTAGTTAGTCGGGTCGACGATGTACTCAAAATTGGACCTTAAGTCCGGTTATTATCAGCTGAGGATAAGGGAGAGTGATATCTTGGCTGATTTCTGAATCGTCCTTATACAGGTACTTGGAAAAACCATAAATGTTAGTTCATGAATCAAGAGCGCAATCTCTAAGGTGTTTTTTTTAGTGCGAGATGAGAGCTTGAGACCTAGTAGAGACTCACATACTCAAGATGATTAGGTATATAGAGAACCATGAAAGACTGGGGTTTCCTTTAGGCCAAGAGTTGGCCACTGATCTGATCCTGCAATCATTGTCAGACAGTTACGAGTTGTTTGTCTTGAACTACAACATGAATGAGATTGTCAAGACACTACCCGAGCTTCTACGCATGTTGAGAACTGCCGAAATCAACATGAAGAAGGTCAAGCCTGCCAGCTCCATACTGAAAGTGCATAAAGGCAAGGGCAAGGGATCGAAAAATCGTATCTTGATTCCATGTCTTCAGCACTGAAGAAGAAGAGCGTGGTGATGGAAAAGAAATGTCCCAACTGTGGCAAGGCTTGACACTGAAGGAGGAATTGTTCTCTTTATCTTGAAGATTTGTAGATGAAGAAGGTAAGTATGACTTTCACTTTAGGTATATTTGTCATAGAGATAAACTTTTTCGCTCCTTGAGTATTAGATACCGGATGTTGTTCTCATATTTGTATAAATGTACAGGAACTGGGAAGGAGAGGTCGACCTACGTGTTAGAAATGAAGCAAGAGTTGTTGTCATTATCGTAAGTGTTTACCGTCTTTATTTGCCCACATAACTTATAATAGAACTAGATAATTGTTATTATATTTCTTTCATAACTAGATATATTATATCTGTTTAATGTCTTGACATGAAAGGATTTTCATTTATAATTAAGAACAATTATTTTGCTCTATATTTATGAAGGATGTTTATTATGGTGTAGCTCAACTGTTTAATGATTTATATGTTTTGAACACGTGTATGTGCGCTATCGTTATAACATGAAAAAACCCATAAATATCTACTTAAGAGTGAAAATACACATATTGGAAAAACTTGTGTTTCTATAATTGTTTTTTGACAATATGTTTGGTCGCCTAATTGAATCTTTCACGATTTTAGGTGACTAGCAGTGGTGCAGAGCAGTCTCAACGTCAACACTCCGTGGAGAGTAGTGCGTCGAATGACGTTCCTGCGACCCCTCCTGCTGAAACTATAAGGCTGGTGGCTGAAGCTGTGTTCGCCATGACAAATGCTTAGCCAGGGAGGCAAGTGCAGCCTCCTGACCCTGAACTGGGCAAAGTACCACTTGACATGGATGAGCTTATAATGGCTGATCAAGTAGCTGCAGAGCCTGGCTTTTAACTAATATTGAATCTGAACTCATCTTATATTATGTTATATTGTTGGCAGTTCCGAGAATAATTTTTAAAGGGTGATGTTATATATAAACCGCTTTTGGCTATATACAAACAATTACTATATACAAACCAGTGCAAATATAAATTTGTTATACACAAACCTAATGGTTATATACAAACCAGCACAAAATAAAAAAATATATATTTTTTAAAAATCACTTAATAACACTAGCTCGCTAGATATTAATTTTTTGTCTTACAAAAATCAATAGCTCGTATAAATACTTTAAATCTTGCTATAATTGTGAACAGTGCTGGAGTAGAAAGAAACATTCTGGCTGCAGGTAAATACTAGATTGTCAAATTTGGAGAATCTCCATTACACGTCGGCGATGCGATATCGAGAGGCGGCAAAGGTTGTCGCGAGGAACCAAATAGGAGTGATCGGGAGGTGAATGCGGATGAGTATCGAGAGCGGGCGAACCGAATATGAGAGATCACCAACCGGGGGGCTGCTTCTGCCGCCAAGGCTCCATTGCGTGATGGGTGCTTTAGCATGATCGTTACAAGAGATATCGGGAGGTGTATGCGGCGGGGTATCGGGAGCGGGCAAACATCTTGTGAGACTTGGGATAGAAATGAGAAAAATTGATTTTTTGAGTATTTAAGTTGGTTTGTATATAGTGTTTTTAAAGGACCCAAAAAACTATAAAAATTGGTTTGTATATATCCAAAAGCGGTTTATATATAACATCACCCTATTTAAATATCTAGAATAATTAAATTTCAAGAGAAGAGTAAAGCTAAATAGTTGTATTATTGATTTTTCACCTTCAAAGTTGTTAGTGCAGTATATTTTTATATATAAAAAAAGATGCCTTTTGGAAGATAGATCTATGTTTAATGGGAAGTCCATAGTAAGTTACCTTGGAGGGGAATGATGATAATCTTAGATAAATTTCCCTAACTTAAAGTAGGAAAAAAATTTAATGGACTTCCAAATTCCCTAGCTCGAGCCGAGCTCGGCGCAGGCTTGCCGAGCTTGAGCTCGGCGCAGGCTTGCCGAGCTTGAGCTAAGTTCACCAGCTCAGCTGAGACCAACGAGCCAGCACCGAGCTCGTCAAGATCGAGTTCGAGCCAATTGATACAAACCTGTCGAGCTCGAGCTCAAAAAATGAGCTCAAGCATGAGCTGGCTCTTTTTGATGAGCTCGACTCGAGCCAGACTCGTTTGTATAACTATCTCTTCTTCCTCTATCTGGCTGGACAAGGGCTTCAGGAAGCTTTCTACTCTTTTCCGTTACCAACTGTTTATTTCCTCCGTACAAATTCTTTATCCACCAGCCATTATTAGTATGCGATGGAAATATTATGTTCTGCAATCTTGTTTAATGAATTTTTATTGTTTTATTTTCGATTTTATTTCGGTGCAAAGATCATGTCAGTCAGATAAAAAAGTATATTTTTTTATTCTAGTTTGGGAGTGTACAAGACCGGCGCCACCGCACATGTATTACCGAAATTTTCAAACAGAATTTCACTCAGAAACCACAGTTTACCGCTCCATTCACTAACCAAAGTTCATGAGCACAATGTTCATAATCGCCACCACCGCATTAAACAAGGCCTACGGCTTTGGCAATATTTCTCCTCTGGTAAGTTTGGCCAAAAACGCCACGGTTATGACCACCACCAGGAAAGAAAACTAGTTTTAAACATAAAAGTGAATGAAGTTCGATGTGCAAGGTCAGGCATTTGCGAATAATGGTACATAATCACCGCATTCACGAATGCTACCACGGCACAAAACGGAGCCTAAAGCTCCATTTGCTTGTGTTTTTGCTCCGGAGAGTGAACAAAAGCAACACCGTCATGGAGTGTATGTTTGGCATGGCAATAGTTATGACCGCCATCAAGAAAATAAAACTCGTTTTGAACTTAGGCTCCGTTTGGGAGGACTTATTTTCAACGGTCAAGCGGTTACGACTGCATTAACCGGACCATAATTAAGGTCAGGTTCATGCGATTGTGACCGCTTGACCGGTGAAAAGAAGTCCTCCCAAACGGAGCCTTAAAAGTGATAAAGTTTCATAGGTGAGGTCGGGCGTTCACGAACGATGGTTCATAATTACTGCATTAAAGACCGCCTCCACCGTGACCCTAAGACACGCATTCAAAGAGGCATAGTTACTTGAGCAAAAAGAAATGAATGAATGCGGAAAATATCAAATCAATTGGGGTAAATCATAAGCTGCAATAGCCATGAGATGGCAATTTTATGCTGCAAATCAATAAAGAATGAGCTGCATGATACCTGAGAGGTCATATGTATTGTTGCAATTTTTAAAATATAATCCTTTGCATTAAGCCTCCAAGACTTTAATACAAGTGAGGGAATCATATTTACTAAGGCTCCTTTTAGGGGGACTTATTTTCACCGGTCAAGCGGCTGTAACCGCAGTCGCAACCACTTGACAGGTGAAAATTGTTCACCCCCCCCCCCCCCCCCCCAACCCCCCAACCCCCCAAACGGAGCCTAAGCTGCCATAGAACTAAATCGGGCCAAACCTCCGGACTTATTTAATCATGCCTATTAGATGATATTGATGACAAAATTTATCTAGCCAGTAAACCAACCTATAAAGGATGAGTTTGAAAGATACCTGTAAGATTGTATCTATTGTGGCTGAATCTTGAGTATTATTGTTGGCCTCCAATTCTTTTCTACAAGGGAGGCAACTACAGTTATTGAACTTCCGCGGGCCTAAACTGAACCCAAACCGGGCTTACTTAACACTCCCCCAAGTTGAGCATGAGAGTTGATCATACTGGTTAGATTAGTTTAGATGACAATTTATCTATAACATGCATAGAAGTAAATGTTTGAAAATGGAATGGCAGGTTCAGCATTGTTGCAGCAGGCGCAGAGTTGTACACTGATATTCTATCCATCTTTCAACCAATTAACCCAAAGGCAGATATTGGTGCAACCAAGAAGTTCAGAGCCATAAATTGTCAACTAGGCCTTCCATGTCAAAACTTAGGCTCCGTTTGGGTGGACTTATTTTCACCGGTCAAGCAGTCATGACCGCATGAATCGAGACTTATTTGTTTGAGTGGACTTATTTTCACCGGTCAAGCGGTCATGACCGCATGAATCGGGACTTAAATAAGTCCTGATTCATGCGGTTATGACTGCTTGACCGGTGAAAATAAGTCCACCCAAACGGAGCCTTAGTGCATGCTTATTGTTGTATGGTCTGTTGCAATTTCTTATTATTAGTCAAATAAGTTGTGGGTGTTCATTGCCACTTTTTAGTTTTGCATTATTTCAAGTAGTCAAGTTTATGAGTTGTTAGTGGGAGTAGAGATGGGAGCTTGTTACTAGAGGAAGATGCATACGATGAGCTTAGCATAGGTTTGTGAAAGATGCCCAGAAATGGATAGACACGCAAAAGATAGAAGAGCATGGCCAAATGTGAAATGAGGTGCATCCTCACACAATACTAGAGGATATTGCTTCAACTGCGACAGAACATACATCCCACGCCATTGTTTTTAAGAAGCACATTTGGCTCGAAGAAGTCGATGAAAGTGAGGAAAAAGAAACAAATAGAACTATAAGTGCCTGAGATCTCTCTCCATGCCATTACAGGGATCTAAAACCTCAAATCATGCAAATAAGGAGGGCACCATTGGCCAACCAACCTTGATATTATTTGTCACCGGAAGCATACATAACTTCATTGGTGAAGCTACTGCCAACCACTTTCTACTTCCCATTAAACCATGTGCGGGAACGCTAATAGCAGTAGACAATAGGAAATGCGTTCATAATCCAATGTCTTGCGAAGGAGTTCAACTACATATGGACAAAATTATGGTTTCCATGCTTTGTTAGGAGTGAAATGGTTATTGGGACCCATTGTTTGGGATTTCACATCCTCATCATATCATTTCTTCCTGCATCATGGTGGCAAAGCTCTTACTCCAATATGCCGATATTTGAAGGAACAAACCAACCTTCCTCCACCGAGGCAATAAGAACATCACATTTACCACTTACCGGGCACAACTCCAGTACTAGTGAGACAGCATTGCAAACCATTCCATGGTGAAATTGAGTGTCAATGTATTTCCATACTCTAACAAGGGATTATGAGACCTCCTCACTTGTACTAGTAAAAAAGAAAAGCGGGGCTGTCATTTCTGCTTGGATTATTGGGTGTTAAATGTTGAGATCATCAACGAGAAATTCTCGACGTATTAGTTGAAGAGTTTCTGGATGAACTATATGGAGCAAAGATCCTCACCAAATTAGATTATGCTCTAGTTATTACCCAAGGCACAAGACATTGACAAGACTTCCATCAAGTAGGGCAGGGCTCTGTACACCTTCTAGTCTCTCATAAATAAGGTATTTCCTACCCATCTCAGAATTTGTCCTAAATTCCTACGGCGATATTCTTATATACAATAAGACATGGCAAGGCGTGTTCAGCATATTCGTACAGCTTTGAACTTGATCAAAGCTCATCATCTACACCTGAAGCAGCATTGCGCTTTTTTTGGGATGGAGTAGTTTATTACCCAGTACACACAGTGCATTGAGAAGGGTTGTCTGTAAACTGCTAGACTTAGTAAAATAAACGTTGTAGCACAATGGTCTCATCATGAGTTATATAGAAAAAAGAGTCTGAAACAAGAGAAGCTTTGAATACTCTGACTCTAGAATGTTATTTAAACTAAAATCAAATATGCGAATAGTTTTGTTATGAGTCAATGACAAGATCATTACAGATGAAGAGAATAAAGAAATATGTAATGCCTTATCAGTTCGATATGAGATGAATAATCATAACACAATCAGATACTTGGCTTGGAAGTTCAAAGAACGATCAAGTGTTATTTTTTGTGTCAAGTGATATGTCAAAACCTTGTTAAAACATTTAGGCATGGTGGAGTTCAAAATAATGTTCTCCACAATGGTCAGAATTTGAAAATGAAGAAGGATAAAGTAGAATTATTGAAAGATGGAAGTTATTATCAACAACTTGTAACTGATCTATCTAACCATTACAAAACTGGAGATTACATATTAGAGATGATTTCTCAGTTTAAAGAACTAATAACTCATCATTAAGATGCAACAAAAGGAATAGTGTTGTAAAGGGAACACTTGATTATGAGTTGTGTTATAACAAGAAAACTAACTCTTCTTAGTAGTTTTCACGGCACAATTGGGAAGGTAATGGAAATGATCAAAGGTCGAGCACAGAGTACTTTATAATAATTGTCATAATTTCAATGTGTAATAACAAAAAAAATAAATGCAGCACTCCTAAGCATGAAGCAAGAGTATGTAGATGCCACAATGGCCTCAATAATATGTTTAGCTGATATGATTGCTTGGTGACAATGTTTGGCTGATAGGTTTTGAGAGCAAGATGATATTTTTTTCCTAAAAACCAGGTCTTATCATTTTGTAAAAATAGGTTAATATGCCTTATTTTTTTCAATATATCAATTGACACAACTTTTGAAATATTGTCCGCTATTTTATTTTATGTTAGCAATGTACATGCATAAATAACTTTTATGTATTGCATTAAATATGATTAAATCAATTAGACTTGTAGTTTTTTTTTCATGAGTATTATTATATTTATATTAAACAAAATATTGAAAATCCCCATATTAATAGTAAATGATTTTCATATTTTTAACATAATTTTATTAAACAAAAGAAGACTTATTGATGGAGATCATTCGTGCATCATGTGAGAAATTATTATTTCAACACATTTTGGATCGTCCAATGGATGATTGGAGCCCATGATCTCGACTGACTTGAATTTTTCTATTTTTATGTATTTTATTTTAATTTTTTGGAGTTTTATTTTGAGAGTTGGGTCAAATTATCTGGCGGGCAATCATGATAATCAGATAATTTAACCTAATTACCCCCCCCCCACTTCCATTATATTTCTTTGTAGTAGTTGGTTGAAGGCATTTGGGCCAATGGGTTTTGGAAACAGGAACTGTGGGTCCCGTTGTTGCGACGCTAGTCCCCAGCGCGGTGCGACGTCACCGGATCCGCCTCCAGGGGGTGCGACGCCCCTCCCGTCACCTTCCCTACCTTCGACGCCTTGGTTTGAGCTTTCCACCTTCTACTCCAACCTCTTCAACGTTGACTGCCACCATTCCCGTTCACGAGAAACCATTCACCCGTCGTTTCCCTCTTTGGACCCACCTCCAACCATCTTCCACGTCATCAAAACCCCTCCCTGATGCAGCCAGCCTTCTCTCAGCCCTCAGCCACCACTAAATCTTCTTCCTACAGCCGCTGACACCCCTCCTACAACTGTTGGCAGCCCTCCCCCTTCATTTCCACCCTAAACCCTAAACTTCCCCAACCTTTCGCCGCCGCCTCTAACACCCCCTATCAGCCTCCTCCATTCTCCAGCAGCCTTCCTCCACCATAAAACCCATTTTCCCCGCAGTTTTCCCTCTCCCAGCACAAGCCCTTCCTGCAGCTTCCACTCCTGCCCCTCTCGGCACAGCCCCTACCCCACTGAAATCCACCCCCAAACAACCCCTACCAGCGCTGTCCAGCCGATATCACCTCCCAAAACACTTCAAGATCCTCTAAAACAGCCTCCAATCTACTTAACAGTCCTAAATCAGCCCCAAACTGCAGCATCTATACTTCCGGACAGCCACCAACACCATCAACTGTTGGGTTTCTATGAGAGTCACATCACATGTGCGCAGCGGAATAAGGAATCAAGAAAACCCAAAGAGAAATGGATCTTGCGATGAACATTGATCATGAAGCTAAATCAACTTTAGATTAAAATACACCTTAGTGGGATTGAGTCGACACTCAACCAAGATGCTCCAAAAGGTAGATCTTCGGCCGGCGAGTGAGTCCACGCAAAAACGATTTGCGTCTCTACAGTGATCCACACGGACGGGAGAACGCCGGCACTTCGTCAAACGAAATCCGGGAAGGAGAACGGAAATCACTCTGCGTCTTCACAGACTGGTAGGTCTGCTCCAGAAGAGGCGGCGACGACGGGTGCCGGAATCGGGCTGAGCGACGGCGACGGGATCGGGACTTTCGGAAACGTTTTCCATCGGCTTCCGGATCTACATGGGCTTAGCACAGTGCACTTAGGAAAAACCCTAAGACATCTTCTATTTATATCCAAAGGAATCAACAGATGGAAATTCGTCGCTATCGACAGACCCATAACTTATGGAATTTGCTCAAGACATATTCGTCTAGATGACTCGAGATGTCTCGACGAATCGTCGAAAGGACACGAGATAACTTGACGAATTCCTCGAGAAGACTCGAGACACATTCGTCGAAATAACTCGGGATGATTCGACGAATTCGTCGAGATGACTTTGACACATTCGTCGAAATGACACAAGATAATCCGGCGAATTCATTGAGATGACACGAGATAACTCGGGATAACTCGACGAATTCGTTGAGATGTCTCAGGATAACTCGACGAATTGACTTGTCCTTTCGAATTCCAATTCAGTCAAGTGTTTGGTCCACTCATATCATATATGAGTAAAACCAACACAATCCATTCCTCCAACTTCTTCAAACACTCTATGTGTGACCCTATAGGCTCATATCGCGTTGACAGTGAAACTACCTCTTTGACCATTTCTAGATCATCATGGTAACACCAACACTAACATCAATTACTACATGAGCTTTTATATTTCAGTTTTCATTCCCCCATGTTGCGTGGATAATTATATATTGCTAGCAATATTTAACTTAGATTGATTTAATTGTTGTATCTATTTATAGATGCGCAGTATTTATTCGTTTCATATTTCAATTTAAATGCACTCAAGTTATTTTGCAATAGTCGTCTAATTACAAAACTTGATTATTTGAGGTTAATTGAGATTAAAAGCGTGATAATTTTAAAATTTATATTTCTTAATTAATTTCTGAAGTGAAGACGAAGGCTATGTTGATGTTGGCGTTTTTTGTGTGTTCGTCATTCATGTTGAATACGTATTGTAGCACTTCGCCTTCAAAAAACTCCTTTCGATTTTTGTGCTCGCCCAAGGGAATTCTCTTGATGGTCTGGAGATGAGCCTCTCTCAACTGATTCAGAGTTGTGGCATTAGAGGCAAAAGAATTGATGCCAGAACTCATTGTATGATTGATTCATTCGCATTCGCATTAGGTTTAAGATATCATAAGATTGTGTGTTTGCATGTCTCTTGCATTTGAGGATTGTTCTTGGGTCTTTTGCATTTAGTAGTGATTGTTTGCATGACATCTAGGGATAGGGAATCGCTCGATCGCGTCCACTTATAGATTTGTCCTGCGTCAAATTGGAATTAGAGTGACGTTCGGGCTTTAATTTAGCAGAGTCTATAGGTTCCTCTATGAAGATGTATTGTTGTTATTCCTCTCCTCTATTTGGGAATCCCCAGTCCATTTACACCCAATCCTATAGAGCCCCTTCAGAGAGATCCTCATGTTACAACAATAGTTATTCTCGATCGCAGCAAGCCACTTCTAGAGATCGTGTCGACTACTCGACGCGATCCCTATATTCGATAAATGATCTCTACGAGGATTCTCGTCGTCCTTATCCCTACACATGAGCGGATCATGTTGATCTATCAATACAACTCGATTATCTTAGGGATGAGTATTACGAGGATCGTTATTTTGAGAGAGATCTCGAGTGTCAGTTTCATGATATTGCCCCATCTTTTGACAACTCATCGAGTGTTGAGTCATTTAGTTATTAGCTTGTGGAAATAGAATATTACCTCGATCATTTTGAGTTATTCGGCGAGCGAGGTGTAAAATTTTCGAAACTTAGACTATTAGATCATGCGAGTGCATATTAGTTTGGAATTGAGAGGATCCGCGAGAGAGACTGCATCATTAGTTGGGTGGAGATGAAGCATAGATTGTGTCGAAGGTATTTGCCTGCATCTTATCGGAGTTGCCTACTTGAACAAGTATTCTACCTTCATTAAAGATCCACGTTTGTTGTTGAGTATAAAGATCACTTTGATGAGTTGGTAGTGAGGAGCGACATCCAAGAGGAGCTAGCTATGACCACTTCCCAATTTCGGTCTGCACTTCGATCTGAGATACATGTTGAGTTGGCCTATCACTACTCTGAGTCGCTCGAGCAAACATTCCAGCTCGCCATTCATTATAAGCAGTGCTTGAGATCCACTAGAGGTAGTCGAGTGGATGCACATCTTGACCGTATGAGTCCCTCCCATTCTGCAGACATGATAAAAGTGATACCTGAGAATGATTTCTCTCACCCCAGCGAGGTACTGAGTTGGATGAGTAGTCATACCTTTTATTTTGATTCATTTCATGTGATCCCAACAGAGAACGGGCCTGAGAGATCTAGTGGTCCTATGGTGAAGTGTTCTTACCCTATACCCTATAGTAACTTCGTTATTTCTCTGATCACAGACTGTCTCTTGCAAGTATTTTTATCTGAGCTTCCCCATATTGTCATGACGAGTAATATCCCAAGTGAAGGTCAAGAGCATAGTACTGATTTTGTAGAGATTGCCTCTCTTTCTCTCGATGACTCTCCTTCTCACGATACGAAACGGATATGAGAAACATGATTTTCCAAGAAAACTAGGATACGGGAATCACTTTTAGAAAATCTAATCATTTAAATAAAATTATTAATTAATGTGGAAACAAGACAACTTTTCACACGAATTGTACACCTTGAATTATAAAAAGAATTTTATAACATTGCAACATATATATTATATATCATTGCATTTCATAATTCATATTACATATATTATATATTCATTTGCTAACTTCTGTGTTAACTCGGAATCTTGCGATCCCATCCACAGTCAGAGCTAGTACAGTTCAGTCAAAGCGAGCCTCAGTGTTCGGCAATAGAGGCGGTTACATTGCTTGTAACCACAAAACCTTTCCAGCTTCAGCAGGGCAAGCGGTTAAATCATAGATAATCACTCCCCCTTTTTCCAGTCTCAGCAACCGAAGTCCTAAGAGGTTTGGGCGAACACCTTGGGTGTCAGCTACCGATCTCTTCAGCCAAGTGTAGATACAGCATGTTGTAACCACACAATCTCTCTCTCTCTCTCCTACGTGGATTCTCCTATTCCCCAAGAAGCTCGCATTTATTACAGCATTAATAGCTCCCAACCGTCTGGGCAACCCACCCTTTTGTATAAAAAGGGGGCCAGAGGTGCTTAGAAGAGACACGGAACTTGAGCCAGAATTTGCCCTATAGTACGTGTGGTTACAAGTTGTAAGTCTTTATCAGTTTACCTTTAGTCCTCGCATGTTCGTCTATAATACCTTATAATAGCTCCTTTTATGAAATAATATCGTCTGCAGTAAGTGGTATTCTCCGCTGCAGCCATATTTGGTGTTCGCCGCTGCAGGAAAATTTGTTGTTCGTCGCTAATAGCAGCAAGCTCTGTTTTTTGTGCTCTGCTAGCACAACCCTCAAGTTTTAATAACAGATTGCTTGTGGTTTCTGATTCTCCCCTTACTCTTCTAACCCGTCGTTGAGTGTGAAAGTTGGCGACGATTTTGGCACCAACAGTTCGAACATGAGGCCTTCAGATCAAGCGATTAGCAAAATCGCCCTTGCAGTTGGAGGACAACAGTAGTATTCTCCCAATCTCGGAACCATCCATGTTTGGGCAGTTACTCTAGGGAGTGTTCGCCCAATCCTAGAATCATACCGGTTCGGGCGACTACTCTAGGGAGTGTTTGCCCACTTCAGGAAGTGTTCGCCCACTCCCTGAACCATACAGGATCAGGCGACTACTCTAGGGAGTGTTCACCAATTCTAGGGAGTTTCCGCACCTACCCAGGAATGAACAACAGAGTAAACAACAAGTCAGTGAGGTTGCGGATTTTCGCTCAAAACGATATGCAAACTTAAAATGGTCATAAATTTGGATCCGACCGTCCGATTTTCTCCCACAACACCTTTTCAAAAAGTGCTCAGAGCCCTCCATCCATTGGCGAGCCAGGATCGCCCGTTCGAGTTCGATTCGCATGCTCAGATAGCCTAAAATTAACTCCATTTAAAAGTTATCGTGTTTTTCTATTTTGACAATTTTTGTCTCAATGGAGATGTCGTCAAAATCTTCAGAAAACTCTTCTAATGAACTAGAAGTATCTGTTAGAAGGAGCAACTTCAACCTTCGATTCATTGTGATTGTTGACCTTTCAAAGGAAGTTGATTCTATGACCAGAGGCATGACAAACACTGACGCCATGGCATGTGAACTGCAAGAAAGGATTCTCGGATTGGAGAGAAATTTCCATCATGAATGTCCATCTTCATCAAGGAATATCTCACACGTGAAGTGTTTAAGATCTCCTCCTTTGGGGTCGAAGGCTAAAAGTCGCGATAAAGAGCTTAACTGTGGATATCACCGGGAAAAATATCACAATACACGGTACTGTCATGCTCTTCGGAAAGTGGTCAAAAGATCATTAAAGATAAGCAAAGCACAAGAAAAAATTGCTCAAGGGTCATATCCTTCCTCTAGCAGAAGCAAGGAGATAGTCGAAGAATATTACCCTCGATAATAAAGTTTGGCTGTCACGATGGTCAAGCACTAGCCGATTTTAATGTGCTTTCCAAAAAAGAGGAAGCATCCAAGCTAATGTTCAGGAGTAACCACAATCTCAGCGAATTTCATTCAAATCCGATTGATACCAAGGAAACAATGTTGAATAAAGATGGTTAGGCTTTGACTAGTAAGCTAAGTCATTCACAATTAGGTGCATTGGCAGGCCTCGAATACACTGGTATCTTTATTTTTGTCTTTTCATGTTATATTTCCATTCCCTACTTGTTGAACAATGAATATGTTTTATGGCTGCCTATGAAGCGCTGACACTTTTCTCATCATGCGAGGTTTCCCAAATAGCAGCCAAGTGACAAACTCAGATTCTAAAACTATGGCTTGCCTATTTCCCCCTTGACCCGTGACATTCGTCCGGTCAAGCGGAGGACTCTTAGCCTCGCCCCCTTTTTACTCCCCCTGGGCAGTCTCGAAACATAGTTGAACCCCCTCCATTCGCGAAATCCGGATCCAATGGCTTGCGAAGGTCTTTAAGTCTCCAACCCTCTCTGTCAGCAAGTGGTGTGTCCTCTTATCACTCTTGTAATTCCACTACAATTGCCCTTGTTGGATCCTCTCACAACTGGCATACGTGGTAGGCCTTGTAGAACTGAGTGAACATGACAGTTGGTCGCGCATCAACAGAGGTGCATTGACAGGCCTCGAATACACTGGTATCTTTATTTTTTTGTCTTTTCATGTTCTGTTTCCATTCCCTACTTGTTGAACAATGAATATGTTTTATGGTTGCCTATGAAGCACTGACACTTTTGTCATCATGCGAGGTTTCCCAAATAGCAGCCAAGTGACAAACTCAGATTCTAAAATTATGGCTTGTCTATTTCCCCCTTGACCCATGACATTCGTCTGGTCAAGTGGAGGACTCTTAGCCTCGCCCTCTATTTACTCCCCTTGGGCAGTCTCGGAACATGCTTGAAACCCCTTCATTCGCAATATCCGGATCCAATGGCTTGCGGAGGTCTTTAAGTCTCCAACCCTCTCTGCCGATAAATGGTGTGTCATCTTATCACTCCTATAATTCCACTACAATTGCCCTTGTTGGAGCCTCTCACAACTGACATACGTGGTAGGCCTTGTAGAACTGAGCGAAAATGACAGCTGCTCGCGCATCAACAAAGGTGCTGCTACCGTCCTCAAGGTGCCTTTCTGTGGACAATCTCCATATAACGGTGTCTCATCACCCTCGAACGTGTCCGGATGTTTCTTGAGGGGAAGAGCTCCACGAATGCCATATGCCAAACTGGTCATCCTCACCTCTGGTAGTAGACTCCCTTGGTCGAATAGTGGACACCATGATCCCCTTGGAGCATCCTCGGACAACTTTGGCAAAGGAAAGCTCCATGAGCGCCTTATCTTTTTTTAGCAGGTTGACCGAAGCAATCCCCCCGACTTCTGAATACTTAAGTCGGATTGACAAGATTATCGGTAGTTTCTCATACAGTGAAGTATTCTAAGTCGGATTGACAAGATTATTGGTAGTTACATCGTTGGTAACTGCACCGAACTGGCATTCTTCTCTGCAATTTTCAAATTAAGTGAAATTATTTATCGTGCAGACACCCGAGTAGAAGTCCCACACTGTTCAGGCAAATACTCATTATTTATAGTATAATCTGGAGTATCGGAAGCCGCTCAAATAATGATCGCCCTGGCTATCGGCTGATCCTAGCTCATCAGCCCCCAGTTATCTACATTTTCATATAATATGTGTGGTTACCCCTATAGTGGGTGCATAGACTTTCAGTCATATTGAATGTCAGAATTCTCACCAATCGTTACACTTGATTAATTGTGACAGGCAGACAAGAGTTTTGTGTTCGCGCTCAGTTATCACCACATCCTGGTTATTCGGTCTAATAATAGGCCTCGATATTATCTATGGGATTAGGCGGTCAGATATGAAGGTGACTGCACGACGATCATTCTGTTTCAGAAGTTCAACCTTATCGCCTTGATAAGGCATCTTAAGGAATAGTTGCGGACACTATCTAATTGTTGGTGGTACCATGGTGATCTGGAAGTGATCAAACATGTAGCCTCACTGCCAACGCAGTAATGAGCCTATCAGGGTCGCACATAAGAACGTTTGGAGAATTTGGAAGATTGGATTATGTTGATCTTGCTCGTGTGATGAGTGAAGGACCAAACACCGACATAAGATGAGTAATGGACAGGACTCAGCCAAGAATTGAGTGCGTCGAGACCACTCAAAGCTTTCGTCGAGTCAAGTGTTGATTCGTCGAGTTAGCGTTGAGTGTGTTGAGACCACTCGACGATTCATCGAGTCAAGCGTTGATTCGTCGAATGATGGTGTTGAGTGTATGAAGTCTACTCAGCCAGGCGTTGAGTGCGTCGAGACCACTCAACGCTTTCGTCGAGTCAAATGTTGACTTGTCGATTAGACGTTGAGAGCGTTGAGACCACTCGACGCCTTCGTAGAGTCAAATGTTGACTTATCGAATTAGGCGCTGAGAGCGTCGAGATCATTCGACGTCTTCGTCGAGTTAAATGTTGACACGTCGAATGATGACGTTGAGTGCGTTGAGTTCATTCAACGATTCGTCGAGTCAAGTGTTGATTCGATGAGTCTGGCGTTGAGGGGTTAAGTGCGTTGAGTGCACTCAACGATTCGTCGAGTCAAGTGTAGATTCGTCGAACGATTCGTCGAGTCAAGTGTTGATTCGTCGAATATCGACGTGTATACTCAACGATTCTGTTTCGTCCAGTTTATTTCCTCCAAGTCCGGTTCGGCGTGGTCTGCTGGTATGGGTTGGCTCGGTACTTAGTATATAAATGTTATGTACAATAAACCGAGTAAGTGACAAAACATTTTACACCTAATCGCGAGTCGGCTCTTCTCCCCTCCCGACGGAACTGTTCTGCCAAGGCCGATTCCGCCGATCTTGCCACCGACTGTCCGTCGTCCTTGTACTTCGTCGGAAAGTGTTTCCAGGGCATTCGTACTCGTCTATGCAGCCTCTCCTTGAACGGATCTAGCAGTCCGTGGAGACGTTGAGGGCAAATCCCCTTTCGACCTAGATCTTGTGCGACAAGAGTCTAAGGGTTCTCCCGTTCGTGTGGATCATCTGTAGAGTCGTGGACACTATTCTACGCTCGGAACTCAAGCTGTTGTCGTTCGTTGGAATCAATCCGAGCACCTTGGTTGAGTATTGACTCAATCCCTCAAAAGTAAAATTTTATTTACCGCACTTTACTTCTTGATTAATGTTCATCGCTAGATCCGAACTATTTTGGGTTTTCTTGTTCCATTTCCGTTGCGCACAAGTGTTGTAACGTATAGCAAAACCCAACACTAATAGCTACACATACATATTATCCAGACAAGCAATAGATAGCCAATTGATACATCGTTCACGACTTTAGAAACCCATTCAACAAAGGTACACAGTAAATTAATAAGTATAACTACATGTATGATCTGTGTATTCGCAGGAACATGGAAGGAAACTGCAATGAAAGACAAGAATTTTCATTTCATTTCAAAAGGTATAGTATAAAGAGGTTGTGGTTACAAAAGATACTCGCGTAGTCACTCAAAAAAATGGAAATACAATTATTCGGACTATGACTCCGTCATAACCTCCTTCCCTTGCGCGGATTTGGACTTCTTTTTGCGAGACCCCGAAAAGTGATTGTATTCGCTCGACAGTCTCTAACTGCGCAGATCGCCCCCCGATCTCCTCCTCCAGATACGCAACCTCTTCCACAGTATTTGCAGCCTATCTAACATCCTTGTCATCAAAATCAGGGACATTCAAGATGCCAAATTCTTTGAAAAGAGTCGCATAGTCAATATCCGCAAACTCTACCTTTAGTGCACCTTGCTCCTACGGGAGTTCAAGGGAGACCTCCGTTGGTCGCTTAAAGACCTAGATCATGGCTCCTTAAAATTTTGGGTTTCCCTCAGTCACGCTCACTGAAGGAAAGATGGAAAATAGATTAGCATGCGTAGACAGGTACATGTCGTCTTTCCCCAATGAACTACCTTACCCTTAGCTTTTCCTATAGGCAGTTGTTCACAGCCAGTGAGTCATCAAGGGCGGATAGAGCGGCGTAGTTGAGTGAAACCGCCCACAGGGTCGCCGCGACTGACATCTTTGAGATGTCCTCCACACGCACTTTTTTATCTCCTACAGATCTTGCCTACCAAGCACCACGGAGGACACCTCCAGTTCATACGATAAGATCTGCTCGGACTCCTTCCAGGAGGGAAGGTGGGGAGCTCAAGTTGACCACCTCAGAGTCCTGCAGCATCAGGGGGTTGCCCCAAAGATCAGGAAGATCCTCCTCTCGGCGTGCAAAGACGGGCATCTCACCGCCTTCTACAGCAATTCACGCAGACCTGCACCTCTTCTTTGAGGAACTCGCCCTGCCTTGGGAGGGTTCAAATCCCCACGGTTCCTGAGCACATCGCTTCTCGGTGGCAGTCTGGATGTTCCCTGGAAGTTGATACAGCTTTGTCGCTGGCACCACCAAGACAACTACAAAAAGAAAGAAATCGTCAAAACCCGAAGGTACGCACGATTACATAAAATTCTAACCGCATATGGTTACATTTGTTTGTGTGCAGATCCTTGACCTCCCGCATGTGGCGAATATAGTGGGCACGTCCAACGAGGTTTTGTCGAAGTTCATAGAAATGTCGGCCCAAATTTGGGTGGGAACGGGTAACGGTTGTAGAAGCCCGGCCGGCAGTAAGTTGGCCGATTTATGTTGTTGGCATATGACACATTGTGCGATGAACTTCTAGACCTGGCGTCGCAGGCCCTTCCAATAGAATTCGGCCCGGAGGTGATGGAGGGTCTGGTAGATCCCTTCATGGGTGCGATTTTGGATTTCCCCCATGATTGAAGGAATGAGGGGTGATGTTGGCTGCAAATAGATCCGGTCTTTATAGAAGATGACGCCATCGCGACCCGTCCATCCGGGCGGTGAGAGGCCCTCCTGCGTCCAATGGTTCAGCTCGGTGAGGGACGGAGACTGATGGATTTCGCTTCGGATGTCGTCCAGGAGCGAGGCGGTCGGTTTTGAGACCATGTATATGCTGGCGGTGTCGTCATAATGTCGGCGAGAGAGGGCGTCTGCGGTCCTGTTGAGAGCTCCGGCCTTGTATTCCACGGTGAAGTCAAACCCCAATAGTTTGCTCACCCACCGTTGTTGGAGCACGATATTTAAGCGTTGCACCAAGAGATATTTCAAACTATAGTGATCTGTGCGGATGATGAAAGAGCGTCCCCATAGGTATGGCCGCCAATGTTGGACGGATTTTGCTAGGCTGATGAGTTCTGACTCGTAGGCCGACAATTTCTGGTGGTGGAGCAGTGCGGCGACTGAAATATGCGAGCGGGTGCCCTTGTTGTTGGAGCACTGCACCGCAGCCTAGAGATGAGACATCACATTCAATATAGAAGGTCTCGTTGAAGTCTGGGAGCTATAGAACAGGGGTGGATACTAGAGCTGCTTGGAGCCCTTTTGAACGCATGTTGGGTCATGTCGTCCCATACGAAGGTTGTACGTCATAGGAGGGCCAAGAGGGGCCCTGCAATTGTGTTGTATCCGCGGATGAACCGTCTGTAGTATCCGGTCAGCCCCAAGAAGGCTCGGAGGTCGCGCTACGAGCGGGATACTGGCCAAGCGGCGATGCGTTGTAGCTTTTCCGGATCGGCGGACACTCCGCGGTCATGTACTATGTGGCTGAGGTAGGATACGCTCGGCTGCCCGAAGGAACATTTGGATTCCTTGAGTGCGAGTCGGTGATGCCGGAGTATGTTGAGGACTTCGTGAACATGGTGGAGGTTCTCCGGCCAAGACTTGCTATAGATCAAGATATCGACAAAAAGTACTAGCACAAATTTACGTAGGACGGATTGGAATACCTCGTTCATCAGTGATTGGAATGTAGATGACGCATTAGTCAGCCCGAAAGGCATGACGAGGAAGTCAAAATGTCCATGATGTGTTCGGAAGGCTATCTTTTCCACGTCTTTGACTGCCATGCGAACATGGTGGTACCCAGAATATAAGTCGAGCTTGGAGAAGAAGCGTGCGCCGTGTAGCTCATCAAGGAGTTCCTCGACGACTGGAATGAGAAATTTATCTTTGACGGTCTTGGCGTTGAGTTCCCGGTAATCGACTCAGAATCGCCATGTTTTATCCTTTTAGTGGGCAAGTAACGCTGGTGATGAGAATGGAGATAACCTCCGTCGGATGAGGCCCCGTTGTTGCATCGCAGTGCATTGACGCTCGATTTCATCCTTCTGAAGGAACGGGTAGCGGTAGGGTCCTACCACCACTTGCGCGACTCCGGGAAGTAGACAGATGCGGTGATCTTGTGGCCGATGTGGAGGCAATGTTTCTGGTATGGAGGTGTCTACAAACTCTTGTAAAAGTAGTTGCAGGTCGTTGGCTCGGAGTTTCGCCTGGTCGTTCGTTCCATTTATGAGGAGGGCATGCTGTTTGGCGGCGGGGGCAAGACATTGCCACTCCACCCTCCTGGAATCGTGGTACCACTGCATTGTGAGTTTGTTGAAGTCCCAAGTCACGGGTCCCAGTGTACGTAGCCAACGTACACCGAGGACAACGTCAAATCCGTCGAGCTCGACGACTAGTAGATCGATCTCGAATGTCCGGTTGTGTATCGTCAGTGGCACGTGAAGGCAAAGACCGGGACATGTCATGCTATGGCCATTAGCCACTGAAACTTGAAGTTGGTGGCGGGACGTGATCGATAGTTGAAGAGCAGACGCGGTCTTGTGTCGGATGAAATTGTGCGTACTGCCTGAGTCCAACAGGGCTACGAGAGTGGAGCTTGCTATTTTGACCGAAAGTTGCAACATGTGGCCACCTTGTGGTCCAACGATCGCGTTAACTGAGATTTTTGATGCCTCCGAGTCCGGGTCCTCTCCGTCATCGTCGGTGGGGTCGTCCACCTCAATCCAGAAGAGACGCTTACAACGATGCCCGGGCCCAAAAAGTTCGTCGCAATTGAAGCAAAGGCCTTTGGCGCGACGTTCCGACATCTCTGCGTGAGAAAGGCGGCCTCAGAATGGCGGTCTGGCAGAATCATTGGCCTTGGCTGCGGCGGGTGCAGTTGTCGGTGGTCCTTGGATGGTTCCTCAGGAGGACTGCTCGTGCTCCCAACGGGGTACATATTGGCGGTCTAAGAGTATGCGGCGCTCGCATGTTCGGGCAAAGCTCATGGCAGTAGTGAGATATGTGGGGTCTTGGAACTCCACGTCCAGGCGAAGACGCTCGTGGAGGCCGGTTGTGAAGAACGACACTTGCTGGTCCAAGCGTATCGTGGATGCCCGTGCGAGCAAAAGCTGGAAGTGGTCGATGTAGTCCTCGAGAGCGCCCCTTTGGCGAAGGGCGATGAGGTCGACCAGAGGATTTTCGCGGATCGAGGGACCAAAGCGAAGCATACACGCGGCTTTGAACTCGTCCCACTGTAGGTAGGGGCGTTCATGTTGTAGTTGAGAGAACCACAGTTGGGCGGCCCCATTGAGGTGGAAAGAAGCAAGGCCCAGGCGGTCGTCACCGGTAGTGCGTTGGTTGGAGAAGAACTTCTCACACTTGGTAAACCACACGAGGGGGTCTTCACGTCCGTCAAAGACCGGAAATTCTAATTTCACATACCGCGGAAAGGCTTTGCCTTCGTAACGGTGGCTGGAGTGACCATTGTGGGCCGTTTGGTCCGGCGTTGATTGCTGGCTTATGGGTGGTTCGGGGGCGTGCAGGCCGGCGGTTAGATGTGACGGGCGGGTGTTGACTTCGTCGAGGCGTGAGTCCATTTTGTCGAGGCGGTCCAAAATTTGCCGGAGTATGTCTCGATCCGACATGTCGGGGCGCAGAAGAGGCGGTGGCAAGGGCGGGAGTGGTGTGCTGTTCGGTTCGGCGAGGCGGGGCGCGGTGGCGATCCGAAGGTACTCTGCGGTCGGAGGTCCCTCTGATACCAGTTTGTTATGTGCCGACGACTGAGATCGAGTCTGTCGACAATTATCGGGGAGATCCTCCAGTTTTGGCGACGGCGTCGACGGGCGGTGAGGGTAACAGGAAGGAGAGGGGAGAGGGAGAGAGAAAATAGATGAGAAAGGAGAATTTTTGTAACTTTTTATTCTTGATACTGATCTCTCCTTCAGGATGATATAAATAGGTAAAATAATACTAAAAGAAGCGGCCCCCCGTTTAGGCTTAAACAATGAGAAATAGGAAAGTCATAAAGAAATACTAAAAGCAACGGCCCCTCATTTGGGCTTAAACAATGAGAATTAAAAATTGGGAAATCATACTAAATGTAGATGATATTAAAATAGGCGGATAAAAAAATGCGATTTCATGCTTGAATTGGAGCTCCGGTGTTCCGCCGATGGTAAACCCGACCCCAATGCGGGTCCGGATCTGTGTCGTCCTCCTTGGTAGGTACCGCAATGTCTCCGTCCGGGTCTGGTGTCGTAACACCCGCATTTTGGATTCCCTCTTTTACTTTCTGCTTTTCTAAAATCTACTGATCGCATGCGTATTTCATGTTCCTTGTGAGATCGATACTCGGGGACGTACTCCTGATTTTATATTACATGAACGACCGTTGCACTTGTCGTCATCGCATCAAGTTTTTAGTATCATTGTCGGGGAATACGACATCTTGTGACTTTTAGATTTTGGAAAATAGTTCTAAATGTTGATTTTCGTTTTTATTTACCCTTTCTAGCAATTTTGAAATTTTGTTGTGCAGGTACTTCCATTTTCAATTATATTTGTGCAGGTATTCCATTTTCAATTATATTTGTGCAGGTATTCCATTTTCAATTATATTTGTGCAGCTAAGTTATGCTTCAATCATTTGTGAATTTACTCTCACAACATCATGTTTTATTTTCTCAATACCAGTGCTACCCATCATTTAATCATAGTAGTGATGACTGTTATATAGAAGACCGCAGTTATAATCCATATGGCTCATCCTATGGAGCATCAACATCTGCTGGTACTACATACGGTACACCTAATTCTTATAGCTATGCGCTCCACAACGAGCATCGTCCCCATATTTCAGCTTGGCCCCTTAAAGGCCGAGAGGAAATGGGGAACAATGATTATTTTATAGTAGCACCAACTATGCATTGAATGATTGCATTGCGTTCCAATGCCAAATGGAAGAGGATAACCAAATATCAAAATCATCCCATACACCTCTCATTCTGGCGTTTCTTCCGATTCTAATGATTTATACGCAACACCAACTTGTCTATGCGGGACTATTGCAGATATATCCATCAGGATCTTTGCTGATCGGTGCGACAACGTGATGGAGCTGTCACTCCCTACGCAATCATTACCTCAATTAGATTCAACCTGAGTGAAAACAATCCATATAGTCTCTGATCATGCGCAAAGCGCAGTTCCCCCAGTGCATGACTTTGCTACATATCTCTGTCGATGCTACTTTGCCGCAAGTATCCGACGAGGACATTCTCCCTATTGAGGAAGTATCCACTTCTTCAACAGTTGAGGATGCCCACGTAGCTTGCATGGCTCCTACACCCTCTGATATCTCATACCTCGTCGTGGATATCAATAGTAGTGAAGGGGATTTGGACCATGTTTAGAATGAGACAGGGACCACTCCCCCGATTTACGATTATTTTATCTTTCCTCTAGTTTATTTCCTAATCCCCCTTCTTTGTTCGAGCATGTGCATGTTGATTTGTCACAAGTACTCTGGGAGAACACTGAGCATTTTGCTCAAGTCAATGAGGCGAGCACCCCCTTATGTACGGAAATTGATTCCCCTTCCATATAGGAAGCTCCCTTTATTGCTCTCTCCACCTGCACCCTCCCTATTGACGATTACACCTTGCTGAGCAAAGAAATATATTTTGGTGAGATTAGTAAGAAACACTCCTCCACTTCTTACTTCTTGTTCTCCCTACCTGTGATGAGTGGGTATTATTATTTATGTAGAGGGATAGTTGGTTTATCGTCGTATCTGCATCTGTCGTATCTGCATCCGTTACTGACACAGATATTGGAACAATTGTTCATTTCTCTTTTCATACTTCCATCAACTCAAACTTTTGATTTCTAAATAAATCGTGCCGAGAGGACAATAACTCAGTATTTATCTTTATTTCTACATACATATGTATTTTTTAAAGTTTAACTTTAGTATTATGACTAAAGATAGGGCGCAATGGTGAAAAAGGATCCATATAGCCGACCCCACTATAGTGAGATAAAGGCTTTGAGTGGCGTTGTTGTTTAACTTAAGTAGTTTAATTTCATTTTTGTTAGTCTATTTTGTTGTGTTTGCACTAACCCTCTCGTAGGTTTAGGTTGAGCCGAGCTTATCTTTTTGGTCGATCTTGGGGCGGGTGCACCTTTTGACAGCTTCAAAATTCAGGTCGTCTCAGAATACCCCATCTCGGGCATTGGGTAACACATTTCTCTCCGTAGTCTTTATTTTTTAATCAGTATTAGGTTAATATAATGATTAAGTTTGTGGGAGGGTAGTAGTGGTACTCATTTTGCTCACTTATCACGCATGCATTCTGATTACACTCGTTTCTAAATTGTGCCCAAATTTATCAAATTCTTCTTGCACGTTTGCATTCATTTCTGCACCCACACGCTTAGGACTTGAACATTTGTTTTTGAGTTTTTCTCGTTCCTTTTTGTAGGCGATAGATTGGCGTAAATTACTTTTAGAATGTGATTATGGGAGTATATTTTGACACATGCAGTGTTCCTAGTTTTGTGCACATATTTGTAATAGGGTTTTATTCTAGGTTTAATTTCTTTTTATGCTTCATATTTATACTTTTCTACTTTAAATTTATGATGTATATTAGAAAAGCCCATGTAAAAAGGCCCATTTAATGGCCTATTTTTCTTCCTCCTTCTTTAGTCCCACATCATGTATAGGATTTATTCTTCTCTCTTCTCTCCTATATATTTGTATTCTCTCCTTGTATTTACATACGGAAATAATACATACAAGCTTTGAGCTCTTTCAACATGGTATCAGAGCCAGGTTGCATCTAGACGCGGACTGCCCCTTCTCTGTCCGCTCGGTCTCCTGCGGACTGCCTCTTCTCTGTCCGCCCAGTCTCCTGCGGACTGCCCCCTCTCTGTCCGCCCGGTCTCCTGCGGACTGCCCCTGCTTCTGTCCGCCCGGACTCGTGCGGACTGCTTTCTGCATCCGCTCCGGTCTCGTGCGGACTGCCCTTCTGATTCCGCTCCTCTTCTCTCCCTCCGTGGTTCCACCCTCCCCAGGCTTCTTATAGCCATCTTCTGCTCTGACTCGTGGGGCCCACCTCTCTCCCTCCGCTCCGGACGATCTTCCTGTCCGCTGCGGGCTCTGCTTGTATCCGCTCGAGCCTCCTTGCTCGCGGACTGCTCCCTCTTGTCCGCTGCGGGCTCCTCTTGTATCCGCTCGAGCCTCTTTGCTCGCGGACTGCTCCCTCTTGTCCGCTGCGGGCTCCGCTTGTATCCGCTCGAGCCTCTTTGCTCGCGGACTGCTCCCTTTAGCTTTTCTCTCTCGCTCGCTGCGAGCTCTGCTTGTATCCGCTCGAGCCTCCTTGCTCGCGGACTGCTCCCTCTAGCTCGCTCCTTCTTTGTCCGCTCGAGCCTCTGCTCGCGGACTCTCTCTCTCCGCCTTCCCTTGCGGACTGCCTCTGTCCGCTGCGGGCTCTGCTTGTATCCGCTGTGCGACCTGCCCATAGTTCGCCGCGACCTCTTGCGGACTGCTCCTGTCCGCTGCTGCGCCCTGCCCCCCGTTCGCCGCGGCCTCTGTCGCGGACTGCCCCAGTTCGCCGCAACATCTGACGCGGACTGCTCCTGTTCGCCGCGGCCTCTCTCTACTCGCCGCGGCCTCCAGTCCGCCGCGACCTCCAGCCGCCGAGACAGCCAGACCGCTGCGGGTTGTTCTCTCCGAGCCCTGCTGCTCTTCCGTCGCCATGTCCTCCAGCGACTCCACTACCGCTCAACCCCCTGCCAGCCACGTAGCTCCTCTCGAACTCCGGGATGAGCTTCGGATTACTACTATTTCTCTCTCTGGCAAGGCTAATTTCATTCCCTGGGTCCACTCTGTCCGCCGGGTCTTACAGGCCAAGGGCCTTGCCCGTCACCTTACCCAGGGACCACCAACTCCGTCTACTGATGATTGGCTCCGCAATGACGGCCGTGTCCAGACCTGGATCCTAAACTCGGTCGAGGGTGAGCCGTACCAGATGATCATGTATCATGAGACTGCTAAAGCCATGTGGGATGAACTTCATTCGCTGTACTCCGGCAAGGACAGCCTTCAACACCTTTTCGACATCCTCACTGATCTTCAAGCCTTGGATGTTGGCAAAGCACTAGACATGACCTCCTTCGTGGCCCGCGCTAAAACTCTCACGGAAGCCTGGATTCAGCACCAGCCCGCGACTACTGATCTCGCTGCCCAACGTGCCCAGAAGGAGGCTGTTTGTATTGCTATGATTATGGCTCGCGTCCCGCCACACCTCCATAGTATTCGAGCTCAGGTTCTGGCTTCACCCGCTACCCCTTCTTTCTCTGATGTCTGCTCGATGTTACTTCGCGTACCACCTCCTCCGGAGGCTCCTGCACCACCCTCGCCGGCTCTTCTTCAGCAGGCCCTTCCTCCTTTACTCCCACAACCCTCCTTTCCTCGGGGTGGTCGTACGGGCTCCCGTGGGCGGGGCCGTGGCGGCCGCGGACGGCCCAAGTGCACCTACTGCGGCCGGGATGGCCATACTGAAGCCGTTTGTCACAAGAAACATGGCTACCCCCCTCGCCCGCCTACTGCTGCTGTTACCGATAGCTCACCTCCGCCTGGTACGGATCTTGAGGCTCTTCGCCTACAGCTGCAACAACTCCAGGGGTTCCTCAACCCCCCTTCTGCTTCCCATGCCTCCACCTCACATGCAGGTATTGTCTCCACCTCCGCTACAGGTACTGCCTGTCTCTCTTCCAGCTCTCGCTGGATCCTGGACTCGGGAGCCACCCACCACATCACTTCCATACGGCCGCCCCGGTTCTCTGCTGCTGCTCACCCCCCGTCTATTACTGTGGCCAATGGTGCGCTTGTCCCGGTCTCCGGCTGCGCGGACCTCCTCCTTCCTCCCTCTCTCTCTCTACGCTCCGTTCTTTATGTGCCGGCCTCGCCTTTTAATTTACTCTCTGTTGGTCGTCTTACTACTGATATGAATTGCTTTATCACCTTCACCTCTTCTGGTTTTTTGATACAGGATCAGCAGACGCGGATTACCATTGGTAGGGGTCGGCTGCAGAACGGGCTCTACCTCCTCGATGTCTCTCCCACATCCCTTTCCTCCGTTTCCTCGACTGATTGGCACTGTCGGCTTGGGCATGCCCCTCTACCTATCCTCCAGAAGGCGCTTCCAGACATTTCTCTTCCTGCTTTTCAATGTGATTCTTGTATTATTGGCAAACAGCCTCGCTCATCTTTTCCAGCTAATTGTACTAGGAGCTCAGCTCCCTTTGATTTAATACATTCTGATATTTGGGGCCCCTATAAAGTTCCTAGCATTTCTGGTTATCGTTATTTTATAACCTTTATTGATGATTACTCTCGTACTACTTGGTTGTATCTCCTGCATGATCGCTCTGAGCTTCCGCGTGTCTTTCAGGCGTTTGTGTTAGAGACTCGTACGCAATTCTCTACCATCATTAAAACTTTCCGCTCTGATAATGCTCGGGAATACACTAGCCACGAGTTTGCCACTCTCTGCGCAAACTTCGGTATTGTTCACCAGACCTCTTGTCCCTACACCCCTCAACAAAACGGGGTCGCTGAACGCAAGAACCGCCACTTGCTCGATGTGGCTCGCTCTCTCATGCTTCACATGCATGTTCCCAAAGTCTTCTGGAACTTTGCGGTGTCCACTGCATGTTTTCTTATCAACCGTCTCCCCTCTCCCGTTCTCCACAACGCTACCCCCTTTAGCCTTCTTTTTCCCTCCACACCCGCCTTCCCCCTCACCCCCCGGGTTTTCGGCTGTACCTGCTTTGTCCATAAACTGGGCCCCACTCTTGACAAACTGGATCCCCGTGCGGCCAAACACATGTTTGTCGGCTACTCACGTACCCAAAAGGGCTATGTTTGCTACTCCCCGCTCACCCGGAAGGTCTCTGTTTCGGCTGATGTTACTTTCCGGGAGGACCAACCCTTCTTCCCTCCTCCTTTGCCACCACTTCTACCACCACCTCCTCCCACACCCTCCCTTCCCCGGCCGGTGATCCACGTCCACTCACCGACCACCATCCCTCCGCCTCCTGCCACCATTGACCCTCCTCGACCCCCGGTTATTCGGGTCTATGCTCGTCGCCCTCCTCCTCCCGTTGCTCCTCTGCAGTCGGCTTCGACCTCGGCTTCTCCGTGTTCTGCTGCTCCGGTGTCGGCCTCTACCGCTCATCCAATGGCGGACTATGTTTCTCTCCACCGCCTCTCTCCGCCTCTACAGGCCTTGGCTACTTCGCTCTCCTCGGTCTCTATTCCTACTTCTGTCCAGGACGCTCTTCAACATCCGGGGTGGCGTGCGGCCATGGAAGAAGAGATGGCTGCTCTTTGGGCCAACCAGACTTGGACCCTGGTGCCCCTTCCTCCCGGCCAGAAACCCGTTGGGTGCAAATGGGTTTTCGTCATTAAACATGCTCCTGATGGGACCATTGATCGCCTCAAAGCTCGGTTGGTTGCTCGTGGCTTCACCCAGCAACCAGGGCTGGACTATGACGAGACCTTCTCTCCGGTCGCTAAGCTTAACACGGTCCGCATTCTCCTCTCTGTGGCTGTCCATCGCCAGTGGCCCTTGTTTCAACTCGACGTCAAGAACGCTTTCCTGAACGGCGACCTTCAGGAAACGGTTTACATGCAACAACCTCCCGGGTTTGAGACCACGGGGGAGTCACGGGTTTGTCATCTTCTCAAATCTCTATATGGTCTCAAACAATCCCCTCGGGCATGGTTCGACAAGTTCAGCAAAGCTCTCCGGGATGTTGGCTTCACTCGCAGCTCGGCTGACTTCTCATTGTTTACTCGTCACCAGGCCACTGGTACGGTTCTCCTGTTGGTATATGTCGACGACATCATTATTACTGGCAGTGACTTGGACGGCATACAGGCCGTTAAGCTACATCTGAGCTCCGTCTTCCAAACTAAAGATCTGGGTCCTCTTCGGTACTTCCTCGGTCTGGAAGTGGCCAGACGGTCAGATGGATTGGTTCTCTCTCAGCGCAAATATTGCCTGGATCTCCTTCATGATGCAGGCTACTCTGGTTGCAAACCTATTAACACTCCCATGGATGCAAATCACAAAATATGTGCTCAGGGCTCAGATTCTGATTCGCTTCTACCAAATCCAGAATATTACCGTCGTCTAGTTGGGAAGCTCATCTACTTAACAGTTACAAGACCTGATATATCTTTCGCTGTGGGACTTGTGAGTCGCTATATGCACTCTCCTCGAAGCTCTCATCTCCAGGCTGTGGAACGCATTCTCAGATATCTTAAGACAGCTCCTGGCCAAGGACTTGTCTACAAAACATCATCCTCCAGTCCTACACTAGTGGCATACTCTGATGCCGACTACGCTGGCTCCCTCGACGATCGACGATCTACTAGCGGGTTTTGTACCTATTTTGGAGGACATCTGATTACTTGGCGAAGCAAGAAACAAGCAGTGGTTGCTCGATCCTCAGCAGAAGCAGAATATCGGGCAATGGCTGCTGTGGTCTCTGAACTCACATGGATTGAGAGTCTCCTTACCGACCTTGGAGTTAAACTACCTTCACCAGCTCTCCTCCTTTGTGACAGTCAAGCTGTCATACATATTGCCAAAAACCCGGTCTTCCATGAAAGAACGAAGCATATTGAGGTAGATTGTCATTTCATCCGAGAGAAAGTCCACATGAAGAAGATCGAGCTCAAGCACGTTCCGGGTACTGAACAGGTTGCTGACATCCTCACCAAAGCTCTTCCTAGTACCCTCTTCTATCAGTGCCTATCCAAGCTTGGATCATACGACTTGTACGCTCCAGCTTGCGGGGGAGTATTAGAAAAGCCCATGTAAAAAGGCCCATTTAATGGCCTATTTTTCTTCCTCCTTCTTTAGTCCCACATCATGTATAGGATTTATTCTTCTCTCTTCTCTCCTATATATTTGTATTCTCTCCTTGTATTTACATACGGAAATAATACATACAAGCTTTGAGCTCTTTCAACAATGTATAACAACTTTTCATTTGAAAGTGTTATTGTTTGGACTTCGTAGAAATGTGTGTCGCGAGCTATTAGTTGGGTATTATCCAACTTTGACGAAAGAGTATCCTTTCTCGATATCTAGAACTTGCCCCTAACGACCCTCAAAGCTTATGCTTAGGCTAGTTCTAATTTTACAAATATGATGTAGGTCTTTTATTGGATAGCTTGTGTCTTTGCATCCATGCCTATATGAACCACCATTGCATACACACTTTTGGCCTTATACCCATTCTTTGTTTCACCCCCACCTCATAATCACATGCGCCATAAAGCCCACCCCCTGTGCACACTTAAATCAAAGCTTAAATCAAAAATCTATTTTGCTACTTGTGTTTTTAGTGAAATTCGTGATTTGGGTGCATGCTTTAAAAAATATTATATTTGGATGCTTGTGAAGAAAACATAAAAGAAATATATTTTGAAAAGGGAAGAAAAGAAAAGTAAAAAAAGAGAAAAGAAAAATCTGAGTTTGAAAAGGGAGTTGGTGTTTGGCTGATGTGGAAGTGACCTCACATGCAAAAAACCAAGTTTGGGGGTATCATTTCTCACTCCTCTTGGGTACAATGATTTTGATGTTAGCTCTCATTTTAGTTTAAGTGCGATTGTAGTGGTCATGTATATCTTTTGATTTACCTCACCTTAACCCAGGCCAAACGATTCATCCTAATTCTAAGTCCTATTGATTTGTAAAATTTGATTTAGCTAACGTCATTGAGAAAGTATGACCGGGCAAGTGTATGGTCATCAAAATTGATGGATTTCTTTAGGGACTACCCTGTAGTCTTGGGAGGATAATGTTAAGCTCAGTAGTGACACAACTTTCTTTTCATGCAGGATCTAGGATACAATTTTCTTTTGTAAAAGTGGATATAACTGGTGATATTCAGTATTGAAACGCATAGATATGCAGCATGCATAGAAATTAATTCTATATTTCTTCCTAATTCTTCTTGATCCTATAGTTTCTCTGTATACTTCCTGCTTTTATCATCTAAATTTTAATTTAAACTTATCCAATACTTTGGAGAAGAGCGGCTTGCTCGAGGAGAGCAAATGTTCAATTCTGGGGGTATTTGATATTGTTAAAAAACATGTAAAAAGACTCAATTTTGAGGCCCAAATAGAAGCCCACTTGTAATCTAGTTTAGTCCCACATCTTAGGATTTGGAATCCTCTCATCTCTTTCTTCCTATATAAGTGTACTCATGCATGTATTATACAATTGGATATTTTGAGATTTCAATAAAATAACTGTTGTTTGTATCTATCATCTGCCTTTTTCTACATGCTATCAGAGCTATCCGGTCCTGAATTTCTTGTTTTGGGTCCCTCTCACGCATAATTGGGTGGTTAGCACAAGTCTAACCGCAGTCTCTGGTTTCTTTGCTCCTGTTTTTTGATCCCCGCCTCTTGAAAGCCCCCTCCTCTGCTTTTATAGTTTTTTTCCACTGGGTCCTGCGTGCATGCTTTTTCCGCGGTCTGTCGATGCTAGCCGCGACTTCCCTTCTCGCAGAGCTGCCTTCCCGCGACTTCTTTGTCATGGACATCCTGATCGCTGCTCGGCTTGCCATCTTATATTCACCCGTCGTCCTCCGTTCACCATGTGACCTGCTTCCTGTCGTCCATTCTCCTGTCTTGTCGCACGACTAGCCGCCGTTGCAGAGCTCTCCTAACTTGTCGCAACTCTTTTACCCTAGCCGCGGCCGCAATTCTTGCTTCTAGTCGTTGATTGCTTCTCAAATAACTGCTTGTTTCTTGTTGATGTACCACAGTTTGCAGTCCGCCTTGTTGCTTAGCCGCACAGCCATCTTGTTTTTGCATCTTGCTGCTTTTGCCTCCTGCCTCCGCATCTTGCCACTGCATTTTGTCGCCGCATCTTGCCGCTCTCTCTACCTTGCACATCTTGGCAACTGTCTGCCTTCCTGCCTCCAGCCATGTATCTTGTCGGTTGTCGTTGTCGTTGCTTCTACCTTGTATCTTGTCGTTGCATCCTACATTCAGCCTTGCTGCAATCACAGTCTGCCTGCCACGCCGAATCTAACCGTTGGTTTCCTAGCCGTGCATCTTGCTTCTGCCGCTTGTCGCTTGGTGCCTAGCCGCATCTTGCCGCCGTTTTCCTAGTCGCATCTTGTTGCTTAGTTAGTTGCAAGTCTTGCCTTGTTAGCTGCACTCCCTGTCCGCAAAGGCCTTTGTATACCCGTTTCCTGACGCTGCTACTACAAGGATTCGACAGTTGCATCCTCTCTTCCTGCCCGTGCTGCGGCTCCACCTAAACTTCGTGATGACTTTCGGATCACCATCATTTCTCTCTATGGGAAGCAAAACTTTGTTGAGTGAGTGCACTCGATTCGCCGCGTTCTGCAGACCAAAGGCCTTCTTCATTAACTTATAGGGGCTCCTCCTATCGTACCCACCGAGGAGTGGATCCGTGACGACGTTCGTGTCCATTCGTGGATCCTCAATTTCATGGACATCAAGCTGTATCAGACGGTCATGTATCATGAGACGGCCAATGCTATGTTGGAGGAACTTCACTCCCTTTATTCGGGCAAGGACAGCCTCCAGCACCTATTTGATATCATCACCGATCTTCAAACACTTGACCCCGGGGCAACAGGTTACTTGACCTCCTTTGTTGCAAGAGCCAAGACTCTTATTGAGGCATTGATATAGCATCAGCCACCCACCACGGATCTGGTTGCGTAACGGGCACAAAAAGAAGCAGTTGAGATCGCCATGATGATGACACGTGTTCCACCCCATCTTCACAGTGTTCGGGCTCAGATTCTTTACTCATCCATAACTCCCTCTCTGTCGGATGTTTGCTCTATGCTCCTGAAGTTTACAACACCCCCGGATGTTCCTGATATTTATCTCCGGCTCTCCTCCAGCAACCCCTATCTACTCCAGCTTCTTCGGTTCGTGGTCCTTCGACTCGTGGAGGTCGCATCACTTCTTGGGGACGAGGACGTGCTAGCAGACCCATCTTTAAATGTGCTCATTGCGGTCGGGATAGTCAACTTGAGGCCACCTGCTATCACAAGAATAGTCTGCCTCCACATCTCACTGCTTCTGTTATTACTGATCCTCACTCCTTCACCCGTATGACATTGATGCTTTGCGCACCCAGCTTCAACAGTTATAAGGGGTGATTAGTCGCTCCTCTGGATTCGTTGTGTCGATCTCCAATGAAGGTATATCAAGTCTCTCTCGTAGCTCCCACTGGATTGTGGACTCGGGTGCCACACATCATATTATTACGCAAAAACCGCCTCAGTAATTGCAATATGCATATCCCAAGTTGATTACCGTGGTCAATGGTGATAGCATCCTGGTTTCAAGCGTTGTTAATATGCCTCTCACTCTGACTTTCTCTATCATCGGTCTTTCATGTTCTGGGATCACCCTTTAACCTGCTTTATGTTAGCCGTCTTACTCAAGAACTTGATTGTTGGGTAACCTTCTCACCTTCCTCCTTTGTTGTGCAGGATCGACAAATGCAAAATATCATTGATAGGGGGCTGCTGTGTACAACCTTGGGCTCGCGGGAGGCGGCTCAAGAAGCCGGGCGGAGAAGCTGGCGAAAAGAATTGAAGGGGCGAGACGAGATCGTATAGTCCACTCGCAGGAGGCGAGACGGGGGCTCTATGCAGTAGGCGAGACGAGGGCTCTTTGCAGTAGGCGAGACGCCCTTTGGGGGCGCGAGCAGGGTCGTGAGGGCGAGTTGGCTCCCACAATACGGGAGGCCTGCGAGACGAGCAGGAGGGGATCCGCTGGTTACTTCCCCACTCGCCATATAGAAGAAAGGATGTTTTTACCTTCTTACCCCCAAGGGAGATTTTACTCTTCTACCACAGGTAATTTTACCCTTCTACCCTCGGTGGTCTGCATATAGCCTTTCAGAACAGCGGAGTTTGGTTGTTGGCAGACCCAACCCAGGGTATTTTGGTAATTTCAGGTCAGTTCAGTATTGTTATTTGCAGATCAAACTCAGAGACCTATAAATAGACCAATAAGATGCCTTGAAGAGGTTGTTGAACCTTGCCATATTCTTCCTCAGAGGCACCTAGCTCAGCATTGGCTAGGGAGGGGAAGAACTTCAGATTCTTCCTGGTAAGAGGTGGGACCTCCGAGCTGAGACCATCGGTCTGTTTCTGGTCCTGTGACTCACGTCGGGAGGGTGATTCGAGGAAAGTAAGTGTGTGCTGCAACTTCAGGTCCAAACTTTAGGTGGAACCGGGTGACTGGTTTCAACATTTTTGGTGCGGTGAGCGTGGACCGCGACACACACAGAAGAATCTTGAGTTATCTCATGCCGGGAGGTCACGGAGAAGGAGACGGAGACGGGTCAGATAACCTAGGAGTATTCGTTGGAAGGGAGGAGTTCATGGCGTCAATCAAAGGCATTATGGACATGCTGCAGGGGATCTCGCGACAGGGAGACTGTTCAACCCCTCAGCCTCAGGTGCCTGCTCTCGCGCTGCAGGAAGAGCTCGTCTCGGCAAGAGTGGGAGAAGATGCCCCAGGGAGGCGATCGGGAAAAGTAGTGATGGTGGAAGGAGGGCGAGACATGGCGGGAAGGGAGCTGTTCCCGGGCCCAGCGAGCGCCGTCTCGCCAGGGGACGTGGTCGCGCGAGTGGGGGCGGCGAGACCAGCGGCGAGAGGGTCGCCGTTTTGCAAGCTAATCCTGTCGGCTCCCGTCCCGGAAGGGTTCAGAGAACCCGAGATGAATTATTATGTGGGGAAAGATGATCCCCTGCAGCACCTGCAATGGTTCGAGGACGCGGTCTCGATCAAACCGATGATGGACGCTTTTAAGTGCCTTTTTTTTGTCATAACTTTGAAGGACAAAGCAAGGGACTGGTTTCATCAGCTCCCGACAGGCTCAATATACAGCTTCAAGAACCTGAGCAGGAGCTTTCAGCTGCGTTTCTCAACTTCAAAGAAGAGGAAGAAGAACCCGGAGTCAATCTTTCTGATTAAGCAGAGGGCGGACGAGTCCCTAGCCCAGTATGTAGACAGATTTTAGGAGGAGATCTTGGAGATTCAGGAGGTGCCCGGATTCGCCCTCCAGATGGCCTTTAGCGTGGGACTGCGGGAAGGCTTCTTCAAGATGAGTATCACTCGGAAGGCGTCGCTGTCCTTCGAGGGGTTAATGGAGAAGGCTGCGAAGGAAATAGCAATGGAGGCGGCGAATCCAGCTTTTGCAAAAAAAGCTAGCAAGACTGACGGAGGTTGAGTCAAGAGAGCCAGGAGGAGGGAGACAACAAGAGGGGAGGAGAAGAGAAGAGTCGAGGGCACCGGCGTACCAGGAGTTAGGATGAAGGCAGCAGGGGGGCCTTGCCCAAGGGCAAGGGAGATGATTTCCTCAGGGAGGAAGGAACCAACCAGGAGGGCCTGAAAGATTTAACCAGCAGGGGTGGGGGTACGGTCATAGACCACCTCTACCCCCACCGCCGCAAGCTATGGCCATCGGCCGAGGGAGAGGTAGAGGCCGAGAGAGAGGCAGAGGAGCAGGAGCTGGAAGGAGGAGAAACCCTCAGGAGGGGAGGCGAGGGGAGGAGGTAGTGTTGCCGTACTGTGACTTCCACGAGGAGGAGGGTCACGCAACGGCTACCTGCGCAGAATTCTTGGAAATGAGAAGAGCTAGGGGAGCAGGAGAGCAGCAGGTGATCGGGACCGGAGAGGAAGATCTATGTGTGGATCGAGCGGATGTAAGGGACCGAGGTGGAATTGGAGTAATCCATGGGGGGGGGGATCGAGGCTGCCTGAAAGGCGAGCCTTCATACCATGTACCGTCGGAGCGTAGCTGCGACGTCACAATCCCCTCCCCCGGATGAGAAGATCACCTTTTCTCGAAAAGGCATGCCCGACCATGAGGACCCCTTCTGTGACGCACTGGTGATCCGGACTGTCATTGAAAACTTCACGGTATCGCGGATCCTGGTCGACAATGGAAGCTCAGTGAATGTTATCTTCAAGAAAGCGTTTAACGAGATGAGGGTGGAGGCCCGAAGGGTGCTGGCAGCAGATGGACCATTGTTTGGATTCTCAGGAGAGAGGAAAGAAGTTGAGGAGGGAGTGGGACTCCAGGTAACCCTGGGGGGGGGGGGGGGGGGGGGGGGCTATCTAGGAACTGCCGTTTTGTCATAGTGGATGTCTCCAGCAGTTACAACGTCATTTTTGGGCGCCTCTTGATCAGTGCTTTTAGATGTGTGTCGTCCTCTTTCCATCAGTGCCTGAAGCTCAATGTCGGAGGTACTCAAATCAGAGTACGGGGAGACCCGAAGGCGGCCAGAGAATGCTACGTGACGGCGGTGAACACCATTTCATGGCAGGGAGAGGCCGAGGAGATGGGGAAGAGGATGGAACAATGGCAGCAGGAGTTTGGTAGAGAAGCAGAGGAGAAGGAAGAAAAAGAGGTCGGAGGAGAAAGGGAGGTGGAGATGGTAGGAGGCATTGCAGTGGAGCCGGAGACGGCAGGAGAGAATGACAGAGAGATGGGGATGGAAGAGGAGAAAGAAAAAGAGGTCGGAGGAGAGAGGGAGGTGGAGATGGTAGGAGACATTGCGGTGGAGCCGGAGACGGTAGGAGAGAATGACAGAGAGATGGGGATGGAAGAGGAGAAAGAAAAAGAGGTCGTAGGAGAAAGGGAGGTGGAGATGGTAGGAGGCATTGCGGTGGAGCCGGAAACGGCGGGCGAGAAGGATGGAGAGATGGAGGTGGAAGAGGAGAGGGAGTCGAAGGAAGGCGAAGGGAGGAGGAAGAAAAGAGAAAGATGGAGGAAGCAGGAAGGTCGCTCGGAAGGGAGGCCCGGCTGGGAAAAAGAAGAATTACGCTACTGGAAGGACGGAACACTAGCGAGCTGGAGATGGAGAAGCTTTGGAAAGAAATGGTGGTGACCGTTATGGAGCACGAGGTAACAGACTAGGAAGCCAGAGAGCAGGATGAGCTGGGAGAGCAAGAGAAAGGAGAGGAGCCGTCAAGGCTGAAGGCAGCCGTGGAGGTGCTAGAGATGGAGATCCTCACTAGAGAAGGAAGAAAAGAGAAGATAAAGGTCAGCGGCGAGCTCAACCAAGAAGACCCGGAGGAGATCAAGGCATGCGTGCAGAGGAATATCGACATCTTCGCTTGGAGCGCGGCTGACATGCCAGGGGTCGATGCGGACGTGGTCTGCCACCGTCTCAACCTCGACCCCAACACTCGCCCAATGCAACAGAAGAAGAGGGCCATCGCCACTAAGATGGTCGGACCCATTAGAGAGGAGGTAGAAAAGCTGCTTAAGGCAGGGTTTGTGTCTGCCTATAAGTATCCGTGGTGGGTGAGCAATGTTGTAATGGTTAAAAAGGGGAAGGGTAAGTGGAGGATGTGTGCAGATTTCTCTCTCTTAAATAAAGCGTGCCCTAAGGATTGTTACTCTCTGCCTCGAATCGACGCGCTAGTTGATTCAGCCGTCGGTTTCTCACTGATGAGTTTTCTAGATGCGTTTTCAGGATACCACCAAATACGCATGCACCCTCCGGACGTCAAGGACGTCACCTTCGTCACGGAGGATGGATGCTTCTGTTTTAACATGATGTCCTTTGGGTTAAAAAATACGGGGGCAACTTATCAAAGAATGATGGATCGGATCCTCCGAGAGCAGAAATGGCGGAACCTCGAGGTTTATGTGGATGACCTGATGATCAAAAGCCAGGACCTCAGATCTCATGTCTTGGATCTTGAGGAAACCTTTGGAACCTTAAGAAAATATAAAATGAGACTCAACCCCCTGAAAGCGTTTTTGGAGCCAGTAGGGGAAAGTTCCTAGGGCATCTTCTTACCCCATCCGGAGTAGAGCCTGAAAGTGAGCTGTTAGATCAGGAATACTCTAGAGGGGGGGGGGGTGAATAGAGTATTCAGGGTTTATAAAATTTTCTTCTAATTTAATCTAGTGCAGGAACAAAATAAAACAACAATCCTAACAAACAGCCACAGCACAAAAAACAAAAGAAATGAGCAATCCAGATAACACAAGAATTTATAGTGGTTCCCCTAAACTTGGGTACATCCACTCATCTACCACTCTGGTAGGAATCCACTCAGATTTTTGATCAGGTGTCTGACACCAATGAGCTTTTGATCAGGTGCTCAAAAACCAAACCTCAAGTCTTTTGGAAGGAGACTTGTGAACCAGAATAATTTTGAAGGGAATTAAAACCCTGTACAGAGGTGGGGATGAGAGACTGATGAAAGTCTTCTTTTCTCAATTATAATGAGAAGACTATGTGGATTCGGTGACGTTGTCAAAGCTCCCCCTGAGATGTAAAAGGGTTCAGGCTGGGAAGCTTTGGACAGGGTGAGTAGGTCTTCAATCTGCAGCCTTGACCGGAGAAATCTCCAGGAACTTCTTTGACAGATGGATTTCTTGTTGTCCTTTGAAGTGTCCTGCAAAAATGAAGAAGGAAGACTCTTGATATTTGATTGATTGTTCTTCTTCTTCAGGAAGCAGATGTTCTTCTGGTCTGGGGCTTGTTTTCTGTAAGCAGAGTTCTTTGTAAGAGGGAGCAGAGATAGAGAGATCTTTATTTTTCAGACTGATTGTATTTTTCTGTATCTGTCTGTCTCTCTTGTTCTTCTATATTCTGTCTTGTTCTGTATTGCTTGCAGGAAGAGGAGGGAAAATCTCTTTTATATTTCCTGTCAAAAATGTTCTTTTGAAATTTTGAAATCTTCTGTAATCAATGCTGACGGCCTAGAGAATAAACAGCATTGAATTATTTCCCCAACTGTCCCATGGAAAAACGGCAGACAATAATCCTGGAGAACCATAATCAATGTTATTCTAACGGTTATATTCAGATAATATTAGAGCACTAATTACTCAAGAATTATTGCAGTAAAATGGGGACAGAAGGATGGAAAAATGACTAAGTCTGGATTCGTCAAACTGATAGCAGAAATCGTCGAGCTGAGTCCACAGTTCGTCGAGCTGAGTTGCTGAGTTCGTCGACCAGATGACTTATGTTCGTCGAGCTGAGTTCCAAGATCGTCGAGCTAAAGCAGAAAACTGCATTATCCAGACTTGCTTATTCTGTATCTCAAGTTCGTCGAACTGAGATTGTAACTTCGTCGACTGGAGATGATTCTGAACTTGGAATAATTTCAGATGCTTCTGGATGAAAGTGTTGAACTGAAGTATCCAGAATTCGTCGACCTAAGAATTGGTTTCGTCGAGCTGAGGACCACTTAACTGCTGCTGGATAACTCTAGCTATTGTGGTCACAGTTCGTCGCGCGGAGAATCAAGTTCGTTGACCAAAGTCTGACTCTGGACTTAGAATAAAGAGATGTTTTCTGATCTTGAAGTGTTGAAGTATAGTGTCCAAAGTTCGTCGACCTGAGTACTAAGTTCGTCGAGCTAAGCTCAGATAATTTACTCTGAGATCGTCGAGCTGAGCACGACTATCGTCGTCTGAGTTCGACGAACGTCGAACTCATTTTACTTGATCTTTAGAAAAAACTTTAAGTCTTGAGTCTCTGGCAGTCTTGATGATAGTGAGTTCATGCAGTGTTGCTTCTACGGACTTGGCCTAGACTCTAGGACACAACCATGACCCTGACTATACATTGTGGGTCATATGATCCTAAGTTAGTGAACCTAACCCAAATTTTACTAGGGATTCAACAATCTCCCCCTATTTGGGTGAGGTCACTAATTACAGACTCAAATCAAAATTGAAAATAAACAAAGCAGAAAAAACATATATCTGGCAGAGATCAATAACACATGCAACAGATATATATATATACATAAGCTTTGTTCAGAATATATAGCAGTTATAGATGATTGTAGAAAATAAGAGAGTTCAAAATTTACTTCTTCTGTTTCTTTTCCTTTGGCATTTCTTGCCTGCTCTTCTCTCCAGGCTTTGTAAACACAATCTCTCTGTTTGGATCTGAAGCTTGCACTTTTGTCATGGTCATATCAGCAGTCTCTATAATCTTCAAAGATGTGGCTCTGGGGACAACTGCTTCTGTGTGTAACTTCATGTAGTCATCAACATTGAAAAACTTGTTTGCTTTCTCAAACCTCTTAAGTTTCTCTTTCCTGTACTTTGACATTGTTGAATATTCAAAAGGATCTTTTTCTTCAGCTTTGGCTTTGTTAATCATAGAAAGGCCTACTAGTTCCTGGAACCTGTCCATTCTAGCAGTAGTAGCTATTTCTGGATCTTCAAAAGGAACAAGAGGAAAGTTTGGCCTTTTAGGACTTTCAGCTTTCTGATCAGCAGGGGATGATAGCTGTTGTTGATGTTGCTGCTGTGGTTGATGCTGCATGCCTGAAGAGTAATGTCTATGCTGACTGCTTTCAGAAGATGATCTCCCATGGTGTCTCTGATATGTTTGAACAGGGGCAGATCTTTGAGAAATTGTGCCTGAAGCACCAGCGGCTGGAGGAGGTGGAGGAGATGGATCTTTTCTGAATCTTTGAACTGCAGGAGGAGAGTATCTTCTGCTTTTCTTCCTCTCCTTCTGCTGATTTTTGGATAACCACATCCAAGATGACATCCCTTTGTATGTAGTTATCTTTTGGAGAATATAATATGGAGTGTCATTGTTTGGATTTGCCTTTGGAGCAGGAGGAGGAGAAGCTTTTCTTTTCTTGGAAACTGGCTTTCTCTTGGGCTCATCATCAGAATCATCATCCTCATCCTAATCATCATCAGATCTCTGAGTGTTATCATATAACTTATTTAAAACTTTTAGAGCCTCAGTAGAAATGATAGGATTTTCAGGTAGAGATGGAGCTTGAGTAGGAACTTCAACAGGAGCTGGAGGAGAAGCCACAGGAGCTTGAGTAGGAACTTCAGCAGCTGCCTTTTCCTCTTCTTCAATATCAGTCAGGATCAAGTCATCCAAATCTAGCAATGAAGAGTCATCCATGACATAACTGGGTGCAGAAGACATTGCTGGGGAAGCTGGAATGACTATGGGCTTAGGAACAACAAAACTGTCACTAAGTTGCTTTGCAACTTGAGGACTTACTGGGGAAGTATATGGTATAATAGCCAAGAATGGCTTAGTATACTCTGTTGTAGGACATCTCAACAATGCAATATCAAAATGTTTTAACAAATTATCTAAATTTACTGTGGGATTAATGATGAAATCACCACCAGTAATAATGTCCTCTGGTACTGACTCTTCTAAGTCCATGTCAGTATCAATGAATTGAATTAAATCAATTAAATCTGTATCAGTATAATCTGTATCAACTACTGCTGCTGTGGCTACCTCTGTCACTACTGGAGCTGGAGCTGCTGCTTGAACTGCTGTTGCTGCTGGAGCTGCTGCAGCTTCTTCATCAAGCATCTCCCCCTGCCTGGTTTCAGTAAGAACTGGAGTCAGGCCCTGAATGAAGAGGGGGCAGCAGTGAAGGCAGAGAGTTGAGCAGAAAGAGTGGAGATAGAAGTAACAAGAGCTGTAATGGCCCCTGCTATAAGATATTTGAGTAGAGGAGTGATGAGAGTAATTACAGAGGAGATGGTGGAGGGATCCAGAGGTGGAGTGGCAGATGGTTCAGTAGAATGTTGGGTGGAGACATTTTGAGGGATGATAGATGTTGGAGATGATGGAGGAGGGACATTTATCATGTGGACATCCTGAGTGGATGGATGTGGAGGAGGAGAATTGGGAGGAGATGTCAAGAGATTGAAGGATGGTATGGAGGATAAGTGTGGTGGAAGAGAAGATGAAGGTGGTGTTGGGGCTGGTATATCATTGGAGGATTGAGGTGATTGAGGTGGAGTGGGTTGATGGCATTCCTGAATAGGAGATGAGGGGATGTTGGTAAGATCCAGGGGTGGAGAGGGGGCAGAAGATGTAACTGTAGTAGGAACATGAACTTGTTGGAGTTGTTGTTGGAATTGTGGATGTGGTTGAAGAGAGGGAGTAGGAACTGTGGAGGGTGATTGTTGTTGAGTTGCTGGAAGGGATGGAGGTGTGGGGATGATCTCTTCAGTAAGGTGGGGAGTGGCTCTTACAGCCCTGGTGCTTTCAGAAGCTGGGGTGGAAGAGGTTGAAGCCTTGGATGTCTTATTTATGGTCCTCTCCCACCTGCCAAACAAGGCACAGGTGAGTCTTTTGCTGGCATTTATGAATATGGTCTGTGAGACCAGGGATTCAGCAGTCTTCTCCTTCAGGAAGATCCCCAGGATCCTTACAAAGCAAACTTCTTTATTATTATTCTTTTTCCTTATCAGATCAAAGAGGATCTGTGCCCAATCCACGTTCTTTTTATTGACCACTGCACACATGACCAGGAATTGATGTCTGGTGATGTAGTCATGGGCAGTGTGCTTGCCTAGCAAGACTTTTCCCACCATATCTGCCAGAAATTTGTATTCTGCAGATAAATGTTTCTTCAACAACTTATTGAGGTTATCTCCAGCATAACCCATTAAACTCAACATCATATCATATTCTTCAGAATCAATCTCTAAATCTTCTTCTTCATTACTCAGATCAAAAATTTCAGTTAAAACTGCGGGAGTCAAAGAAACAGCATTACCCGTGATTGTTCCTGTCATGGTGTTTTCCTCTGATGTAGATGAAGTATAGACTCATTCTCTAATTTCTGTTCCAGTCAGCTTTATTCTTGTTGTCATCAGGTTTTTCAAATTCTGTTCTTCCAGTAGAGTCAAAATGTTCAGAAAAATAGGATCAGAGTGTTGAAATGATTCGAAGTCGACATCAAATCATGTGTCAAACTTCATAGCGGCTAGGGCTCTTGCTTGAATCGCCATGAAATCACCTGCAAAAGAGAGAAACGGTGATCAAGTGCAAAGGGAACATAAAGCGCGGGACGGAGGTCGAAGAAAACCTATTTATAAGATTTTCTGGAATATGAATCGACAAACTCCGTTACATGAAAAATAAGAAGTTCTTCGATCTGAGATCGACGAAATAATTGATAGTGAAATAAATCGTCGAGCTCAGCTGGAAGAGTTGAAGACATTTCGTCGAGCTCCGTTCGATGAAAGTTTTCTTGAAGTGGATTCGTCGATCTCCGTTCGACGAAAATAACTTCACTCACAGAGAGTTCGTCGACCTACGTTTGACGAATATCTCCCGAACTTTCCCTAGTTCGTCGAGCTCCGGTCGACGAACACTGAAAAATTCGCCGAGTGCAGACAGAAACTAAACCAAATTTTCTCCATTAATCATACCAAGCTGATTTATAAAAAATAAGTGATTGCTCTCATCCAGAAGTTTGGTGAATATATCAGCTCTTTGTAAATCAGTGTAGATATAGACAAGATTAATTTTGTTTTTGTCTACACACTCTCTAATGAAGTAATGTCTAATGTCTATATGCTTAGTCCTACTGTGATGAGCTGGATTTTGTGTTATTGCTATAGCACTTGTGTTATCACAAAAGAGAGCTGAATTATTTAAGTTGAGACCATAGTCTAGTAATTGATTTTGAATCCACAACATCTGGGAACAACAGCTGTCAGCTGCAATATACTCAGTCTCAGCAGTTGAGGTAGACACAGATGACTGTTTCTTACAAAATCAGGATACCAATCTCATACCAAGGAACTGACAAGTACCTGAGGTGCATTTCCTATCAACCTTGCATCCAGCAAAGTCAGCATCTGAAAATCCAGTTAAATCAAATTCTGACTCAGCTGGATACCATAGGCCTAGACTAGGACAACTCTTTATATATCTCAAAATCCTTTTTAAGAAAATTAGATGAGATTCTTTTTGGTTCACTTGGAACCTAGCACAAAGGCATGTGACAAACATAATATCAGGCCTGCTTGCTGTAAGATATAGTAGGGACCCAACAATGCCCCTATATAATTTCTGATCCACAGGTTTTCCATGTGCATCAGAGTCAATCACAGTATTAGTAGTCATAGGTGTTTTTATTGCTGAAACATCAGTCATCCCAAACTTCTTTATAAGCTCTTTAGCATACTTAGCTTGAGATTTGAAGATGTCATCAGGCAACTGCTTCACTTGGAGACCAAGGAAGTAGGAGAGCTCACTCATGCTACTCATTTCAAATTTTGAATGCATGAGGTCAGAGAAACTCTTGCATAATTTGGAATCAGTAGACCAAAATATGATCTCATCCACATATATTTGCACTAACAATATTTGATCTTTATGATGTCTAGTGAAAAGTGTTCTATCTACAATGCCTCTAATGAATTTATGCTCTATCAAAAAGCTAGCTAGGGTCTCATAGCAAGCTCTTGGAGCTTGCTTGAGACCATAAAGAGCTTTATGCAATTTGAAAACATGATAAGGGTGAGTTGGAGAGACAAAACCTGAAGGTTGTTCAACATAAACCTCTTCTTTAAGTACTTCATTGAGGAATGCACTCTTCACATCCATCTGATACACCTTGAATTTTTTGTATGCTGCATAGGCTAGAAAAATTCTGATGGCCTCCAACCTTACAACTGGTGCAAATGTTTGGCCATAGTCAATACCTTTCTCTTGCCTATAACCTTGAGCAACAAGTCTAGCCTTGTTCCTCACAATTACTCCTTGGGAATGCAGCTTGTTTCTGAAAACTCATTCGGTTCCAATGACTGGATAGTCTTGGGGTCTTGGAACCAAATCCCAAACTCTACATCTCTCAAATTGGTTTAATTTCCCCTGCATTGCAATGATCCAGTGAGGATCTTACTCAGCATCATGGATGGATAGAGGTTCAACCTGAGAGAGAAAACAGACATGCATCAAATCTTGGTTGAGTTGATGTCTGGTCTGTACACCTACTGATATGTCTTCAATCACTTGAGATCTGGGGTGATCACTAAGTGTGACTAAATCAGTAGGTGGAGTTGGTTGTGCAACAACATCTTGGATTAATTTCTCTTGTGGAATTGTGTTTGCTGTTGGAGGAAGTTCAATTCCTTCAATGCTTTCATCTTCACTCTCTTCATTAACATGTGGAGAAGGATGTGTTGGAACCTTTTGGGTAAGGTTTAGTTCATCCAATCTCTCACACAAGTGAGGTACCTGCAAAAGGCTATTGGTAGAAATCTCTTTCTCCTTGCAAGACATGTTAGTTTCATCAAAAGAAACATGAATGAACTTTTCAATTTTTAATGATGATTTATTAAAAACCCTATAGGTTTTGCTTACTTGGGAATATCCTAGAAAAATTCCCTCTTCAGCCTTAGTCTCAAACTTTCTAATATATCTTTTGTTATTGTTGTGAATATAACATATACATCCAAATACTTTAAAATAGTTGATTTTAGATTTTTTCCCTTTAAGTAATTCATAGGGAGTCTTATTCTTCAGTTTATGTTTCAGGCTTTTATTCAGGACATAATTTGCAGTGTTTACAGCATCTGCCCAAAAGGTTAGTAGCATGTAAGCATCTGCAAGCAATGTACTTGTAGCTTCAATGAGTGTCCTATTTTTCCTTTCAGCTAACTCATTTTGTTGAGTAGTTCTAGGAGCTGAGAAGCAATGTCTGATACCTTCCTTCTCACAGAACTCATGCATAAGAAGAAACTCAAACTCTGTGTCATGATCACTTCTGATCAATGCACCATGAGTAGAGAACTCAATTTGTATGGTCCTGTGAAAATCTGTAAGAACCTTGAAGGTATCTGACTTAGATCTCAGAAAGGATATCCAAGTGAACTTGGAGAAGTCATCCACAATAACTAAGATGTAGAATTTCTCTCCTAGGCTTTGTACAGCAATGAGTCCAAAGAGATCCATATGTAGCAAATACAAAATCCTAGGTGAATCACTTTTATTTACAGATTTAAAACTATATTTAGTTTGCTTGTCTAGTTAACAAGCCCTGCAGAGACCTTTCTTCTTGTAGGGATCAAAAGGTAGACCTCTAACAATGTTGTCTTTACATGCCCTAGCAATGTTTTTCATATTAACATGACCTAGTCTTTTATGTCATAAATCATTCTGGTTACTAATTAAGTTAAGTAAGCAGATATCAGAATTGACAGATAGAAAATCAACTAAGTAAATGTTTCCTTGTCTATTTCCAATTAAAACTGTTTGGTTTTCTTTATTACCAATAGTACAAAAAGATGAATTGAAATGTACCTGATAACTTTCATCACATAACTGACTTATGGAGATGAGGTTATGCTTGAGTCCTCTGACATATGTTACCTTCTTAAAAGTAACTGCTCCAATCTTCACTGCTCCATAGCCTTCTGACTGGCCACATTTGGAATCCCCAAAGATAACTTTTGGTCCTGGCTTGGACTTATAATTATGTAAGGTGTCCTTGCTGCCAGTCATATGTTAGGAGCAGCCACTGTCCAGGTATCATGTTTGATTATTTGTTGGACAGTTCTTCACCTGCAATAAAAACAATTAAATGTTCTTGACCCAGGTTACCTTGGGTCATTTACTTTCCTGGTATGAAAAGCTGGAAATAACAGAATATTCTGCTTGAGATTTATATCCTAGAGGGTGATATCTCCTAGGTGGTATGACCCATTCAGCCAGTGGATTAAAAGCTTTCCTGGAATTATTTAAGTTTCTGTTACAGTTAAAATTTTGGTTAAGTCTTTCTGGGTTCGACGAATTTTTGTGAGTTCGTCGACCAAAGTTCGACGATTTGGGTTGAGATCGTCGATCTCTGCCCAGAGAATGAACATATTCATTTTTTGTACCCCACGTTCGTCGACCTCTGCTCGAGGAACCATACAGAGTTCGTCATTCGCAGTTGGACGAATAATTTTAACTATAGTTTTCGTTCAGAGTTCGTCGATCTGGGTTCGACGAACTGACTGCATTTCGTCGATCTAAGTTCGACGAATTCTGTTGAACCTTGTTTTTACTTGAGGTTTTCTGATCTTTGGTTTTCTGACCTATTAATTTGGGAATATTTTTTGTTGTTTATTTATTGTTTATCTTTTCTTTCTCCTTAGCAGAGACAAATTTGATGGAAGTAGTCAGGATGTTCTTCTTGAGAATAGGGGCAAACTTGATGAAGCACCCAAGCCTAGTTTGTCATTAAGTCTGGCATTAACAGTGCTTGTGATGTCCATCAGCTTGAGGCTTCTTCCATTAAGAGTTTCCTCAAGTTATTTAGTCTCACTAAGCTCAGTCTTCAACATTATGATTTGTTCATTGGCTAAACACAGTTCATCTTTTAATCTATTATTTTCAGAGTTTACATTTTCTAAAATTCCTAGTTTCTCTCTAAGAGTTTTAATCTCCTTTTTTGAATTAATCAAATCTATACACATTATTTTAAATTCAAATTTAAAAGAATTAGAACTGTAATCAAAGGAATACAATACCTTGTCAGCTTCAGAATCTGAAACTGCTTCATTGTTTGAGTCCTCTTCTTCTGAATGGCTCCTGGAAGCATCAATTGTCATAAGGCAAACCTCATTGGCCCTTGCCTCTTCCTCATCTTCACTGAAGCTAGTAGATGTTGATTCTTCTTCAGTCTCACTCCAGGTTTCAGCCACAAAACCCTTTTCCTTCTTCTTGTATTTGTTGAAAGAAGATTTGCTGTTGTGATGTCTCCTAGTATCTTTCTCTCTTCTCTTTTCTTTCTTCTGATTCTCTGGACACTCAGAGATGAAGTGCTCAGGCTTCCTGCATCCAAAACACACAACTTCTTTGGTTGGTGTCTTATTATATCTTGGTTTGTCATCCTGTCTGGATGACTTCCTCCTGAAATCTTTTCTTGTCAACTTGTAGAATCTTTTGGCAAAAAGACTCATGAGTTCTTTATTTGTTGAGGGAGTCTCTGTCTCTTCAGCTGTCTTGAAAGCAATGCTATGCTCTTTTCTTGCTGGAGGGGGTGTTCTTTGCTCAGCTGCCTCCCTGGATTTAATCAGCTGTTCATAGGACTTTAGTTTGCCTAATAGAGATTCAGTGGATATCTTATTTAGGCTTCTGGCCTCCTTGATGAGTCAGATCCTTGAATCCCATGAGCTTGGGAAGCACATAAGGATCTTGTCATTTACTTTAGTCAAGGTGATTTCTTTATCTAAGGTCCTTAGCTCACTGATGATGGAGCTAAGCCTGTTGTACATCACTTCAATTGTTTCTGCTTCATCTTTTTTGAAGTTTTCATATTGTGTGATGAGGTTTGATCTTCTATCTTTCCTCTCATCTGCTGAGCCAGCAACCATTTGTTTGAGTGAATCCCAGATTGCTTTTGCAGAGGTGCACTCAGCCACCTTTTGAAAGATGTCATCAGACATGGTTTGTGTCAGTATGTTCATTGTCTTGGCATCAACAATCTTTGCTTTCTTCTGGGGATCAGTCCACTCAGGTGGTGGAACTGCAGTTGTGCTTGAAGATGTTGCTGTAGAGGTAGATGCAGTGGCTTGAGGAGGACCTGTCAAGATGGAATTGTAGATGTCTTCATCAATAGAGTTCATGTACAATTTGATTCTTGTCTTGCAGATGGCAAACCTATTTAGGTTGCAAACTGGAGGGCTGGTGCTTGCATAGTCCTTGTTCTGTGTCATAGCTGTGCATATAAATCTAAATGGAAATAAAAATAAAATTTAGATCTAACAAAGGATTTTGGTTCAAGGGTTAGCTTGTACAACCAAAGGAACCTGCTCTGATACCAATTGAAAGTGAGCTGTTAGATCAGGAATACTCTATAGGGGGGGGGGGGTGAATAGAGTATTCAGGGTTTATAAAATTTTCTTCTAATTTAATCTAGTGTAGGAACAAAATAAAACAGCAATCCTAACAAACAGCCACAGCACAAAAAACAAAAGAAATGAGCAATCCAGATAACACAAGAATTTATAGTGGTTCCCCTAAACTTGGGTACATCCACTCTTCTACCACCCTGGTAGGAATCCACTCAGATTTTTGATCAGGTGTCTGACACCAATGAGCTTTTGATCAGGTGCTCAAAAACCAAACCTCAAGTCTTTTGGAAGGAGACTTGTGAACCAGAATAATTTTGAAGGTAATTAAAACCCTGTACAGAGGTGGGGATGAGAGACTGATGAAAGTCTTCTTTTCTCAATCACAATGAGAAGACTATGTGGATTCAGTGATGTTGTCAAAACTCCCCCTGAGATGTAAAAGGGTTCAGGCTGGGAAGCTTTGCACGGGGTGAGTAGGCCTTCAATCTGCAGCCTTGACCAGAGAAATCTCTAGGAACTTCTTTGACAGATGGATTTCTTATTGTCCTTTGAAGTGTCCTGCAGAAATGAAGAAGGAAGACTCTTGATATTTGATTGATTGTTCTTCTTCTTCAGGAAGCAGATGTTCTTCTGGTCTGGGGCTTGTTTTCTGTAAGCAGAGTTCTTTGTAAAAGGGAGCAGAGATAGAGAGATCCTTATTTTTCAGACTGATTGTATTTTTTTGTGTTTGTCTGTCTCTCTTGTTCTTCTGTATTCTGTCTTGTTCTGTATTGCTTGCAGGAAGAAGAGAGAAAATCTCTTTTATATTTCCTGTCAAAAATGATCTTTTGAAATTTTGAAATCTTCTGTAATCAATGCTGACGGCCTAGAGAATAAACAACATTGAATTATTTCCCCAACTGTCCCATGGAAAAACGGCAGGCAATAATCCTGGAGAATAACATAATCAATGCTCTTCTAACGGTTATATTCAGAGAATATTAGAGCACTAATTACTCAGGAATTATTGCAGTAGAATGGAGACAGAAGGATGGAAAAATGACTAATTCTGGATTCGTCGAACTGATAGCAGAAATCGCCGAGCTGAGTCCACAGTTCGTCGAGCTGAGTTGCTGAGTTCGTCGACCAGATGACTTCTGTTCGTCGAGCTGAGTTCCAAGATCGTCGAGCTAAAGAAGAAAACTGCATTATCCAGACTTGCTTTTTCTGTGTCTCAAGTTCGTCGAGCTGAGATTGTAACTTCGTCGACTGGAGATGATTCTGGACTTGGAATAATTTCAGATGCTTCTGGACTTGGAATAATTTCAGATGCTTCTTGATGAAAGTGTTGAACTGAAGTATCCAGAATTCGTCGACCTAAGAATTGGTTTCGTCGAGCTGAGGACCACTTAACTGCTGCTGGATAACTCTAACTATTGTGGTCACAGTTCGTCGAGCGGAGAATCAAGTTCGTCGACCAAAGTCTGACTCTGGACTTAGAGATGTTTTCTAATCTTGAAGTGTTGAAGTATAGTGTCCAAAGTTCGTCGACCTGAGTACCAAGTTCGTCGAGCTCAGCTCAGAGAATTTACTCTGAGATCGTCGAGCTGAGCACGACTATCGTCGATCTGAGTTCGACGAACGTCAAACTCAATTTACTTGGTCTTTAGAAAAACTCTAAATCTTGAGTCTCTGGCAGTCTTGATGATAGTTGGTCCATGCAGTGTTGCTTCTAAGGACTTGGCCTACACTGTAGGACACAACCATGACCCTGGCTATACATTGTGGGTCATATGATCCTAAGTTAGTGAACCTAGCCCAAATCTTACTAGGGATCCAACAGAGCCTAATCCCGATAAGGTAAAGGCAATCCTAGAGCTGGAATCTCCCAGGAATACTAAGGAAGTTCAACGTCTCACCGGCAGGCTGGCCGGACTAAGCAGGTTCCTCTACCGAGCCGGAGAAAAATGCTCACCATTCTTCCGGACGTTGAGAGGGGGTAAGAAGTTTGAATGGACCACGGAGTGCGAGGAAGCTTTTCAGGCTCTAAAGCAGCAGCTCACCCGAGCGTCTCTACTTCGGGGACCGAGGGAAGGGGAGGTCTTGTTCTTATACCCAGGAGTGGGGACCGTGGCCGTGAGTTCGGTTCTCATGCGAGAGGAAGGGAAAAAGCAATTCCCAATCTATTACGTGAGCAGGGTCCTAAAGAAGGCGGAACTCGGGTACCTCATCCTCGAAAAGCGAGCATTTTCTCTCATCGTATCGGCCAGGAAGCTTAGGCCGTATTTTCAGGCCCACTCGATTCAGGTGGTGACGGATCACCCCCTCCGTCGCATCTTGGAGGGGGTGGAGCACTCTGGGAGGCTGGCCAAATGGTCAATAGAGCTTTAGTGAATTCGACCTCACTTTTACTCCTCGGCTTGCCATCAAGGCACAAGCGATGACCGACTTCCTAGCGGACTACGTAGTAGAAATCCAAGAGGCAGAAGCACCCCCTCGAGCGGCTTGGAAGATGCTGGTAGATGAAGCGTCAGAAAAAAATTCCTTTGGAGGAGGAATGATCTTAGTAAGCCCAGAGGGGACCAAAATTGAGCAAGATTTGAAGATCCACTTCGCGATCACCAACAACCAAGCAGAATACGAGGCGATCATCGCAGGGCTCAGGATAGCTCGGGAGTTGGGCATACAATACATTGGGGTCTCCACGGATTCTATGGTGGTTGCGGGTCAGATCAAAGTGGAGTTCGAAGCGAGGGAGCCCACCCTCCAGCTGTACCTGGGAAAGGTCAAAGACATCATCGGGCAGTTCCACAGTTTTTTGATTCAGCACGTCCCGAGGGATGAAAGCACTCAGGCTGACCAGCTCGCCAAATATGGCCCTCGAGCCGGAGGAACGGTGACGGAGCTTTTCAGGCCGTCCATAGAAGAGGGAGAACTCATGGAGATAAACCGGTAAGGGTCGTGAATGGACCCCTTCATCACTTTCTTGATCTCAGGACAGCTTCCTGAGAGCGATCTCGATAAGAAGCGGGTTAGGTATAAATCAGCGTACTACCTGTTGAAAGATGGAGCACTATACCGTAAGACGTTGTCGGGTCTGCTGGCTCGATGCGTATCTGAGGAGGAGGTTCCAAGGGTCCTAGAAGAGATTCACTCAGGAGAATGTGGGAGCCATTCAGGGAGTCGGACTTTAGAGGGGAGAGTATTGAGTCAAGGATACTTCTGGCCCACCCTCAGGAAAGATGTAAAAGAGTTCGCAAAAAGATGTCAAAAGTGTCAGGAGTTCGCCCCCCTCCAACTCCTTCCCTCCCAAAGGCTACGAATAATCACGGCTCCCTGGCCCTTCGCAATATGGGGACTAGACCTGGTGGGTCCTTTTCCCCAGGCTAGTGGTCAGAGGAAGTTTTTGTTGGTCATGGTGGATTACTTTTCAAAATGGCTGGAGGTGAAGCCGTTGGCTAAGGTGACATTGCAGGTGGTCAAAAATTTCGTATGGGGAGAGATCATTTGCAGGCACGGCTACCGCTGGTCATTGTGACTGATAACGGACCACAATTTGTTAGTAGGGAATTCGTTGTTTTCTGCATCCGTCTGGGCATAGATCTCCATTTTGCCTCGATTCATCATCCACGGAGCAATGGACAGGTGGAAGCAGCAAACAAGATCATCGTCAATCTTTTTGAGAAGAAGGTGGAAAATATAAGGGGGAGCTGGGTGGAACAGCTCCCTTCGATTCTCTGGGCCTTGAGGACCACATCAAACACCGCCACGGGAGAGACCCCATTTAAGCTCTCTCATGGCTCGGAGGTCGTCATACCAATAGAGTTCGAGGTCACATCCCCAACGGTAGTCGTTGCAAGAGAAGGAGACGAAGGATGGATGGCAGAAGACGTGGAAGAGCAAAAACTCTCTCTGGACCTCGTGGAAGAGCTCAGGGTTTTGGCGCTGATTCGGCAGGAGGAGGTCAAGCGCCGGATGGCGAAGTACTTTGATAAGCATAAAAGGATCAAGCAGTTCCAGAAGGGCGACCTGATCCTCAAGAAGTTGGACGCAGCAGGCAGAGGGGAATCAGTAGGAAAGCTCAATCCAAACTGTGAAGGTCCCTATGTAGTGAAAGAGGTCTTGAAGTCAGGAGGGTACTACCTCCAAGATGTGGACGGGGTACCCCTCGATCGTGCCCAAAGTGGCGATGACTTAAAGAGATTTTATCCATAACATTTTTTGTTCATTATATTTCTCGTCGTTCAATACTTGCAATTTCGAAGTGGCCTTTTGATATGATGAAACCGCAGGTGTCCTTTTTCATGGCATTAAAAGTGGAGTGGGTGAGATGAGACCCCGAGCAGACCCGCTGACCAGGCTCTCATCTATCTGGCAGAACTGTAGGCTCACTCGGTGGTTGGAGATGGTTTGGAGAGGAGATCCCGAGCAGACCCGCTGACCAGGCTCTCATCTAGCTGGCAGGACTGTAGGCTCACTCGGTGGTTGGAGATGGTTTGGAGCGGAGACCCCGAGCAGACCCGCTGACCAGGCTCCCATCTAGCTGGCATGGTTGTAGGCTCACTCGATGGTTGTAAAAGATTTGGAGATGAGACCCCGAGCAGACCCGCTGACCAGGCTCTCATCTAGCTAGCAGGGTTGTAGGCTCACTCGGTGGTTGGAGATGGTTTGGAGCGGAGACCCCAAGCAGACCCGCTGACTAGGCTCTCATCTAACTGGCAGGACTGTAGGATCACTCGGTGGTTGGAGATGGTTTGGAGCGGAGACCCCGAGCAGATCCGTTGACCAGACTCTCATCTAGCTGGCAGGGTTGTAGGCTCACTCGGTGGTTGGAGATGGTTTGGAGAGGAGACCCCGAGCAGACCCTCTGACCAGACTCTCATCTAGCTGGCAGGACTGTAGGCTCACTCGGTGGTTGGAGATGGTTTGGAGAGGAGACCCCGAACAGACCCGCTGACCAGGCTCTCATCTATCTGGCAGGACTGTAGGCTGACTCGGTGGTTGGAGATGGTTTGGAGAGCAGACCCCGAGCAGACCCGCTGACCAGGCTCTCATCTAGCTGGCAGGACTGTAGGCTCACTCGATGGTTGGAGATGGTTTCGAGAGGAGACCCCGAGCAGACCCGCTGACCAGGCTCTCATCTAGCTAGCAGGACTGTAGGCTCACTCGGTGGTTGGAGATGGTTTGGAGAGGAGACCCCGAGCAGACTCGCTGACCAGGCTCTCATCTAGCTGGCAGGGCTGTAGGCTCACTCGGTGGTTGGAGATGGTTTGGAGAGGAGACCCCGAGCAGACCCGCTGACCAGGCTCTCATCTAGCTGGCAGGGATGTAGGCTCACTCGGTGGTTGGAGATGGTTTGGAGTGGAGACCCCGAGCAGACCCGCTGACCAGGCTCTCATCTAGCTGGCACGGCTGTAGGCTCACTCGGTGGTTGGAGAAGGTTTGGAGTGGAGACCCCGAGCAGACCGGCTGACCAGGCTCTCATCTAGCTGGCAGGGTTGTAGGCTCACTCGGTGGTTGGAGATGGTTTGGAGAGAAAACCCCGAGCAGACCCGCTGACCAGGCTCTCATCTAGCTGGCAGGGTTGTAGTCTCACTCGTTGGTTGAAGATGGTTTGGAGTGGAGACCCCGAGCAGACCCACTGACCAGACCATCATCAAGCTGGCGGGGGTGTAGGCTCACTCGGAAGCAAGTCAAGTAGTAAGAGCTCACGAAGAAAGGTGTCTATATTTATCAGAGAATTGGTAGAGGATTCCTATAAAAAGGAAGGATTGGAGGCAATTCAAGAGAGGATGAGCATTTCAGACTGGAGCTCGGCGAGGGGGGGTCTCGCCCACAGCGAGCGGGTATTCACTGTCAAAGGCACTGGTCTCGCATAAAAGGAGGGATTTATCGCAAGGAGCAGTTTGGTCTCTAGGCTCTACTCGCGCGGGGTGTGTCTCGCGGCAAGACGAGAGTAAAAGGGCAAACTATCTCGCGCTCGGCAGGGGTGAGGAGACGGCCAACGGCCAGCGCTCTGAGTTAACTTTCAAGCGAGACGGCAGTGGATAAAGCGTGATGAAATAAAAAGAGCGAAAGGTTATAATAAAGTTCTCTTTGTTCATTACAGAAAGAAGAAACATCTCACTATCAGAAAAATTTACAAGTACATGAGACAAAAAAAGAGAGGGGGGGGGGAGGTCCCAAGACACATTGACACCCTTTCACTCCTCGTCACTGGAGGCAGAGCTGTCATCCGTCTCGCCATACAGTTGGGGGACCAAGTCGCGAACGGTGACCGTCTCGGCATCGTCCCTGACCACCCCCAGCTCCTTCATCATCTTCAGGACGAGCTCGGTCGTCTTGATGTTGGCGTCTCGGCAGATGGCGTCGACCTCATCCAGGAAGTAATGAGTTGGCGGGGGAGCTTGGAATGGATCTGGGTGGAGCATGCTGCTGTCCAGGAGACGGGCGTTCTCAGCCTTCAATTTCTTGTTCTCCCCCTCCAAAGCCGCAATACGCGAGCGCATTCGATCGACCGTCTCGGCATCCTGCGAGAAAGCAATCAGTCAACAAAAGTTCATACGCAGCTAGCAAGTGAAACTGGCGAGTGGGGTTAAAGAGCTTACCACGCCGCCCTGGCTACGGGCGAGAAGGTTGTCGGCGACTGCCAGCCGCTTCTCGAGGTCATTTGACTTCTCGCGTTCCGCAGCAAGGCTGGTCTCGGCCTCTTTCCACTTCTTATTATTGAAGACCAGGGGACGTGAGATGCGCTGCGAGAGCTCCATGGAGCGAAACTGGGCGTGAGCAGTCTTCAAAACGAGGTATTGTGACGGCTCGTTGTCGAAGGGCTCAGTCCCAAGACCACCATAAAGCCAATACCCGAGGGAGAATGCATGGCTGGTGGGTGGGTCTTGCTCCTTCCAGGAGGGGAGGAGAGTGGACACCAACACGCAGTTGGAGTCCTTCTCCCACAAAAGTACCGGCTCGCCTGCGGCGTCGTTCACCACGGGCCCCATGTTATAATTTGGATGTGAGGAGGGGGCCGGGCGGCTGGAAGAGCCAGACTCGCGAGAGGGAAGCTCGGCGGGCTGGACTGAGGTATTAGCGGTCTGGTCAGGTGGCGCCATCTCGCGGGCAGGCGAGACGGCTTGATGGCGAGGTGATGGAGAGGTAGTGGCATCGTCCCCAGGCCTCTTCTTTGGGGCAGGGGTCAACGTTTCCTTTGCCGCCTCCGCCGCCATACTAGCATGGGCGAGACCCTTGTTGCTCTGGTAAGGGGGATGGATGGGGATAGTCCTCTCACCTGAGCAAGAAAATTAACAGAATGAAACAGGAAGACGGTAAGCCTAATATTAAGAGAGCGCGAGTATACCTTTACCGGGGAGGACGGGAAGGAGCGAGTCGAGGTCTCGCAGAAGGTAGTTGACCTCAAAATTTTTCCCTGCGAAGAAGTCACGGAGAGCCTTCTCGGCACCCCCAACCTTGGGGGTCTCGTAGTACACCTCAGCAGGCGACACCGGGGCGAGAGGGATGCCTCCAAGGTTGCCGCGAATGAAGACAAAGCGGGTGAGCCAGTGGTGGTTCTTGTTAGGCATCTCGCACACCTTCAGGCTCTGGCCGGTGAAGTAGGAGATGCCATCGTCTTTGGCGTGGAAGAAGAACAGCTTGCGGAAGACAGTAAGAATGAACTCGATGCGCTCGCGGCGCAGGTAGCGGGCGAAAGCGACCCACATCGAGACGGCGTTTGGGTTGAGCTGTGCGGGAACAACGCCGAAATATTTCAAAGCCTGTTTTACCTCTGGCCAGAGGGGGAGTCTTAGCCCCGCCTCGAAGTGCGAGACGGGAAAAGCGAGCTCGCCAGGGTAGAAGGTGTTAATAGCCTCGCCGATCTTTGGCGGGCGAGAATGATACCCCTCAGACAGGAACTCGCTGGCAAAGCGGCTGTAATCCTCTTCGGAGATTCTGCCGGAAGGGAAGTCGTGGTCGGTAAATCGCCTTCCGCAGCGGCTACGGCTGCGGCCCTCGCCTTCTTATGCTCTCTTCTTTCCCATAGCAAGCAAGACGACAGAAATAGACGACAGAAATAGAGGAGTAGAAAAGAATGAAGCGGAAGCGGGACGCGAGAAGAGGTAGGCGAGGGGGAGTAGGCGAGAGCTCTGGATCTCGGCAGCAGCAGGAGGCGATAGCGCAAGTGTAGTGCTTCTGGATCCGGGGGGGTATTTATAGCAGATGGAGAGAAGGGAAAAATGGGCGGGAAAATAAGAACGAGGAAGCCGAAGGGGCAACCCGATGTTTCATCTTCTCTTTCTCTCCTAACCCCGAGGCGCGAAACACCGCGGCGGCTTTTCCAATGAGCCAAAAATAAAATAAAGGGGTAGATTAATTAAACACAACAATAATGAGAATCCAGCATGAAAGAAGTTGACAAAATATCATGAAAAATTATTTCGTTCCGCACGAAGCGGGCATCTCGTCCAGGGGGACCTATATAACCAATTAATAATTAAAAAGGCGGGTGGCCGATCGATACATAACAAAGTTATAAGGAAACATTAAACAGGCGAGACGCTTAAACATGCGAGAGGAATCCAGGACCCCTCAATTCTTGTGCCACTTCCAACAGCCACCGCGAGATCCCGCGCATGGAGGGCAACCAGGTAGATGGAAGGCGCGGACGACGTCTAGACCGCGGCGCGCGAGACGGAGATGTTGGTCAGTCTCGCTTATGATGGCATGGGGGTCTGTCCCATCTATTACGGCGTCGGCATCGACCTCGACAGAGAGGCGAGCGCATTCAGTTTCCAGCCAGTCAATGCGCTGATCGGTAGCTTGCTTCTCCCGTTCCATCTCGCGGATGACGTAGTCTATTTTCGAAACATACGGGGCCGTCTGGCGCTTCATCTCCAGGGGGTCCATAGGATCATCCTGGTAGTCTTCGATCTCATCTGGGCGAGGAAGAGGCGAGAGGGGAGACGGCGCGGGGGAATCCTCATTACCCGAGTCAAACTAAATGCCTGCGCAACAAAAAGGTTGAAGATCATAATGAAGGGTGGTCTCACAAGAAGGCTAGCCCGGTGGTCTCGAATGTACCTGATAGGAGAATAGGAATCTGTGTGAAGCGAGAGGACAGGATGTGTTTACTTACTTGGGATGCGAGAGTTCCCCACAAGCCGCGAGAGGTCTTCTTTCCTCGTGATAGGGGGAGGATTCCTAAGGCGAGTCGAAGCGTTGATAATGTTGGTCCGTAACGTCAAGAGGATACGCAGTCATGGGAGAGTCAGCGAGATTTCCCTGAGAGAGCATGATCAATAAGCGAGACGGTAAGAGAAAAGAGGCAAGAGGAGTCAAAAATCACCTGTCTCTCCCCGGAAGACGCGGAAGGAAGTGTATCGGCTGCAGAGGGGGCCGAGGAGGTCGCGCCGGCCGAGAGTGGAGGGCTGGCGGTTCTGGCCTTCTTCGGGCGAGATGATGAAGGTGGTGAAGCGGGGGTGCGGACCAAAGATGGGATCAGGGCAGCCACGTTGACTTTATTTTGCTTTCGGACCATTGCGAGACGCTCACAGAAACTTTGGCTGTGAGACATGTTGAGGGTAGAAGAGAGGTGGAAATGAGAAAATGGGGCACTCCATGATGAGGTGGGGTCTCATATTTATAGACTCCAGGGGGAGGGCCCGCCAAAGATTCTCATAAATGAATTCTGACGTCGCGAGCCTCGGTTGGACTTTCTTTCCGAACTTGGGCCAACCTCGAAAAGAGCGGGGATTGTGTACAACATTGGGCTCGCGGGAGGCGGCTCAAGCAGTCGGGCGGAGAAGCTGGCGAGAAGAATTGAAGGGGCGAGAAGAGATCATATAGTCCACTCGCAGGAGGCGAGAGGGGGCTCTCTGCAGTAGGCGAGACGAGGGCTCTCTGCAATAGGCGAGACGAGGGCTCTCTGCAGTAGGCGCTTTGGGGGCGCAAGCAGGCTCGTGAGGGAGAGTTGGATCCCACAATACAGGAGGCCTGCGAGACAAGCAGGAGGGTTCGTCTTGCCCGCTGTTTACTTCCCCACTCGCCATATAGAAGGAAGGATGTTTTTACCTTCTTACCCCCAAGGGGAATTTTACTCTTCTACCCCAGGTAATTTTACACTTCTACCCTCGGTGGTCTGCATATAGCCTTTCAGAACAGCGGAGTTGGCTGTTGCCAGACCCAACCCAGGGTATTTTGGTTATTTGTAGATCAAACTCAGAGGCCTATAAATAGACCGATAAGGTGCCTTGAAGAGGTTGTTGAACCTTGCCATATTCTTCCTCAGAGGCACCTAGCTCAGCATTGGCTATGTAGGGGAAGAACTTCAGATTCTTCCGGGTAAGAGGTGGGACCTCCGAGCTGAGACCATCGGTCTGTTTCTGGTCCTGTGACTCACGTCGGGAGGGTGATTCGAGGAGAGTAAGTGTGTGCTGCAACTTCAGGTCTAAACTCTAGGTGGAACCGGGTGACTGGTTTCAACATGCTGTCTAATGGGCTTTATCTTTTGAATGTTCCACCTACAGTTCTCTCCACGGTCACCTCTGTTGATTGACATCACCATCTTGGGCATGCTCCCCTCCAGATTCTCAAGAAAATTCTTCTTAATGCTTCCATTCATAAGTTTACGTGAGAATCTTATATTTTTGGCAAACAACATAGTACATCTTTTAGTTCATCTTGTGCTCAGAGCGATGCTCTTTTTTCTTTAGTGCACTCTGATATCTGGGGACCAGATAAAATCCCTAATGTTTATGGTTATTGTTACTTTGTTACATTTATTGATGATTACTCGTATGTAACCTAATTGTATTTACTTCGCGATCGGACTGAAATTCCATCTATCTTTCGTGTCTTTATTACTGAGACTCGTACTCAGTTTTCCACTACCTTAAAAGTACTGCGCACAGATACTATGCGTGAATATACTAGCCATACCTTCTCAAATCTGTGTACTGAGTTTGAGATTCTCCATCAAACTTTGTGTGCTTATACTCGACAAAAATGGCAACCGAGCGGAAAAATCGTCACATTCTTGACGTCGACCGGTCGCTCATGTTTCAAATGCAAGTACCTACACTATACTAGAATTTCGTTGTTTTTGTTGTTTGTCATCTCATAAATCACATGCTCTCTTCCATGCTCAACTTTGCGACTTTGTTTGGTCTTCTTTTTCCTTCAGACTCCTTTCACTCTCACAACTTGTGTTTTTAAATGTACATGTTATGTCCATAATCTTGGTATGTCTACTAACAAGTTTGCTCCTCTTGCTACCAAATTTATGTTCGTTGGATAATCTCACACTCAGAAGGGTTATGTGTGTTACTCTCCCACTGATGACAAACTGGTCGTTTCGGCAGATGTAACCTTTCTCAATAACCAACCGTTTCACTCATCTACTTCAGCTCCTCTTTCCCATCCTCTTATACTTTGTCCTACCATTCCTGGCATGTCTCCTCTTCCACCACTTCCACACCAACCCCGACACCCGTGCTACCCAAACCACCTCTTTGTTTATACACTCATCGTCCTCATAAATCTGATGTCCTACAACAGTTACCCTCGACCAGGGCTATCTCGCAGCCGGTTGATCTGGCATCAACCTCAACAGGTCACCCTTTGGAGAATTATGTATCCTTACATCACCTCTCCCCCACCTCTCCTCAAATTCACACTATCTCTATCATTTATTTCTCTACCTAACTCTTTGCAGGAGGCTCACCAGCATACGGAGTGGCGTGCGATAATGGATGAGGAAATGACTGTCATTTGGGCTAATCAGACTTAGGATCTTGTCCCTCTTCCTCCAGGTCAGACTTGTGGTGGCTGTAAATGGGTCTTTGCAATCAAACATGCTCTAGACAAAACAATTGAATGTCTAAAAACTCGGCTTGTGACTCAGGGATTCACTCAACAATAAAGTCTTGACTATGATAAAACTTTCTCACCAGTTGCCAAGTTAAATACCGTTCAGGTCCTGATCTCCTTAGCAGTTCATCGACACTGACTCTTACATCAATTGAATATCAAAAATATTTTTCTTAATGGAGACCTTCTAGAAACTGTATATCTGCACCAACTTTCAGGGTTTGAGACCATGGGGGAGTTTCGTGTCAGTCATCTCAAAAAATCTATTTATGATCTCAAAAAGTCTCCTCGAGCTGTGTTTGACAAGTTTAATAAGGTTGTTCGTGAAGTTGGATTCACGCGAAACTCGACTGACTTTTCTCTCTTACTCGCCATCAACCAACAAACACAGTTATTCTCCTAGTTTATGTTGATGATATTCTGATTACCATTGATGACTCCATGGGGATACAATTAATTAAGCAATACTTAAACTCTGTTTTTCAAACTAAAGATCTGGGAAATCTTCGGAGCTTCCTTGAACTTGAGATAGCAAGACAACCTGATGGTCTCGTTCTATCACAACAGAAGTATTGTTTTGATCTTCTTCAGGATGTTGGCTATTCTGGATGCAAACCTACTGACACTTCTATGAATGTCAACCACAAACTTTGCGCTTATGAATCTGACTCCGATCCACTACTTACAAATCCAGAATATTATTAACATCTTGTAGGAAAACTAATATATCTAACGGTTACAAGACCAGATATCTTGTTTGCTGTTAGAGTTATTAGTCAGTTTATGCATACTCCACGAAACTCTTATCTCCAGGATATCGAGTGCATCCTCAGGTACTTGAAGACTACTCCTGAACAAAGGCTTGTGCACAAACCATTCTCCTCTCTATCTCTGATTGCATATTCTGATATTGACTATGTGGGTTCTCTTGATGATCGACGCTCCACAATTGATTTTTGTATGTACTTTGGTGGAAACCTTATTACCTGACTAAGGCTCTATTTGTTTGGGCGTTTCGCAACTCCGTTTTGGGCAAATGCCGCCGGAAGGAGGGTAAACAAATGAACCTCCGGCGGCGTTTGCTCCGTTTCCACCCGCCCGCCTTGAGAAACGCCCCAAAAGCTCCGTTTGGAGCAGCCACCTCCCCCCTCCGGTTCGAACTCTCCGCTTCCACCCGCCGGATCGACCCGTCACCGCTAAAACAAATGAAGCCTAAGTTATCAAAGGGCAATGCGCACCAAGGCGCGAAGGGCCCCTGGAGCCTAGGCGCAGGCGCACGCCTGAGGCACGTGAGGCGCAAAAATATTTCTGCTTCAAGACGTTGAGAGCGTTGAGTGAGCACGCCTCACTCAACGCTTTTTGCCTTAGCCAGATTTTCTGAGCCTTGGCGTTGAGTGAGTAAGCTTCACTCAACGTCAAACTACTTAACAGATTTTCTCTGTTATTTGGCGTTGAGTGAGTAAGCTACACTCAACGCATTTGAACTTAGCCAAATTTTCATGTTTAAAAACACATAGACAAGGATACAGTCAACGTTATTGCTCCATGGCGTTGAGTAAGTAATCTACACTCAACGTCTAGCAACTTAGACAGTTTTCTGTGATGTCGTTGAGTGAGTAAGCTTCACTCAATGCCTAACAACTTAGATAGTTTTTCTATCATGGCGTTGAGTGAGTAAGTTACACTCAACGTCAGTGGACTTAGTCAAAATTCTGCCCAAATTATCTGTGACTTTGACAGGCATAGCAACACTCAACGCTAAAAGCTGTATGACGTTAAGTAAGTAGACTACACTCAACGCATGTGGGCTTAGCCACATTTTCAGCCTATTTCTCTTTAGGCTTTGACTGTCTCAGCCTGTCTCACAGTTTTTTTCTGCATGGCGTTGAGTGAGTAAACTACACTCAGCGCCTGTGGACAGCCACATTTTTCATTATCTACTAGTTAGGCTTAGACACTCGGCGCCATTTGTTATATGACGTCGAGTGAGTTGTCCTCACTCAATGCTTGTGCACTTAGGCAGATTTCTAGCTAGATAATATTGATTCCTTACCTCTGGCGTTGAGTGAGTTTGCTCTACTCAACGTCTGTGGGCTTAGTAGATTTTTGCTATGTCCAACAGCCAATTGTTGTGTCCACTTGTCCAATCAATGTGATATGGCCTAACCTGCACTCATGACCTCAAATACACATCAAATACAGTTGATGTGTGTGTCATTGACCTGTTTGACTTCTTACAAATCAGGGACATTTGGGAACAATGGACCAAATAATCTCCCCCTATTTGAAGAAGTCAAAACTCTTATCCAAATTATTTTTTTCCTGGGTCAATGTCACATACAACCTATACAAAAAAACAAATATGTAATTCTGACATAGCAGCATAAGGAAGTGTACCTCATTTCCTGCATGTATAGTGAGTATCACCTACTCCCCCTGTTTTGCTGCAATGTGTTTGTCCTTACTTGAGTGTCTTGATCACTTTCTCCCCTTGGGTTTGCTGCATGCATGATAGTGATCACCCTTAGTTGTTACATGTCCTTCTTTGGATATATCTTTCTCTCCCCCTTGCCATGACCTTCTCTCCCCCTTTTTGACTTCTGCAGAATAGGCAGATCGGGGTTGACCCTTCCAGAGTAACTTACTCTCCCTCAATAGAAGCATCAGTTAACCAATACCACTGGGGAGTCTTTATCTCCTGTAAAAGGAACAATACCTGCACCACAAATAATGTTATAGGGAGTACCTGAAGCTAGACCTAGTTCAACATACCCAAATCAAATTTGAAGATGTTGAAATTTGCTTCATCGAATGGTTTAGTGAAGATATCAGTCACTTGCTTGTTTGTGGGGGATAAACTCAAGACTGATGTCTTTCTTTTAACATGTTCCCTAATAAAATGATATCTAATTTCTATATGTTTAGTCTTGCTATGTGAGACAAGATTCCTAACAATAGAAATAGCACTTGTAGAAGCACAGTATAGAGGAATTCTACTTACCTGAAGGTTATAATCCTGGAGCTGATGCTGGATCTACAGTAGCTGAGCACAGCAGCTGTCTGCTGATATGTACTCTGACTCAGCAGTGGATATAGCCACACTAGTTTGCTTCTTGTTGCTCCAAGATACTAGCCTTCTTCCCAAGAACTGACAGGTTATAGTAATGTTTTTCCTGTCTTCTTTGCAGCCTGCAAAATCTGCATCCGAAAATCTTGTTAGATCAAAATCCCTATTTCTAGAGTATCATAGGCCAAGATCTGGGGTGCCCTTAAGATACCTCAAAATTCTCTTTGCAACAGAGTAATGAAATTTTTTAGGGCAGACCCGATACCTAGCACAGACAAATGTAGCATACATGATGTCAGGCCTACTAGTAGTCAGGTATAGAAGAGAGTCAATTATCCATCTATACAAAGACTCAACAACAGGTTTCCCTGCCTATTATTTGCCTATAGGCATACTTGACCCCATAGGAGTTCTCATGGTGGATGCATTCTTCGTACCATATTTCTTGATTAGCTCTCTGATGAACTTGGACTGGGATATGGACAAACTATCATCAGTCTGTCTTACTTGGAGTCGCAAGAAGAACTTGAGTTCACTCGTACTGCTCATTTCAAACTTCTCATATATAAGTTTAGCAAACTTTCTGCAAAGGTTATCATCAGTGGATCCAAAGATAATGACATCGACATATATCTAGATTAGGATAAGCTTGCCTTTTGATTCCCTTATAAATAGGGTCTTGTTTATCTTCCCCCTTGAGAATTTATTCTCAATGAGGAAGCTGGACAAGGTTTCATACCAAGCCCTAGGGCCTCGCTTTAGCACATATAGAGCTTTTCTAAGCCTATAAACAAACTTTGGAGAGTTAGGATCTACAAACTCTGATGGCTGATCCACATATACTTTCTCTTTTAAGTCTCCATTCAGGAATGTTGACTTTACATTCATCTGGTAGACTCTGAATCCTTAATAGATAGCAAAAGCAAGGAATATCCTTAATGCTTCCAATCTGCCTACAGGGGCAAATGCCTGGTCAATGTCTATACCTTCTTCTTGTTTGTAACCTTTATCCACCAATGTAGCCTTATTCTTGACAATAATGTCATCTTGATCCAACTTGTTCATGTAGATCCACTTGGTCCCTATGACATTTTGTCCTTGTGGTCTGGGAACCAACTTCCAGACCTTACATCTCTTAAATTGGTCCAGTTCTTCTTGCATTGCTCCAATTCAGACCTGCGCATTGATTGCTTCTTCAAACTTCTTGGGCTCTTCTTGAGACAGAAAGCTTGAGTAGAGAGCTGTATTCATGCTCCTGCTTCTGGTCTGGACTCCAGATTTGCATCACCAATGATTTGGTGTGTCGGATGGTCCCTTAGATGCCTGGTAGCTGGAGGCAATCTAACTGCAGCTTGTTGATCTTGAAGGTTTTCAGCTAGCTGGTCTTCAATTTCTTTAGGTATGTCTTGCCCTTCTTTTGGAATGGACAGTCCATCATCATTATCTTGGACTGTGGGGGTAGCTTTCTTGATGGTTAGTTTGTCCATCACCAACGTTGTACCTGCAATACTATAAGAGGAGGAGCAAGGCAGCTCACTGTTAACCATGTTGGATTCATCAAAAACAACATGCATTAACTCTTTTACAACTTAACTTGTTAAGTTGTAGATTCTATATGCCTTACTATGAGTGTTATACAAAATAAAGATCACTTCATGGGACTTGCCAGCAAACTTAGGTAAATGGACTTTTCCACTGTTAAGCACATAGCACTTGCAACCAAAGATCCTAAAATAGCTCAGGTTTGGTTTTCTATCCTTCAAGATCTCATAGGAAGTCTTCTTGTGTCTCTTGGTGATAGAAGCTCTATTAAGGACATAACATGCAGTGTTTACTGCCTCAGCCCAGAAGTATTCTGGGAGAGATGAGTCACTTAACAAGTTTTTACCAGCCTCTATGAGAATCCTATTTTTCCTCCCAACAATCTCATTTTACTGTGGTGTTCTAGGAGAAGAAAATTCTTGATGAATCCATCGTTCTTCATAGAACATTGTCATGCACTCCGACTGAAACTCAGTCTCATGGTCAATTCTGATTTTGACCACAGTGCTGTTGAATTCATTCTGAATTTGCTTGACAAATGTCTGGAAGACATCAGGGGTTTCAGATTTCTTCCTTAGAAAAAACACCCAGGCAAATCTGGAAAAGTCATCAACAACCACAAAGGTGTAGATTTTCCTACCTAGACTTTGAATTGGCATAGAACCAAATAGATCCATATGCAGGAGGTATAAGCACCTCACTGAGTCTTTAATGTCAATGCTCTTGAAGGAGGTCTTAGTCTGTTTGCCCTTTTAGCATGCAGATCAGATACCCTCCTTAGTGCATATAGACTTAGGGTCATTCCTAACAAGCTCACGGCTGAACAGCTTGCCTATGGTCCTATAATTCAGATGGGTTAGCCTCTTGTGCCACTGGACACAGGAAGAGGTTTTCTCACCTGCAACTAAGCATACAGGTAAGTCCTTGCTTAAACATAAGAAATCTAAATAGTAAACATTTTCACTCCTAGTGTCTGTTAAGATGACCTCTTGGTCCTTTTTGAGAGGAGAGTGTTGATATGTATTTTGTCATGTAGTGTTGTTGTCTTGCAGTGGGGCCTATCTATATAAGAAGCTTCTTAGGCGGTGAAATCTTTATCTTTTGAGTGTTAGTCATTTGATTTCTCTTTGAGAGGGGAGTACTTTAGAGGACCCATCCTCCAGGTTTCTTGGAGAGAGCATGTCTCCCAAAACGTTTCTTTTATTTCATACAATGCAATTCTTATGTTGGAATATGCAGGACTCATTGGTTGTATACTTGTCATACTGATTATTTAATTTTAGAATATAAATATACTTATATATTTAAATTTGTGAGATATTGAAATATAATATTTTAAAATATCAACGACATTCAACATGTAGTCGACATCAGGTACTTACAACATTGGGTGGGATAATGAAATTGTACTAAAGCTTCAAAAAATTAGGGTTTCATTCTCGAAGTAAATTAAAGTTCAATGCTACTTTGTTAGAAAGACGGTTGGATGCAAAATGATTTTAGAAAACATATGAAGGGGAGATCAAGTGACAGATGACTTCATTAATGACGTTTGTAGGAGAAGTTTTGGATGCTTAGAAATACATTGAATGATGGACAGTAAGCCTGCACTAATAGGAAGCATTGCATGCTTACAGATACATGGATGCTATTTTTTTGCTGTAAGTCGAATAAAGAAGTGGGTGTACATAGCCACTTTCTAGCAGTTGTGTTGCTTTTGAATTAATAAAATTTATGAGTTGTTGTCTAGTAGTCATAGGAATTTGTTATTAGAAGAGGTTAAATATTCTCTATAAATATAGAAGTTGTAATCTTTGAATGTATGTTAAATTAAAAGCAAGAATTCGTCTTCCACATGTTTTTTGGTTGTTGGATTGATCATGTCCTTCATCTTCCACAAAATTATCTTTTTCGTAGCATTGCATTGCTTCTGATAAGAGTGTGCTTTAGTGCATAAGACAATGCTGCTACGCATATATAATAATTTTAAAAAACAATAAACTGTTCATAGACTTGCAATCACTTTCGATGGAGTAACAAATCCACATAAAGATTTTAAATTTGGAAAGAATACAAGCGTCCAAAAGCTCTCCAAATGTTGCTGCACACGCATCTATTGTTCCTTTAAAAGATTTACAGATTCAGCTAAACAAAAGGCATGCCAAATATGCAAGTACTTCACAATAATTCTCAAAGACTTATCAAACCCTTCATATCTTCCAAACCTAATATCTCACGGAAAGGATAATAGAAGAACTGCAAAATTTTAATAAACTCTGCTCATTACAAATATTATTTTGAAATAAATATAGGAATACATTGCATTGTTCTATAAGAATGCCTAACTATCAATATGTGTATCTAGATTTTGGACATATAAAAATTAATGCAAAGATAAGAGAAATTCAACAATCAAAGGCTAAACAGACACGGATCTAAAAGGGAAACCTATCTTTTGTTCAAGCAAATCCGGAAAGAAGAGTCCCAGATTAGCCTCCCCCTTTATATCTTCTGCTGAGATTCAATCAACAAAGCATTAAACATAACATGTAGGGCTGCCTCATAGACAATAGATTTATAGTGCATTCCATCAATTGTGCACTGTTCCCCACAGTTCCAGCTCAATGATCCAATGTCCAGTAACAGAAAGTGCCCACCAGATTGCATAAACAAGCCACTGCCATGAACCTCCTGCTCATATGCTTCCCAGACCTTCCTACTCATCTTCTTCTTCTTTTCTTCAGTATTAAGCATCGAATTCACCAATGTTGGCATACCAAGCCAGAACATGTGTGGTGGCTGTGAAGGTAATCTTGATGAGGAAGGAGAAAACATTGATGCGGCTGACCTGCGCACAGAAGCTAAAGCCTCGCTATAGTCCGATGCGTTGTTCGTATGAAGCATGTGCCAGAGACCGGAACCAAAAATAAGAACCTCTGGCAACCTGATGCTGTCATGGAACTGCTGGATCACAGAAGTAATGTTGGACTCATATGGAGACCACACAAAATCTAGCTTCACGGCATATTCAGAGATCAAAATATGATAGTCACTGTGTCGGCGGAATAGATCCCCTTCCACAACTTCCACGGACGAGCGGTCCAGTAATAGCCGCAGAAGGGCAAGTACGAAGAGGCGCGCTTGTGAGTCTCCGGAAACGACGATCCACGATCCGTTTAGAAGCTCGCCGGCGTCCGATCGAGAGAGTTTCTGGAAATCGCAGTCAGCGGATCGAGATCGGTTAGGCAACCAATCAAAGGACGAAGGGGAGACCGGCGGGAGGAAGGAGAAATCGTGCAGAAAGGAGAGGCAGGACGACGGTCGAAAGAGCGGAGAGGAAGAGGAAGAAGGCGTGAGGGAGGAGATGAGGAAGTGAGAGGCGGCGGGGAAGTAGGGAGCAATGTGGATGCAGATGGCAAGGGTGATGAAGAGCACCCCGCTGAAAAAGAGCATCTTATTGCGGCTGAGATGCCATCCGGCCATGCCCATAGGGACGAAGAGGACAACGCAGGCGGCGAGCACGCCAATCTGCGCCGCCGCCACCATGGATCTACGCCGGCCGTTAGGTCGCCGGTGAGATCATAGATGCGGTTGAGGGCGCGTAGTAGGGGAAGTGGGATCCGGTTGAAGTGGGGGCGTTCGGAGGTAAAGAGATATGGAAGCCATCGATACGAACAAGCGGCCATACGAAGCAAACCATTGGCTTGAGAAAAGAGCGGCGTGCCGCTGGGGTCGGGTTCCAATCTATTTCATCTAAAATCAAAAATCAAACGGATTTTGGCACTTAACACCCTTCAATTGAGGGTGTTTGACACATTGTATCTCAGGTTTAAAATTTTGACATTTTGCACCCTTCAATTAGATTTTGGGGCTTTAGAGGGTGCATTTGGGGTTTTAAAATAAATAATTTTAATAGAATGGGGGTGCATTTGGGGTTTTAGAGGGTGCAAAGTGTCAAAGATTTAATATGAGGGTGCAATGTGTCAAACACCCATCTGTGCATTTCTCATCGCACATCTCAACTGGTTTAAACCAACAATCTGACAAAAGAAATAAGAAAGAATAACAAGCTTTGAATCATGATTATCCAACACAGGAAAAGCAGGGGGAGAAGGGTGTGTGCGTAAGTGAGAAAATGAGACCTAAAAGTAATAGTTATTATTTTGACAACTCGGTGGGCTTGTATCTGTAATATATGTGCTAGTAAGCAATGCTCTATAAAAATTATGTGTGGAAATAAATTATGAAGTATGGGCAGAATGGAGAATTGAATCGTTTGAACTGATTTTATTCATTCTGTTCAGATTCTATATCTTAGATATATGGATCTTGGCTTGTACTGGAGCATCAGTATCTTCAGTTGGCTTCTTGCCCTTCAGATCTTTCTTCTTTTGTTCTTCATCTCTTATTCTTTGCCTTTCAAAATAGTGAAAAGGCTTTGAGAAATACTTGCTAGGCTCCTGAGCATTAGGAGGTAGCTTCACAGCTTTTGCCTTTCTTCTATATTGCAAAATGGCTTCCTGTCTAGCTTCATGCTTTTGCCATTCTTGCTCTGTGTATCATTTTCCCCTGTCATGGGTCTTGTCTTTTACAGCTTTCCAGGCAGTCAAGATAATATTCCTGGATGTTGGGCTCCACTGCTCAAAATCAGGCTTCAACTCAGTCTGTTCTCTGAATCTCTTCTTTGACAGTTGAGCTTCTTGCTCCTTATTCACAACTGCCTCTAACATTTTTACCTTCTCAAGGATAACCTTTTTAGTACCCTCTACGGGGCTGTACATACACTGTACTTCTTGCTGAATCATATCAAAATCTGCTGTAGGATAAATAACCTGAGCAACTTCAGGTTGATCACCTTCTAAATAAGCAGGTTACACACCTGACTCAACTACATTATCATCATCACAGAGGGGTGGATATCCAAGGGTGGCTCTGATGTTATTAGATATCCATTTAGCAAGATCTGAGCCTGCTTTGACTAACACTCTCTCCCCCTTTATGACTTCACTTTCAATATGATCTCTGAGGTCATCCTTCTGAAATCTTACTTGTTCATCTAGATAATTAACACCATCTTTATAAAATGACCTTATCTTCAGTAGCTGATCAGAAATGATCTTTTGTGAAGTCTTAATAGCTGTTTTGTACAACAGCTAATTCTTCCTGTAATTGTTTGTCAAAATCTGACGTGGCTTTAACACTTGCCTCAGTCTGGGCAGCAGCAGTATTTTTTAACTCTGTAACAATCACATTATGTGATTCAGTCAGATTGTCATTCATCCTTAGTTGATTTTCAAGGACATAACCTTGCTTAACAACTATATCATCAACTTGAGTCTTTATGCCTACTTGTTGTTTTGCAAGATAGACTACAGCATTGGCACCTTTGTGGAAACAATCTGTCATTTCCTTCTTGTTCTGATTTGCTTCAAATCTTATGGATTTGATATCTTGTGCCAAGGAGAATTGCAGATCTTTATGGGTCTCATCCATATATTTCTCTATGGCTATCCTTTGTTCATCTAACTTGACTTGCAAGGACACTAACAAAGAGCTATAATCAGTTGCTGGGGCAGGTTGAGGAGCAGTTTGCAATGCCCTTTTATAGCTTTGACTTCTCCTTTTGAAAACCATCAACTTTCTCTTTTTGTCTTGAATTTCTGCTTCATCTTCAGAAGCTGAGGTACTTGCAATATCAACTCTTTCCTTAGGACTAGGAGGCAATTCCTGTTCAGTCCTAGGTTGCTCCCCCTCAATGTTAGCTTGCCCACCCCTCAGTTCTTGCTTTCTCCCCCCGAGTCTCAGCTTGCTCCCCCTCAATCCTTGGTAAGTCTATATTAGGGAACAACTCTTGTAGGGTAAACTCTTATTGAGTATGAACTGGAGATACTCTTATCTCTGGAGCATCAGCAGCTATAGATGTATCCTCCATGATAACATCTTGTGCTTGACTGTTTAGTTGAGTGGTCTGGTCAACATCAACCAAAGACACAGTTAGTGATTCATCCTCATTATTGAAAATTGATTGATTGACTTCATGGATTACCTCAAGTATAGTTTGTGTAGCCATTTCACTTTCCAAGTGTGTTGGCTCTTCCTCAAGATGAGGCTTCCCTTGCATCTGATCATCAAGTCTAAAGTCTTGAGCAGGTGATTTTTCAGGAATCTCTGGCCTCTCTTCATCAGGCGTGTCCTTTGTTAGGACTCTGTCCCATCTGGAGATTATCCTTAGATCCATTCTCCTCATATGATTAATCTTGGATCCAGCTGTCTATTCCATTACTTCTGGAATTATTCCAGCCAAGTATAGACTTATGATTCTTCCCAGATTTGGCTTCTTAATACTTTCCTTAATCTTTTCAAAGATTACTGCAGACCAATCTATGTTCAATCTGAAGATAATCCTGGTCATCAGGCTGAACATATAGGCTGAAACTCTATCATGCCCCCTAGTTTGCAGAGAATGACCTTTCCAATCACTTTAGAAAGGAATTTTTCTTGCAGATTCATCCCTTTCCTGTTCATTGCTGATCCAATCTTCATGGTGGGATCCAATCCACACCACTGAAGTGCTTCCCTAGTCTTGGTAGAGGGAACTTCTACTTCTTCTTGAGTTATGGGCAGATGAAGAGTTTTCCTTAAGCTCTTCAAGGTAAGTTTAACTTTAGCTCCTTGAACAGTAGATTTGATCTTAAGTCCAGTCGAATCTAAAGTAGCTGCGCCAAAGAATTCCAGTATTTCTTTCTTTCATATCTTTGTAGGTTCAGATACCAGAAATTCCAATCCATTTTCTGCAATTAGGGTTGCTACTGCTTTAATCAAGGGTTCCACATTATCAAAAGCATTGCGAACCAGCTCATAGCCTTCGTTGATGTTATCTTCAAGCTTTGGCGTCATTGGGGTTGAGAGAAATCTTGGATTGAGAAGAGAGATGTTGTCGACACAGGGTTTTGGTCTCGAAAATATGGAGAGTGTGTCGACAGAATATGTTGTTGACCTATTTATACCCTTCTAAATAATGAAGGTCAAAAGTCGCATCAAAAATCTCTTAATGTGTCGACACAGTTGAAATGTGTCGACACAGACTTCTAATGTCTCGACAGAAGTGTTAACTTCTATATATCGACACAATTCTATTTGTCTTGGTCGTGTTCGACGAAGAGCCCATGAAGTCGACGATCTGAGGTCGACGAATCAGCGCTCGACGATATGTGTCGATTCTGCGCTCGACGAAATCTGTGTATTGATTCTAAGTGTCAACACCACTTCTGGATGTGTCGACACTACTTCTCTGAAGTGTCGACACCAATTTTTTGTATGTGTTGACATCACTTCCCTGGAGTGTCGACACCAACTACTATGTGTCGACACAGACAACTTTTTGTGTCGACACCATTTTACTTAGCCCAATTTGTTAAACTAATTTATGTTCAACATTCCTAATTTAATTTTGAAATTATTGAATTTAGTTTCATCTAAAGGCTTTGTGAACATGTCAGCTGAAAGTCCACCTAGTGTCAACAAAGTTCACCTATGGGGGGGGGGAATAGGTGACGTGCAACGCTTTTGCGGAATTTACGAATGTACCTGCACAATAAAAATAAAAAGCACAGCACACAGAATACACAGGCAATTTATAGTGGTTCCCCGACTTGGGTACATCCACTTTCCCCCTTCGACCTATCTCCCAACAAGGGACGACTCGGTCTCTTCTCCAACAGGATTGAAATCCAATCTCTGCACTATCGGAAGGAACCCTTCCACACGTAGGAGTCAACACTCCCACAAACCGGGTTGCACCCAACCCTTACAATACGGAACAATCGTTCCTTTACAACAAAAGTAAAATAGAATGTACACGAGATACAAACTTCGTTTGGAGACTACGGTGTTCCTCTTCGTTCGACGACGTGTTCGTGAAGTCAACGAAGAGTCTACAACCTTGGTCTCTCTTGGAGAGGATCTCCCCGGAGCCGGCGGCGGCAAGACGAGCGGCGGCTTGCTTCGGGATCGGCGGCTATGATGATGAGCGGCTGCTGAACTTAGAGATCCAATCTTCGTAGCGAAACTAGCTTGGTCTTCCAACGGTCACACGAGGATCGGTCGTCTCGATCGATTCGGACGGGGAAGTTTTTCCCGATCAACAAATCGAGAGACATGAGATCTCTGGATAGACACGTGAGACCTAAAGCTTTGCTAAGCTTCTGTCGCCGGAGATCGAGAAGAAACGCGATCAACAGCGGCGTCCAAATAGCGCGAGCGGCGACGGCGGCGGCGGAGCGATTTCACGATTTTAGGGTTTTCTCTTGCTCGGCTTCTTTCTGTCTGAGTATTCCGTTCAAAATACCCGAATATATATACTGTATACAACTTGAATAAGACCGTTGTGGGACCCACAAGAAGAATCCCAAAATCCCGGTCCAGAACATTGACAGCGGCAGAATCCGGTTCAGGAAGATCCAGAAAAACGCCCAAGTCAAAATCGGTGAGAATCGAAAGTGATTCTCGCCGAGTCGCCGAGAATCAAAGGTGATTCTCGACGATTCGGCGAGAATCAAGGATGATTCTCGTCGAATTTGCCTTGGTTGCACGCACTGCTTTAGGCCAGGTCGAGACGGCGAGAATCAACCAGTGATTCTCGACGATTCGACGAGAATCACTAGTGATTCTCGCCGAATCGGCGAGAATCACTTGGTGATTCTCGTCGATTCTTACTTAGAAGCAGAGGTGCTCGCTTAGAAGTGACTGGATCGAGTTCGGCGAGAATCAACCACTGATTCTCGACGAATCGGCGAGAATCACTTGGTGATTCTCGTCTATTTACACTTAGACGAATTTTCGTCTTTCCACCCATGAGGTGCTCCTTGACCCATCCTTGCTCCTTGTCTGCTCCTGCATAGTTATAGCCCTGTGCTTGAAAGTAAGTGCACTCCAATAGAGAGAGTACACGTAGGCCAACACACTGATCTGTTCAACGAGGGATTACGTCGTGCAGACCCGTGTATATTGACCTACTGCACCCTGACATTGGTGTGCACTTAGCGTGGAAGAACTGCAAGCACAACTTGAAAGAGTTTATCAAATACATTATCTATTGACCTTAGCTTGTCCAGGAGCTTCTTCAAATCAGGTACATTGTGGATACAATACCCAACAATCTCCCCCTATTTGAAGAAACCTAAACCCTACAAGCTAAGGTGAATAGAGCATATGGGAAGGAAAACCATAAACTTAAAATTGAGTTGAGTGAGTGCCATTACCAATACCAATTTCGTGGGAGCAAGCTTGGAGCCACCTTAGCCTCAGCCGAGAGGGTAATCTCCCCCTTTTCGGCTTCTGCAAATCGGGGTCGGAGCATTTGACCCCTTGCTCCCCCTCAGTTCTTGCGTCTGTTCTCACACTTGAGTTCCTTGCTCCCCCTCAGATCGTGCACGAGCCTGGAGCTTCTGTAGTCTTCATTCCTTATAATTGAGCATCCCCAATTCAGTCTTGAAAAGATCGAACTTGGCCTCGTCTAAGGGCTTTGTGAATATATCAGCAATCTGCTTGTCCGTGGGGACATAACAGAGAGAGATGTCCTTGTTTTCCACGTGCTCCCGAATGAAGTGGTAGCGCACTTCAATATGCTTCGTTCTGCTGTGCGAGACCGGATTGTTGGCAATAGCAATTGCACTGGAGGAGTCGCAGTACATTGGTATGTCTTTGAACTGAAGGTCGTAGTCGGCTAACTGGTTTCTGATCCATAGGAGTTGTGCGCAACAGCTGCCTGCCGAGATGTACTCAGACTCTGCTGTGGAGGTTGCAACACAATTCTGTTTCTTGCTGTTCCAAGAGATAAGCCTCCTGCCGAGGAATTGACACGTCCCGGAGGTGCTTTTCCTGTCATCCCTACTTCCTGCAAAATCAGCATCTGAAAAACCTATTAGCTCGACATCATTGTTTCTCGGGTACCACAATCCAAGATTGGGAGTACCTTTAAGGTATCTTAGAATTCGCTTTGCAGCGACATAGTGAGATTCCTTAGTGTTCACCAGATATCTGGCACAGACACATGTGGAGAACATGATATCCGGTCTACTGGCAGTAAGGTAGAGCAGGGATCCAATGATGCTTCTGTATTTGGTTTCATCGAAAGGTTTACCTTTCTCATCCTTATCCAGAGACATGGTGGATCCCATTGGAGTCCTCATAGAGGTTGCACTCTCCATACCGAATTTCTTAAGGAGTTCATTTGTGAACTTCGTCTGAGAGATGAAGATTCCATCCTCAGACTGTTTCACTTGAAGTCCTAAGAAATACTTGAGCTCTCCCATACTGCTCATTTCAAACTTTCCTTGCATAAGTTTAGAAAACTTTTTGCAAAGATTGTTGTCCGTTGAGCCGAATATTATGTCATCGACATAGATTTGCACCAGCAAAATCTTGCCTTTGACTTCCCTGAGAAACAATGTTTTATCTATTTTACCTCTAGAGAACTTGTTCTCAAGAAGAAAACTAGATAAAGTCTCATACCAAGCTCGTGGAGCTTGTTTCAACCCATATAAGGCTTTATTAAGAAAATAAACATGATTAGGATATGTAGGATCGACAAAACCTGGGGGTTGAGCGACGTATACTTCCTCTTTCAGGGCTCCGTTCAAGAATGCTGATTTCACATCCATTTGATAGACTGTGAATCCTTTGTGTGAAGCATACGCCAGGAACAATCTGATGGCCTCGAGCCTTGCTACTGGTGCGAAGGTCTGGTCGAAGTCAATCCCCTCCTCCTGTCTGTAACCTTGAGCCACCAGCCTTGCCTTGTTCTTTATGATGACACCATGTTCATCCAGCTTGTTTCTGAAGATCCACTTGGTGCCAATCACATTCTGCTTGTATGGTCTGGGAACTAGCGTCCAAACGTTGCAACGTTCGAATTGATGTAGTTCATCTTGCATGGCCAGAATCCATGCCGCATCCTTGTTCGCCTCGTCGAACTTCTTTGACTCAACCTGTGACAGGAAGCTAAGATGCAATACTTCGTTAATAGTACCTCTTCGAGTTCTGACACCGACACGAGGATCTCTGATGATCTGATCTCTAGGATGATCCCTTACGTGCCGGAGCTCTAGAAGTCTGGCGTCTGGAGCTTCAACTACTTCTTGGGCTTCTCTTTCTTACAAGAGATTTGTTCCATGTTGATCTTCAACATTTTCAGATGACGTGGAGGTGGAGACTTTGACATACTTAGGAGTGTCATCTTTAGCGGTCTCATCCAGACTCAGCTGTTCCAGTCGTGCACTTGCATCTTCAAGAATACCACTGGAAGAGTTGCTGTTAAGCAAACTTCCTTCATCAAATACAACATTTATTGATTCTTCTACCACTAGGGTTTTCTTATTGAAGACCCTATATGCCCGACTGTGGGAACTATAGCCCATGAATATGCCTTCGAAGCATTTTTCACCAAATTTAGTACGCGGGTACTTCCCATTATTCAGTACATAGCATCTGCAACCAAAAATCCTCAAATAGGCCATGGTTGGTTTCCTGCCTTTCAGTAGCTCGTAAGGCGTCTTACGATGATGCTTGTTGATCAAGGCTCGGTTTTGTACATGACAAGCTGTGTTGACAGCCTCTGCCCAGAAGTATTCCGGGAGAGAAGCGTCTTTCAACATTGTCGTGCAGGCTTCAATGAGAGTTCTATTTCTCCTCTCCGCAACTCCATTTTGCTGAGGAGTACGCGGGGAGGAAAACTCATGAAAGATACCTTGTTCTTCATAAAACTCTGTCATAGCACCAGATTCTAATTCTGTTCCATGGTCACTTCTGATTTTGACCACAGAGCAGTTAAATTTGTTCTGAACCTGCTTGACAAAACTAGTGAAGATGTCAAACGTATCTGACTTTCGTTTCAAAAAGAACACCCATGTAAACCGAGAATGATCATCAACTATCACTAGCGTATAGGACTTGCCTCTCAAGCTATGAACTTGCATTGGACCAAACAAGTCCATATGTAAACGGTAAAGACATCTGGAAGAGTCTTTGTCTGCAATGCTCTTAAAGGTAGCCCGAGTCTGTTTGCCCATCTGGCATGCAGGACAGGGGCTATCTTTGATGCACTTGATACTGGGAGCATCCCTTACGAAGTTCTTAGAAAACAACATACTAATTGTCTTGAAATTAATATGTGCCAATCTCTTGTGCCATTATTCACAAAGAGATGCACTGCATGTTGCCACAAGGCATACGAGGGTAGATGAATCTAAACTGAGAAAATCTAAGCAGAAGATATTTCTGCTCCTAATGCCTGATAATACCGTCTCAGAAGAGGTACGTGAAATTATCAGACATTTATCCTTGCAGAACTTAACGTCATAACCTTTATCACATAACTGACTTACACTGATCAGGTTATGGTTTAACCCTTCAACATAAGCCACGTCGGTGATAGAGATTATGCCGTTGGAAATCATACCGTAACCTCTGGTGACTCCTCGATCTGACCCTCCAAAGATGACTTTGGGTCCATTCTCGACTGGAGTGTAATCACGCAGCAGGCTTCTTGTCCCAGTCATATGCCGGGAGCATCCACTGTCCAAATACCAGATCGGCGTTTTGGTGGCCTTTGGACATACCTGCAAAACAAAATTAATTTGCCTTAGGAACCCAATCGAACTTGGGTCCTAGATTCCTGGTTAGCACACTCCCCCTCGGTTGGTTAACCCTACGAGTGGTCGGCCTCGCATTGCTAACATGGGGAGTCTTGTAATGCCTTGGTTTAAACCAACAATCCACGGCAAAGTGACCGACTTTGCCACAGCACCAACAGTCGAATCTGTTGTACCTCTTCCTAGGCTCCTGCCTTACCCTGGGAACGGTGGGTACAGCTGGGGCCTTGGATCTGGAGGAGGAGGCCTCATAGTGACAGCAGTCACATGACTTCGTCACCTTCTGTATAACAGGCTTGACTTTTGGTGCCTGCTTTCCATTATGGCCGCTAGAGAACGGACCATAATTTCCCATGTGGATTTCCTCATAAGGTGCCTTGAAGGCACTCTCACCGAAGTTCCGGGGAAAGGTCCAACCGTCATATCGGCTCTTTGGCTTTGCAACCGAGGGCCGGAAATGATGGCCAAATGTTGACTCAAAGTCATGTTGGTTGCAAGGAAAGCCAGGCTTTCTGAACGCAGCAGGACTAAGCGGAGCCTTTCCCTTTTCATCAGTAGAGGCCTTCTTGGCGGCCTTATTCTTCCTCTGGTTCCTGTTTCTCCTGGATGAGGAACCAGATACCCATGCATGCCCCAAGCCAGCTCCTTTGGCCTGAGCAGAGAAGGTATCAACGATTGGAAGAACTGTTTTTGACATAGAGAAGCTCTTGACGATCTTCCTTTCTGCCGCAAGTAGTTCTTTCAACTTGTCGACTTCCTCCTGCTTAAGATCAAGGAGCTTCAAATACTCTGAATGCTTTGAAGTCAGGTCAAGGTGCTCCTGTCGGAGAGAAATCAAGCTAGTGACCTCTTCCCTTAGGGATACACACTCACCCTTAAGGAATTTCACTTCCTTCTTCTCAGCCTTCAGTCTCTTATGGCACTCCTCGAAAGTGTTGAGCAGAAGCTCATATTTCTCGAGGAGCTCCGCTTCACGGGCCGAAGGGCTATCCTCAGGTTCATCATCCTGAGACTCAGGGTCAGAGTCGGAGTCGGAGAGAGGGGTGTGAGCTTTTACCTTCCCAGTAAACGGGGGGCATTCTCCTTCTGAGTCGGAGCGACCCACCAGCCCGAAGTAGGCTTCCTCATCATCACTGGAGTCTGAGGAATCAGACTCACTCAGTGTCTTTGGCCTTTTGGCGATGTAGCTCCGCTCCTTCTTCTTATCTCTAGAGGATTTGTGCTCCTCTTCTTTCCCTTTTTCTCTCTTGCCTTGATAGCAGTCGGCCACGACGTGTCCTGGCTTATTGCATCCAAAGCAAATAATGTCAGAGGAGTGATGTTTGTTCGGTCTAGATGCATACCTGTCAGAAGGATAATTTTTCTTCTGATGCCTGGAGGAGTAGTCGTCTCTCTTTCTTTGATTCCTCATCTTGAGGAACTTCTTGAACTCTCGAGTGATGAGGGAGAAATCCTCCTCCGACAGCTCTGAGCTGGAGGAGCATGGCTCGGAGTCCTCCTCCTCATCCTTTTTCCTGGCACGGTATGAAACTGCACCCTTGCCTTTTCTGGAGTGACTGGCTTTTAGAGCCACAGTCTTTTCTTTGGCTGCCGCCTTCTCTGCTTCTTCTTTTGCTTTTTTGGTGTTTAGCTGAAGCTCATAGGACATCAGCTTCCCAAACAGAATTTGTGGATCAGTTTCTGCTAGTCTGCCAAATTCTCTGATGGCGCAGATCTTTGTGTCCCATTCCTTAGTAAGGGACCTAAGGAATTTGTCATTTAGTTCACCATTAGTGTACACTCTTCCGTAGCCCTTGAGGGCGTTGACAATCTTTAGGAAGTTCTCGTAGGTGACTCCGATCTCTTCCTTAGGCCCTTGTCTGAAGGCTTCATATTTCTGGTTCAGGAGGGATCTCCGATCATCCCTCACTTCATCCGTACCCTCCATTAGGATGATCAGACACTGTCAGATCTCCTGAGCTGTCCTGCAGTTGCTGAAGTTTTGCATCATGGAGTCATCAACTGCGCTGACCAGAATGTTTCGTGCCTTCTTGTCAAGTCCCACTAGCACCATCTCGTCCTTGTCCATTTCAGAAAGTGTCTTCGGCACCTTCTTGGTGGGATCAATGGTGGAGGCCTTAGTGGGGACATAAGGTCCTTCCTCCACGATCATGAAGAGTCGAGGATCAACTGCTTCCATGTAGAACCTGATCCTTTCCTTCCAGATAGGAAAGTTGAGCCTGGTGCACACTGGGATCTTGCCGGAGAACTTGAGCCCGTCCATGGTAGATGTTTGTCTTCTTCTTGACACTAGGGGCAGGATTCAACTCAAGGTGTTAACCTTTTTGATGAGTAACCTCGCTTTGATACCACTTGAAAGTCCACCTAGTGTCAACAAAGTTCACCTATGGGGGGGGGGGGGGGAATAGGTGACGTGCAACGCTTTTGCGGAATTTACGAATGTACCTGCATAATAAAAATAAAAAGCACAGCACACAGAATACACAGGCAATTTATAGTGGTTCCCCGACTTGGGTACATCCACTTTCCCCCTTCGACCTATCTCCCAACAAGGGACGACTCGGTCTCTTCTCCAACAGGATTGAAATCCAATCCCTGCACTATCGAAAGGAACCCTTCCACACGTAGGAGTCAACACTTCCACAAACCGGGTTGCACCCAACCCTTATAATACGGAACAATCGTTCCTTTACAACAAAAGTAAAATAGAATGTACACGAGATACAAACTTCGTTTGGAGACTACGGTGTTCCTCTTCGTTCGACGACGTGTTCGTGAAGTCAACAAAGAGTCTACAACCTTGGTCTCTCTTGGAGAGGATCTCCCCGGAGCCGGCGGCGGCAAGACGAGCGGCGGCTTGCTTCGGGATCGGCGGCTATGATGATGAGCGGCTGCTGAACTTAGAGATCCAATCTTCGTAGCAAAACTAGCTTGGTCTTCCAACGGTCACACGAGGATCGGTCGTCTCGATCGATTCGGACGGGGAAGTTTTTTCCCGATCAACAAATCGAGAGACAAGAGATCTCTGGATAGACACGTGAGACCCAAAGCTTTGCTAAGCTTCTGTCGCCGGAGATCGAGAAGAAATGCGATCAACAGCGGCGTCCAAATAGCGCGAGCGGCGTCGGCGGCGGCGGAGCGATTTCGCGATTTTAGGGTTTTCTCTTGCTCGGCTTCTTTCTGTCTGAGTATTCCGTTCAAAATACCCGAATATATATACTGTATACAACTTGAATAAGACCGTTGTGGGACCCACAAGAAGAATCCCAAAATCCCGGTCCAGAACATTGACAGCGGCAGAATCCGGTTCAGGAAGATCCAGAAAAACGCCCAAGTCAAAATCGGTGAGAATCGAAAGTGATTCTCGTCGAGTCGCCGAGAATCAAAGGTGATTCTCGACGATTCGGCGAGAATCAAGGATGATTCTCGTCGAATTTGCCTTGGTTGCACGCACTGCTTTAGGCCAGGTCGAGACGGCGAGAATCAACCAGTGATTCTCGACGATTCGACGAGAATCACTAGTGATTCTCGCCGAATCGGCGAGAATCACTTGGTGATTCTCGTCGATTCTTACTTAGAAGCAGAGGTGCTCGCTTAGAAGTGACTGGATCGAGTTCGGCGAGAATCAACCACTGATTCTCGACGAATCGGCGAGAATCACTAGTGATTCTCGCCGAATCGGCGAGAATCACTTGGTGATTCTCGTCGATTTACACTTAGACGAATTTTCGTCTTTCCACCCATGAGGTGCTCCTTGACCCATCCTTGCTCCTTGTCTGCTCCTGCATAGTTATAGCCCTGTGCTTGAAAGTAAGTGCACTCCAATAGAGAGAGTACACGTAGGCCAACACACTGATCTGTTCAACGAGGGATTACGTCGTGCAGACCCGTGTATATTGACTTACTGCACCCTAACATTGGTGTGCACTTAGCGTGGAAGAACTGCAAGCACAACTTGAAAGAGTTTATCAAATACATTGTCTATTGACCTTAGCTTGTCCAGGAGCTTCTTCAAATCAGGTACATTGTGGATACAATACCCAACATCAGCAATTTGTAAATCAGTGTTAACAAATTCTAAAGAAATATCTTCTTTCTCTACATGATATCTAAGAAAATGGTATCTTATTTCTATATGCTTTGTTCTACAATGAGAAACAGGATTATGAGCAATAGAAATAGCACTAGTAGAATCACATAATAATGGAGTTCTACTTACCTGAATACCATAATCTTCTAACTGATGTTAAATCCACAACAGCTGTGCACAACAACTTCCTGCAGCAACATACTCGAACTCAGCTGTGGAAATTGCCACACTAGTCTGCTTCTTACAGCTCCATGATACCAGTCTTCCTCCTAGAAATTGACAGGTGTCTGTTGTGCTTTTCCTATCTACTTTGCAACCTGCAAAGTCTGCATCTGAATAGCCCATTAGTAGAAAATCTCTATTCCTAGGATACCAAAGGCCTAGATTAGGTGTGCCCTTAAGATATCTCAAAATCCTTTTGACAGCAGTATAATGAGATTCTTTAGGGCAGGATTGGTACCTAGCACAGACACATGTAACATACATGATATCTGGTCTACTAGTAGTCAGGTATAGGAGGGAGCCAACTATCCCTCTATATAAAGACTCATCTACAGGTTTCCCTGCATCATCTTTGCTTAGAGACATACTTGTCCCCATTGGAGTTCTCATGGTAGTGGATGACTCCATACCATACTTCTTAATTAACTCCTGGGTGAACTTAGACTGGGATATGGACAAGCTATCATCAGTATGTCTTACTTGGAGACCCAAGAAGAACTTACGTTCTCTAATACTGCTCATTTCAAATTTCACTTGCATAAGTTTTGCAAACTTTCTACAAAGGTTATTTTCAGTAGAAATAAATATTATGTCATCAACATATATTTGGACTAGGATAATCTTTCTTTGGATTGTTTAAGGAATAGAGTCTTGTCTATTTTCCCCCTTGAGAATTTGTTCTCAATGAGGAAAGTAGACATGGTTTCATACCAAGCCCTTGGAGCTTGTTTTAACCCATACAAAGCTTTCCTAAGTCTATAAACATAATTAGGTTTGAGTGGATCAACAAAACCTGAGGGCTGCTCTACATAGACCTCCTCTTTTAAGTCTCCATTTAAGAATGTTGTCTTAACATCCATTTGAAACACTTTGAAGCCTTGATATGCTGCATAGGCAAGGAATAGCCTGATTGCTTCCAACCTTGCCACTGGAGCAAAAGTCTGATCAAAGTCAATGCCCACTTCCTATCTGTAACCTTTGGCAACTAGTCTTGCCTTGTTCTTCACTATGATCCCACTCCCATCAAGCTTGTTTCTATAAATCCACTTTGTCCCTATGACATTGTGGCCCTTTGGTTTTAGAACCAACTCCCAGACCTTGCACCTTCTGAATTGATTTAACTCCTCCTGTATAGCATCAATCCAGTGTGGGTCTTGAATAGCTTCTTCAAATCTCTTGGGTTCCAGTTGTGATAAGAAGCTTGAGCAAAGAACTGGATTTAAGTTCCTGCACCTTGTTTGTACTCCATGTCTTGGATTACCAATGAACTGGTGTGCAGGATAATCCTTTAAATATCTAACTGTTGTAGGTAATCTATCAACAGTTTGACCTTCTTCATTCTCTTCATTATGCTGCACCTCATATTCTTCATCAGCCTCTTGAGTGTCTTGTACTCCCCTTGGACAGCAACTACCATTTTCCTCACCCTGCTTTGCAGTTGGATCTTCTCTGATAGTAAGCTGGTCCATCTTCTGCTGTATACCTGTGGAGCTACAAGAACTACTAAGCAACTCACTGTTAATGAGTCTAGATTCATCAAATATGACATGATTAGACTCTTCTACAACTTGAGTAGCCAAATTGTAGACCCTATAAGCCTTACTATTGTTGTTGTATCCAACAAATATCCCATCTTGAGATTTGGCAGCAAACTTAGTTAGGTGAAACTTGTCATTGTTAAGCACATAGCACTTGCAACCAAAGATCCTAAAATAGGATAAGTTTGGTTTTCTGCCCTTCATAACCTCATAGGGTGTCTTTTTGTGGCTTTTGGTGATGGAAGCCCTATTGAGCACATGATATGCAGTGTTTACTGCCTCAGCCCAGGAATATTCTGGGAGAGTAGTGTCACTCAATAGTGTTCTTACAACCTCAATCAATGTCCTATTTTTCTTTCAACAATGCCATTTTGCTGAGGTGTTCTAGGTGAGGAGAATTCCTGATGAATCCCAAATTCTTCACACAACCTTGTCATACTTTCAGATTAGAATTCAGTTCCATGGTCACTTCTGATTTTGACCACTGAACTCTCTAATTCATTCTGAATTTGTTTGACAAAATTGTAGAAGACATTTGGGGTTTCAGATTTATGCCTCAGAAAGAATACCCATGAAAATCTAGAATAGTCATCTACTAACACAAAAGTGTAGACCTTCCTACCTAGACTATGAACTGGCATAAGACCAAATAAATCCATATGCAAGAGGTATAAGCACCTCACTGAATCTTTGGTTTCTAGGCTATGAAAGGAGGAACTGGTCTGCTTGCCTTTTTGACAAGCTGAGCATATCCCATCCTTATAACACTTAACTTGAGGACCATTGCTCGCTAACTCTTTACTAAAGAGTTGACCAATAGTCTTGTAATTAAGATGAGCTAGCCTCTTGTGCCATTTGACACAATGAGAGGCTTTCTCATCAGCCACATGACAAATAGGAGAATTTTTATTCTCACACTCAAAATTTAGGCAATACACATTTCTATTTATATAGCCAGTCAATATGACTTTTTGATCACAAGACCTCTTGATATGACACCCATTCTTGACAAATGAAATGTCATATCCAAGATCACTCAGCTGGCTTATGCTTATTAGGTTGTGTTTCAAACCCTTCACATAAGCCACTTGAGTGATAGTGATTGAGTTGTTAGAGATGTTACCAAACCCTTTGATGACCCCTTTTTCAGAACCACCAAAAATTACTTTAGGCCTATTCAGTATTGGTGAGTAGTCCTTCAGCAATCCCCTTGTTCCAGTCATATGCCTGGAACATCCACTATCCAAGTACCATATAGGGGCATGACAACTTGGACTCACCTGCAACAAAGATTATTTAACCTTAGAACCCAAATAACTTTTGGGTCATTGGTTCAAGTTAGCCTGAAACTTGACAAATCTGCCTGCAGGTCTTCTAACAGGTAGACTGCTATCCTTTCTGACACTGGTATTGTGCTAACAGTCTAAGGCATAATGGTCTATCTTGCCACAACACCAGCACTCATACTTATTATACCTCTTTTAGGTACAATCTTAGTTGTATTGTTTGCAGCAGATCTTTTGTATTGTGCTGGGGCTTTGCCTTTATTATTGAACTGTGCAGCCCATGCAGTTCCCTTAAAGCCTAATCCTGCCTTACCCTTTTGAGACACAAAGTCATCAATTAAGGGTAGGACAGATTTTGGCTTAGAGAAACTAGCCACTATCTCCTTCTCTTTCTGAAGTCTGTCTTCTAGACTTTTGATCTGATCATTTTTGAATGTGAGTATACCCATCTGAATAATAGTTATGTTTTTCAGCCTGGCAATCTCATTCATCTTCTGATCCAGCAGCTTATCTGAATTAGATGCAGCCAACTTAAGAGCTGCAATTTCCTTAGCCAGATTTTTGGCCAGGTTTTTGCTTCTCTTGAGTGCCTGCAACAAATCCTCATATTCATCTATCAGCTGATGAATATCTCCTTCAAATTCAGACCCATCAACATCTATTGATGCAGATGCATTTGATTCTGACCCAGTGAAGTAATCAGAATCTACGGATGAACTTTTTACCTTACTAGGGCTAGGTTGATCCTGAACTGGTCTTCTTCAGACATAGCCATCAATCCTTTGCACTAATGATCTTCTTGCTCATAGATAGAGTCCAGTAATCTCAAGAACTCATTCTCTTCTTCTGTTGCAAACAAACCAATATAGGCCTCAGCCTCAGATTCAGACTCTGAAGTTGATTGATCTGTCCAACTTTTCTCTTTCTTAGCTACCAAGGATTTCTCCTTCTTGCTCTTGTGCTGAGACTTCTTTTTATTAGTAGACTCCTTCCTTTTGTCTGGACAGTCAGCCATAACATGTCCAGGTCTATTGCAGCAGTAGCAAATAATCTTTGATGTAGTTGACTTGCTAGGCTTTGTCCCACTCTTGTCCTTCCTGGATGATTTCCTCTTCTGATAATAGTCATCCCTGGACTGAGATGAGGATGGCTTAGATTTCCACTGCTTCTTCTTTAAGAATCTCTGAAACTACCTAGTGAAAGCAGCAAAGTCTTCATCTGAATTACTGCTGTCTGAACTGGGATTATCAGAATTTCCTGAGTTCACTTCTACATCTTTCTTAGGAGAAGATGAAAACATTCTTCTATTCTTCCTTGTGGCTTCTACCTTGAAGGCCACAGACTTTTCTCTATGGTCAACCGCTGTATATTTTTCTTCCTCCTTTTTGGCCAACAGCTGCATCTCATATGACAGCAATTTACCAAACAATGTTGGAGGTGAAATCTCTGCCAGTCTGGCCACTTCCCTTATGGCACAGATCTTTGTATCTCAATCCTTAGTCAAATACTTAAGAAATTTGTCATTCAACTCATATATACTGAAGATTCTTCCATAGGACATTAGTTCATTTACTATTCTGTAGAAATTCTTATAACATTCAGTTATACTATCAGACTTGGCTTGTCTGAAACTCTCATACTCTTGATTAAGCATAGACTTTCTATCTTGCCTAACCTCTTCAGAACCCTCCATGTAGACAACCAATATGTCCCACATTTCCTTGAAAGTTTTGCAGTGAATCAGATTCTGGAATGTTGAATCATCTATGACACTCACTATAATATTCTGGGCTCTTTTATCCATTGTAGCCAAGATGATCTCATCCTTTGTCATTTCTGAAAAATCCTTAGGAATCCTCTGATTAGCATCAAGAACAGAAACCTTCATTGGAATATATGGTGCTTCCTGAACTGTTATATAAATTCTAAGATCAGATGCCTCCATAAATAATCTGACCCTCTCCTTCCATATTCCAAAAATTTCCTTCCTACAGATGGACAACTTCATTGAACCAAGTTCTTTATGGTTTTCTCCTGAACCCATCTTCTTTAACTTAGTTCTGCAATTTATTCTGCCTCACAGATCTTACTCAGACTGTTAAGTCTATCTTTAAGTAACCTGGCTCTGATACCACTTGAAAGAATTAGTTCCTAAACACCTAGAGGGGGGGGGGGAGGTGAATAAGTGTAATTCCTTTTTCTTCTAAGTCAGAACTTTTAATTCAGTTAATTAACAAAATCAGATATTTCTACAGCTATCATAACACAGAATTAATAATACCACACACAATCACAGATTGCACACTGATTTATAGTGGTTCCCCAAGGTCTGGGTACATCCACTTTCCCCCTTCGCCTATCTAACAGTGTGCTAGATTCGGCCTAACTTCTTTTCTTCTTATCAGATCCTCAGATCTTACAGCTCAGAACCCAATCAAGGTTCCTACAACTCATAGTGAGTCCACACTCCTACAGCTCAGGAAATCTGCCCTACCTCAGCCTTCAACAAGGCCTATAACTCAGAGATAACAATCTCCTACAACTCAGGCTCACAGCCCTACCTCAGCCTTCAACAAGGCCTACCACTCAGAGAACTTATCTCCTACAACTCAACATTTATAAATCAGGCTTACAACTCAGATCTTAAAAGATCCTACAGAAAATAGATGTTAATTTTAAATCTACCACCACCCTGGTTGAGAGAGAAAGGATGGATGGTTTCTTGATCAGTTTTTGAACGAATCTGATGATAGAGATCGACTTGACTTAGCTTTCTTCAAAGCTTCTTGAATCTGAACACAGTAGGGTTGATCTCCTTTGAAGTTGATCCGCAATCAGCTTCTTTCTTGAAATTCAGAAATCAATCTGAATCTTTCTTGGGAGACTGGTTCAAACTCTGCACTTGAGAGACTTGTTGATGTAAGTCCCTTTCTTCACTTGAATAGATGGATCTCTCTCTCTCCAACTTCTTCTGAAGATTCTTCTGAATTCTTCTTTGAATTCTCTTGACAAACTCTGAGTAGATCACCACTTGAGAATGTCTTCTTAGATCTTCTGTTGAAAATATTCTTCTATATGTTATTGTGTATTAGTATTATCTCATGTGTGTAACACTTGTATCATTTTTTGATAGAGAATGTCTTTATATAGAATTTCTCCATGGTAACCGACTGATCCGGTTTATAACGAACTTCTGACATCTCTGACAGTTGCAGTAGACCGGTTGGTTATGGCAGCTGTCAAGTCTTCCAGTCACTTCTTGAAACTCTGTCTCTGTCAGCAAAGTGTCGAGACTAAACTTCATCATGTGTCGACACAAGTAGACTAAGTGTCAACACAAGCCTTGGTGGTGTCGACACAGATCCCTTGGTATTGACACTGCTTCTCGACACCGCTTATGTAGGATGTGTCGACACTAGTTCTGTGTGTCGACACAGTCACTTCTTCTCTTCACAAAAATTAACTTTGTTGAAACTCTGCTATGTGTCGACACAAGTCCTGTGTGTTGACATAGTTGATGTCGACAAAGTCTTCTGTATGTCGACACTGCCTCTATGTGTCGATACAGTTGATGTCGACTAAAATTCTCTGTGTGTCGACACTGCCTCTGTGTGTCAACACAATTTCTTCTGGTGTCGACACAGCCTTTCCAAGTGTCGACACAATTGACTCCAGGTGTCGACACAAGCCTTCATAAGTGTCGACACAGCTTCTCTGGTGTCGACACATGGACTTAGAAACTTTTTTTTGCATTCCTGCATTTTCTTAACCTGCATATATAAACTCAAAACAATATCAAATACACCTTGATGCATATCATTGAGTAAGGTGAGGCTTCTTCAAATCTGGTACACATTTTCCAATGTACCCAACAGTAATATATTTAGTAAACTATGTTGTGAATACTTTATGGATGCTGTTTCGTACAATTATGATTTAATATGGTGGTTATGTTAATTTTAATTATAAATTATTGTGTTGTTATTAAATTTTTTTCATAATATTTATGTGACTTTATCAGCTTGAAATGTCTAGAATTCCTAATTCTAGTCTTAACATTGAAAAACGGGAATCTGGAAGTGGTTTTGTAAAAATATCTGCAAGCTGTGATTTTGTGCTTATAAAATTAACTTTTACAGAATTTTGTTTTATGTGGTCTCTAATAAAATGATGGCGAACATCTATGTTTATGCCTAGAGTGATGAAACGGATTATTAGTAAAATCTATTGCACTTTCATTATCACACCTTAGTTCGATGGTTTCATGATTTATCGCAAAGTCTTCTAAGGTTTATTTCATCCAAAGAGCTTGTGCATAATAATTACCTAGTGCAATGTATTCAGCCTCAGTGGTGGATAAGGCGATAGAATTTTATTTCTTACTCGACCACAAAATAAGCGTGGGGCTTATAAAGTGACAAGTGCCACTTATGCTCTTATGATATAATGAACATCCAGTATAATCATAATCAGAATAACCATGCAAAATGAAAGTATCGTTATGTCGATATAACATCTCATTTCCTTCTAAACCCCTTAACCTTAGATTAGGGTAGAACATGCGGTGAGTGAAAAAGGATTATGATAGGTTTGTGTTGGGTAATGTATCCACAATTACCTGGATTTGAGGAAGCCACCTGTCAAGCTAAGATGAATTCACAATGTATTTGATAAAATCCTTCAAGTTGTGCTTGCAGTTATTCCACGCTAAGTACACACTAATGTCAAGGTGCAGTGGGTCAATATGTAACATCCCAATTTCTATTTTTTGAGCTCTTCGTGTCGTTTGACCCGCTAGAGTTCTGTGGGCTGGGTTGGCACCCAAATAGTTTGGTGATAACCTATTGGGTATTAGTGACCCAATAAGTCATTTTCTCCGCCTTCCGGGTCACACGGGTCTTATGTGACTAAACTAGATATTGAGCCTTTATTTTTGCGTAGATGGACTTATTAGCCTTTAGTAGGCCAATATACACGCGAGTAGCATGTCATTACCTATAGTAGTCCAATTAACTCATCATGATATTTATTCACTAAGTTGAACGTCTTGAACCATGCGACGCCCAAAACATCTTTATCCGCCTAAACGCACATCAAACCACATAAACGATAACTTAATAGGAAATATGACGAGTGCACTCCTATCAACTCTGAAATTTTATCAAGATACCCTAAGGACAAATTGAGGTACTATGGACCAATAAAAATTTAATTAATCTTTTAAAAATTTATTTATTATTTGGGTAATTATTTATTAAATGTATTGGAGATTTAAGAAAAATAGCAAATGATATTATTATTCTGTCAATTTTTATCATAGTACCCTAAGAATATTTGAAAGAGATGTATTAATTAAAATTATTTTTTAAAAATATAAATTATTTATTTTGATTTTATCATGTTGAAAACACCAAATAAATAAATAAAAATACGAAAATACTATCAAAAATTACGAAATTTTTTCTAAAAATACTTTATGATTTCAGTAGCCTGCCATAAAAATTTGGTTTAAAATAATTAACAGGTGATTAAATATCCCATTTATAAGCATCCATTAATAGGTAAAACCCCCATAATAACTCCCCCTTTCAATATGGTGGCTGGAGGTTCATCTTCTCTCCATTCTCAAGGCCTTGGGAAGGCTAAAACCGGCTGGTGTGGGCAGATACATCAAGGAGGAGTAAATGCTTCTCATTAAACCCCTCACAACACTCCAAAAGACCACCCCTCCTATATAAACCCCTCTAGGGTTAGGGTTTTGATTTCCCCAGCACCATATCCCCCTAACCAGCAATAGACCCAGCCCCGACGACCTTCCGGCGAATCTCCTCCACGAACTCCGGCGAACTCCACCGCCATGGCCGCGCGACGATCCCCTCGCCTAAACGGCACGAATGTAAGTTCCTCCGACTTCTCTCTGCCCTTAGATCCTTTTCTCGTCGATCCTTGCCGTTTCCGACCACCGGAGACGGCATTCCCGGCCATGGAAGCTTCGGACCACCCCCACGACCTCCGCCACCGTTGCGGGTTTCGACCTCTCATGGGGCGTGTGAAGGGGAGGAGTCCCCACGACCCCTTCTCAAGGCCCTTGAGGCGAAGGGGCTCGACGGAATCAGCTCCGGCGGCCTCTTCATCCGATCAAAAAAAAAAGACAAAAAAAAGGTTTCCTGTTAAGATTTTCCGGCCACCACCGGCGGCCTCCGGCCGCCGGAAGTCTCCCCACCGGAGGCCCTCCCCGGGGTACTCTCACTGAGGATTGTGGCCGGAGCCAAAGTCCCCACCAGCGGTGGTGGGGCAGCCCGTAACTTTCCCCCTGCCTCCTGTTTCACGGTGGCTTTACAGCCACAGTAGACCTGGAGAGGTTTCTCTCCAGGTCGCAGTCGGCCCTGGAGAGGTTTCTCTCCAGGTCGCAGCCGGCCGCGGCGGACGGCCGCCGGCCGACGCCCTGCCGGAGCGCCCACCCGGGCGTGTTTTGCTAGGGGTAGTGGCCGGAGCAACAGTGCTCCGGCCGGTCCTGTTACCACCCGCGCGGCCTCACGGCGGCTGCAGGCATGCAGCCACCGTGAGGCCCTATTTATTAAATAAAAAAAAAAGAAAAAAAAAACGATTATTATTTCATTACTCCCTCTCGGCGCACCTCGCCGGCGGCCGCGGCACCGGACCACCGCCGATCCTCATCCGCCCGGACACCCATCTTGGACGAGGCCATCGGAAGTGGTGGCCGGAGCAACCGGTGCTCCGGCCGATCACTGTAGCTCCACGGTGGCTGCATACATGCAGCCACCGTGGATCTGGATGTTCCCTCCATCCAGATCCATTGTCGCCGGCGGCGGCGGTAGGCCGCCGGCCGGCACCTCGCCGAAGCTCCTTCCCGGTCGATCGCGTCATGAGTGATGGCCGAAAAAAAGGGGTGGTTCCAGTTCGCCACGTGTTAACTCCCGCACGCCGCCATCGTATTGTGCGGGGGAAAATAAATGAGTCTTTATTCAACTGCGCGCAATCATGGCATTGTAATATATATATATATATATATAATTATATCTCTCAAACCCCTGACGCACCTACTGTGGGTGGTGGCCGGGATAGGTGTGACTCCTACCGGCCGTGGGGCGATCCGCGTACGATTTCGCCCGAGCACTGCATTTTATTTTTTAAAAAAATTAGGTTGGGTTTCCTGTCCGGTCCTCCGGCTGGCTTCATTACTCGTTTAAATGAGGCGCGAGTTTTATGCGTGTTTAAATTAAATTTATTAAGATCTCGTCACTGTCAAATTAACCGTACAGCCCGTACATTATACATGCCCGTATAATATATATATTCTATATATATATATACAAGTAAGAATCTGTAATATATAACCTTGTTATTTTATTCATCGTGAGAGTTTATTAATCGTTAACATGTAAACTCTCAATGAATACTTGTGAATTCGCTTACCTTGCTTCGCTATACTTGGCTGTTTATAATATTCTGTACGAGGAAATATGAGTTTATACAACTTACAACTTAGTCGTCAACATGTGCACAACTATAGTCTCTCGTCTCAGACATTTTGTGAATTGTTGGATCAAATATGTATGCTTGATATAACTTATTTTGATGTCAATCATGTAGTTGTTTGTAGACATCAGTATGGAGAAAATGCTGTCGTATAGTGTGAATCAAATCTATTATTGATGCAAAACTAGTGTCTCACAACTTTGAATCAAGTTCTTAACTATTTATTACGGTTATTGTTACTTGGTCATGTCATTCATTAATTATTGCATGGGAATATGGGAGGGTGCATGGTTACTGATGTGGCGGGTCCGTCGGCTTCCCCCTATTATACACTACGGGAGAAGTTGTGACGACAGACTCTATTATTGTTGGGTGGTGAAGAGTGTTGGGTACATTGGTTAAATGTACCTGATTTGAAGAAGCCTCACCCAACTCAATGATATACATCAAAATGTATTTGATGAAGTTTGAGTTACATGTGCAGGTTAAGTATTTGCAGGAATAAAGCAAAAATTTCTAAGTCCATGTGTCGACACCCAGAGAGAAAGTGTCGACACTTAAGAAGGCTTGTGTCGACACCCAGGCAAGCAGTGTCGACACTTGGAGTCATTGTGTCGACACCTGGAATGCAGAGTCGACACCAGACAGAAAGTGTCGACACAAGGAGCAGTGTCGACACTCAATGCAGAAAAGTGCAGACAGAAAGTGTCGACACAAGGAGCTGTGTCGACACCCAGTGAAGTTATGTCTACACTAGAAAGTGTCGACACTTGGAGCAGTGTCGACACTCAGCAAAAGTCTGCAGAGACTAAGTACAAGTGTCGACACTCAGCACAATGTGTCGACACCAAGCAGAAGAGTCAGCACTTGAAGTAAGTGTCGACACCCAGCACAATGTGTCGACACTCAACAGAAGAGTCAGCATTTGAAGTATGTGTCGACACCTAGAACAATGTGTCGACACTCAGCTGAAGACTCTACACTTGAAGAAAGTGTCGACACAAGGAGCTGTGTCGACACTTAGCAAAGAACAGAATTATCTCCAAAATATTCTAAGTACAAGTGTCGACACTAAGGGAATGTGTCGACACTCAGCTGAAGTCTCGACAGAAGAATCAAGTGTCGACACAAGGAGCTGTGTCGACACTTAGCAAGTATCAACATAGAAGACTATGTGTCGACACCAAGAAGCAGTGTCGACACTTAACAGATTCAACACAAGAAGATGTGTCGACACAAAGGAGATGTGTCGACACTTAGAAGAATTCAGTTAAAGATAGAATATCAAGTACTTGTGTCGACACTCAATTTCAGTGTCGACACCTGAAGAAGAATCTGTGTCGAGACATACAAGGAGTTGTGTCGACACCTTGTAGACTTGTGTCGACACTTACACAGCATGTGTCGACACTTGGACTATAAGTGTCGACACTTAAAGACAGAAAGTCTCGACACTATCAGACAGTTAGAGATTTTCAAGAACTGACTGGATGACATGACAGCTTCCGTTCCAGCCGGTCTACAGCACATGTCAGAGATGTCAGAAGACAGTTATGAACCGGACCAGCCGGTTACCATGAAGAAGGCCTATAAATAGGCATAGATAGTTTACAAAAACTGTTGTTCAAGTGGTTGTTCAGTTGATCACATTGTTGAAGAACAAGTTATTAAAGTGGTACACAGAGTATCAAATCAAGAAGATCTTACAGTCCAAGTGCAGATCTAAGAAGTTGGAGAGAGAGGGCTCCATCCAAGAAATCAGCCATTGGAACTGGGCTGAGAAGAAGGATTCAAATATATTCTGGATCTTAAGAAGCAGAGGTCAAGGATCAACTGCAGAAGGAATCAGTCTTATTCAGTTCTATTTCAAGAAGCTTTGAAGAAAGCTAAGTCAGATTGAATCCAGCTGAGTTCTTCCAAGAACTCATCAAGAAACTCTCAACTCCCCTCTCTTGTTTCTGAGTTGTTGAGTTAATATTTGTAATTCATTTTTAACTTGTAGGATCTTTTGGATCTGAGTGAATTGTAAGCCTGAAATTATAAAGGCAGAGGGTAGGAGTTTGAAAACTCTGAGTGTAGGCCTTGTTGGCTGAGTGTAGGCCTTGTTGGCTGAGTGTAGGCCTTGTTGGCTGAGTGTAGGCCTTTATTGGCTGAGTGTAGGCCTTGTGGCTGAGTGTAGGCTTTGAGGAAAAGCTGAGTTGTAAGGCCTTGGGCCTGAGGTGTAGGAACCAATTTGGGTTCTGAGCTAGTGGAGAAGTTTGGCCGAATCTAGTACACTGCTAGATAGGCGAAGGGGGAAAGTGGATGTACCCAAAGATTGGGGAACCACTATAAATCTTGTGTCTGCTGTGCTGTGTTGTGATTTGCTGTATATGCTGTTTGTTTGCTGTGATAACATAGTCAGAATTCTGTGATAAATCTGTTTGCTGCCAATAAAGTGTAAAAAAGATTAGGTCACCTATTCACCCCCCCTCTAGGTGTTTAGGTACTCTATTTCTTTCAAGTGGTATCAGAGGGAGGTTCCTCAAAACAAGGACTAACAGTCTGAGGAGATCCTGATTGGCAGATTCAGTCTAAGTCAAATTCAGTAATCAAGAAAATCAAGAAACATGAGTTCTTCAGAAAATCACAAGGAATTGGGTTCCATGAAATTGCCCATATGCAGAAAGGAAATCTTTGGGATTTGGAAGGAAAGGGTAAGGCTGTTTATGGAGGCCTCAGACCCTAGAATCTACATCACAGTAAAGGAAGGGCCTTATGTGCCCATGAAGATTTCAGTTCTAGATGCAAATCAGAGAACCCCAAAGGATTTCTCTGAGATGACTAAGGATGAGATTGTCCTAGCTACCATGGACAAGAGGGCACAAAATATTATAGTAAGTGTCATAGATGATGCAACCTTTCAGAATCTTATACACTGAAAGTCCACCTAGTGTCAGCTATGTGCACCTATGAGGGGGGGGGGGGGGGGAATAGGTGACGTGTAGCGCTTTTGCGGAATTTACGAATGTACCTGCACAATAAAAATAAAAAGCACAACACACAGAATACACAGGCAATTTATAGTGGTTCCCCGACTTGGGTACATCCACTTTCCCCCTTCGACCTATCTCCCAACAAGGGACGACTCGGTCTCTTCTCCAACAGGATTGAAATCCAATCCCTGTACTATCGGAAGGAACCCTTCCACACGTGAGAGTCAACACTCCCACAAAACGAGTTGCACCCAACCCTTACAACACGGAACAATCGTTCCTTTACAACAAAAGTAAATATAGAATGTACACGAGATACAAACTTCGTTTGGAGACTACGGTGTTCCTCTTCGTTCGACGACGTGATCGTGAAGTCAACGAAGAGTCTACAACCTTGGTCTCTCTTGGAGAGGATCTCCCCGGAACCGGCGGCGGCAACACGAGCGGCGGCTAGCTTCGGGATCGGCGGCTATGATGATGAGCGGCTGCTGAAATTAGAGATCCAATCTTCGTAGCGAAGCAAGCTAGGTCTACCAACGGTCACACGAGGATCGGTCGTCTCGATCGATTCGGATGGGAAGGTTTTCCCGATCAACAAATCGAGAGACGAGGGATCTCTGGATAGACGCGTGAGACTCAAGCTCTGCTAAGCTTCTGTTGCCGGAGATCGGGAAGAAAAACGATCAACAGCGGCGGCTGACTAGCGCGAGCGGCGACGGATGCGGCGGAGCTATTTCGCGATTTTAGGGTTTGCACTACTCGGCTTCTTTCTCTATGTATCTACTGTTCAAAGTACCCGTATATATACTGTAGATACTGCTAATTTGACCGTTGTGGGACCCACAAGAAAAGTCCCGAAAACCGGTCCAGAATATTAACAGCGGCAGAATCCGGTTCAGGAAGATCCAGAAAAACGCCCAAGTCAAAATCGGTGAGAATCGATAGTGAATCTCGCCGAGTCGCCGAGAATCAAAGGTGATTCTCGACGATTCGACGAGAATCAAAGATGATTCTCGTCGGATTTGCCTTGGTTGCACGCACTGCTTTAGGCCAGGTCGAGACGGCGAGAATCAACCAGTGATTCTCGACGATTCGACGAGAATCACTAGTGATTCTCGCCGAATCGGCGAGAATCACTTGGTGATTCTCGTCGATTCTTACTTAGAAGCAGAGGTGCTCGCATAGAAGTGGCTGGATTGAGTTCGGCGAGAATCAACCACTGATTCTCGACGAATCGGCGAGAATCACCAAGTGATTCTCGCCGAATCGGCGAGAATCACTTGGTGATTCTCGTCGATTTAAACTTAGACGAATTTTCATCTTTCCACCTATGAGGTGCTCCTTGACCCATCCTTGCTCCTTGTCTGCTCCTGCATATTTACAGCTCTATGCTTGAAAGTAAGTGCACTCCAATAGAGAGAGTACACGTAGGCCAACACACTGATCTGCTCAACGAGGGATTACGTCGTGCAGACCCGTGTATATTGACCTACTGCACCCTGACATTGGTGTGCACTTAGCGTGGAAAAACTGCAAGCACAACTAGAAAGAGTTTATCAAATACATAGTCTATTGACCTTAGCTTGTCCAGGGGCTTCTTCAAATCAGGTACATTGTGGATACAATACCCAACAATCTCCCCCTATTTGAAGAAGCCTAAACCCTACAAGCTAAGGTGAATAGAGCAAATGGGAATGAAAATCATAAACTTAAAAGTGAGTTGAGTGAGTTATCCCTTACCAATACCAATTTCTTGGGAGCAAGCTTGGAGCCACCTTAGCCTTGGCCGAGAGGGTAATCTCCCCCTTTTCGGCTTCTGCAAATCGGGGCGGTAGCATTTGACCTCTTGCTCCCCCTCAGTTCTTGCGTCTGTGCTCACATTTGATTTCCTTGCTCCCCCTCAGATCGTGCACGAGCCAGGAGCTTCTGTAGTCTTCATTCCTCATAATTGAGCATCCCCAATTCAGTCTTGAAAAGATTGAACTTGGCCTCGTCTAAGGGCTTTGTGAATATATCAGCAATCTGCTTGTCCGTGGGGACATAACAGAGAGAGATGTCCTTGTTCGCCACGTGCTCCTGAATGAAGTGGTAGCGCACTTCAATATGCTTCGTTCTGCTGTGCGAGACAGGATTGTTGGCAATGGCAATTGCACTGGAGGAGTCGCAGTACATTGGAACTTCCTTGAACTGAAGGTTGTAGTCGGCTAACTGGTTTCTGATCCATAGGAGTTGTGGGCAACAGCTGCCTGCCGAGATGTACTCAGACTCTGCTGTGGAGGTAGCTACACAATTCTGCTTCTTGCTGTTCCATGAGATAAGCCTTCTTCCGAGGAATTGACACATCCCGGAAGTGCTTTTCCTGTCATCTCTACTCCCTGCAAAATCAGCATCTGAAAAGCCTATTAGCTCGACATCATTGTTTCTCGGGTACCACAAGCCAAGATTAGGAGTACCTTTAAGGTATCTGAGAATTCGCTTTGCAGCGACATAGTGAGATTCCTTAGTGTTCACCTGATATCGGGCACAGACACATGTGGAGAACATAATATCCGGTCTACTGGCAGTAAGGTAGAGCAGGGATCCAATGATGCTTCTGTATTTGGTTTCATCGAAAGGTTTACCTTTCTCATCCTTATCCAGAGACATAGTGGATCCCATTGGAGTCCTCATAGATGTTGCACTCTCCATACCGAATTTCTTAAGGAGTTCTTTTGTGAACTTCGTCTGAGAGATGAAGATTCCATCCGCAGACTGTTTCACTTGAAGTCCTAAGAAATATTTGAGCTCTCCCATACTGCTCATTTCAAACTTTCCTTGCATAAGTTTAGAAAACTTTTTACAAAGATTGTTGTCCGTTGAGCCGAATATTATGTCATCGACATAGATTTGCACCAGCAAAATCTTGCCTTTGACTTCCCTGAGAAATAATGTTTTATCTATTTTACCTCTGGAGAACTTGTTCTCAAGAAGAAAACTAGATAAAGTCTCATACCAAGCTCGTGGAGCTTGTTTCAACCCATATAAGGCCTTATTAAGAAAATAAACATGATTGGGATAAGTAGGATCGACAAAACCTGGGGGTTGAGCGACGTATACTTCCTCTTTCAGGTCTCCGTTCAGGAATGCCGATTTCACATCCATTTGATAGACGGTGAATCCTTTGTGTGAAGCATACGCCAGGAACAACCTGATTGCCTCGAGCCTTACTACTGGTGCGAAGGTCTGGTCGAAGTCAATCCCTTCCTCCTGTCTGTAACCTTGAGCCACCAGCCTGGCCTTGTTCTTTACGATGACACCATGTTCATCCAGCTTGTTTCTGAAGATCCACTTCGTGCCAATCACATTCTGCTTGTATGGTCTGGGAACCAGCGTCCAAACATTGCAATGTTCGAATTGATGTAGTTCCTCTTGCATGGCCAGAATCCATGCCGCATCCTTGTTCGCCTCGTCGAACTTCTTTGGTTCAACCTGTGACAGGAAGCTAAGATGCAATACTTCGTTAATAGTACCTCTTCGAGTTCTGACACCGACACGAGGATCTCCGATGATCTGATCTCTAGGATGATCCCTCACGTGCCGGAGCTCAAGAAGTCTGGCGTCTGGAGCTTCGACTACTTCTTGGGCTTCTCCTTCTTCTAAGATATTAGTTCCATTTTGATCTTCAATATTTTCAGATGATGTGGAGGTGGAAACTTTGACGTACTTAGGAGCGTCATCTTTAGCGGTCTCATCCAGACTCAGCTGTTCAAGTCGAGCACCTGCATCTTCAAGAATACTACTGGAAGAATTGCTGTTAAGCAAACTTCCTTCATCAAATACAACATTTATTGATTCTTCTACCACTAGGGTTTTCTTATTGAAGACCCTATATGCCCGACTATGGGAACTATAGCCCATGAATATGCCTTCGAAGCATTTTTCACCGAATTTAGTACGCGGGTACTTCCCATTATTCAGTACATAGCATCTGCAACCAAAAATCCTCAAGTAGGACATGGTTGGTTTCCTGCCTTTCAGTAGCTCGTAGGGCGTCTTACGATGATGCCTGTTGATCAATGCTCGGTTTTGTACATGACAAGCTGTATTGACAGCCTCTGCCCAGAAGTATTCCGGGAGAGAAGCGTCTTTCAACATTGTTGTGCAGGCTTCAATGAGAGTTCTATTTCTCCTCTCCGCAACTCCATTTTGCTGAGGAGTGCGCGGGGAGGAAAACACATGAAAGATACCTTGTTCTTCACAAAATTCTGTCATAGCACCATATTCGAATTCTGTTCCATGGTCACTTCTGATTTTGACCACAGAGCAGTTAAATTCGTTCTGAACCTGCTTGACAAAATTAGTGAAGATGTCAAACGTATCTGACTTTCGTTTCAAAAAGAACACCCATGTAAACCGAGAATGATCATCAACTATCACTAGCGTATAGGACTTGCCTCCCAAGCTATGAACTTGCATTGGACCAAACAAGTCCATATGTAAAACGTAAAGACATCGGGAAGAGTCTTTGTCTGCGATGCTCTTAAAGGTAGCCCGAGTCTGTTTGCCCATCTGGCATGTAGGACAGGGGCTATCTTTGATGCACTTGATACTGGGAGCATCCCTTACCAAGTTCTTAGAAAACAGCATACTAATTGTCTTGAAATTAATATGTGCCAATCTCTTGTGCCATTGTTCACAAAGAGATGCACTGCCTGTTGCCACAAGGCATACTGGGGTAGATGAATCTAAACTGAGAAAATCTAAACAGAAGATATTTCTGCTCCTAATGCCTGATAATACCGTTTCAGAAGAGGTACGTGAAATTATCAGACATTTATCCTTGCAGAACTTAACGTCATAACCTTTATCACATAACTGACTTACACTGATCAGGTTATGGTTTAACCCTTCAACATAAGCCACGTCGGTGATAGAGATTATACCGTTGGAAATCATACCGTAACCTCTGGTGACTCCTCGATCTGACCCTCCAAAGATGACTTTGGGTCCATTCTCGACTGGAGTGTAATCACGCAGCAGGCTTCTTGTCCCGGTCATATGCCGGGAGCATACACTGTCCAAATACCAGATCGACGTTTTGGTGGCCTTTGGACATTCCTGCAAAACAAAATTAGTTTGCCTTAGGAACCCAATTGAACTTGGGTCCTAGATTCCTGGTTAGCAGACTCCCCCTCGGTTGGTTAACCCTACGAGTGGTCGGTCTCGCATTGCTAACATAGGGAGTCTCGTAATTCCTTGGATTAAACCAACAATCCACGACAAAGTGACCGACTTTGCCACAACACCAACAGTCGAATCTGTTGTACCTCTTCCTAGGCTCCTGCCTTACCCTGGGAACGGTGGGTACTGCTGGGGCCTTGGATCTGGAGGTGGAGGCCTCATGGTGACAACAGTCACATGACTTTGTCACCTTCTGTATAACAGGCTTGGCTTTTGGTGCCTGCTTTCCATTATGGCCGCTAGAGAATGGACCATAATTTCCCATGTGGATTTCCTCATAAGGTGCCTTGAAGGCACTCTCACCGAAGTTCCGGGGAAAGTTCCAACCGTCATACCGGCTCTTTGGCTTTGCAACCGAGGGCCGGAAATGATGCCCAAATGTTGACTCAAAGTCATGTTGGTTGCAAGGAAAGCCAGGCTTTCTGAACGCAACAGGACTAAGAGGAGCCTTACCCTTTTCATCAGCAGAGGCCTGCTTGGCGGCCTTATTCTTCCTCTGGTTCTTGTTTCTCCTAGATGAAGAACAAGATACCCCTATATGCCCCAAGCCAGCTCCTTTGGCCTGAGCAGAGAAGGTATCAACGACTGGAAGAACTAATTTTGGCATAGAGAAGCTCTTGACGATCTTCCTTTCTGCCGCAAGTAGTTCTTCCAACTTGTCGACTTCCTCCTGCTTAAGATCAAGGAGCTTCAAAGACTCTGAATGCTTTGAAGTCAGGTCAAGGTGCTCCTGTCGGAGAGAAATCAAGCTAGTGACCTCTTCCCTTAGGGATACACACTCACCCTTAAGGAATTTTACTTCCTTCTTCTCAGCCTTCAGTCTCTTACGGCACTCATTGAAAGTGTTGAGCAGAAGCTCATACTTCTCGAGGAGCTCAGCTTCACGGGCCGAAGGGCAATCCTCAGGTTCATCATCCTGAGACTCAGGATCAGAGTCGGAGTCGGAGAGAGGGGTGTGAGCTTTTACCTTCCCAGTAAATGGGGGGCATTCTCCTTCTGAGTCCGAGCGACCCACCAGCCCGAAGTAGGCTTCCTCATCATCACTTGAGTCTGAGGAGTCAGACTCACTCAGTGTCTTTGGCCGTTTGGCGATGTAGCTCCGCTCCTTCTTCTTGTCTCTAGAGGACTTGTGCTCCTCTTCTTTCCCTTTTTCCCTCTTGCCTTGATAGCAGTCAGCCACGACGTGTCCTGGCTTATTGCATCCAAAGCAAATAATGTCAGAGGAGCGATGTTTGTTCGGTCTAGATGCATACCTGTCAGAAGAATAGTTTTTCTTCTGATGCCTGGAGGAGGAGCCGTCTCTCTTTCTTTGATTCCTCATCTTGAGGAACTTCTTGAACTCTCGAGTGATGAGGGAGAAATCCTCCTCCGACAGCTCTGAGCTGGAGGAGCATGGCTCGGAGTCCTCCTCCTCATCCTTTTTCCTGGCACGGTACGACACCACACCCTTGCCTTTTCTGGAGTGACTGGCTTTTAGAGCCACCGTATTTTCTTATGCAGCCGCCTTCTCAGCTTCTTCTTCTGCTTTTCTGGTGTTCAGCTGAAGCTCATAGGACATCAGCTTTCCAAACAGAATTTGTGGATCAGTTTCAGCTAGTCTGCCAAACTCTCTGATGGCGCAGATCTTTGTGTCCCATTCCTTAGTAAGGGACCTAAGGAACTTATCATTGAGTTCACCATTGGTGAACACTCTTCCGTAGCCTTTGAGGGCGTTAACAATCTTGAGGAAGTTCTCGTATGTGACTCCGATCTCTTCCTTAGGCCCTTGTCTGAAGGCCTCATATTTCTGGTTCAGGAGGGATCTCTGATCATCCCTCACTTCATCCGTGCCCTCCATTAGGATGATCAGGCACTGCCAAATCTCCTATGTTGTCCTGCAGTTGCTGAAGTTTTGCATCATAGAGTCATCAACTGCGCTGACCAGAATGTTCCGTGCCATCATGTCAAGTCCCACTAGTACCATCTCGTCCTTGTCCATTTCAGAAAGTGTCTTCGGCACTTTCTTGGTGGGATCAATGGTGGAGGCCTTAGTGGGGACATAAGGTCCCTCCAGCACGATCATGAAAAGTCGAGGATCCACTGCTTCCATGTAGAACCTGATCCTTTCCTTCCAGATAGGAAAGTTGAGCCTGTTGCACACTGGGATCTTGCCGGAGTACTTGAGCCCGTCCATAGTAGATGTATGCCTCCTTGTTGACACTAGTGGCAGGATTCAACTCAAGGTGTTAACCTTTTTGATGAGTAACCTCCCTCTGATACCACTTGAAAGTCCACCTAGTGTCAGCTATGTGCACCTATGGGGGGGGGGGGGGAATAGGTGACGTGCAGCGCTTTTGCGGAATTTACGAATGTACCTGCACAATAAAAATAAAAAGCACAGCACACAGAATACACAGGCAATTTATAGTGGTTCCCCGACTTGGGTACATCCACTTTCCCCTTCGACCTATCTCCCAACAAGGGACGACTCGGTCTCTTCTCCAACAGGATTGAAATCCAATCCCTGCACTATCGGAAGGAACCCTTCCACACGTGAGAGTCAACACTCCCACAAAACGGGTTGCACCCAACCCTTACAACACGGAACAATCGTTCCTTTACAACAAAAGTAAATATAGAATGTACACGAGATACAAACTTCGTTTGGATACTACGGTGTTCCTCTTCGTTCGACGACGTGATCGTGAAGTCAACGAAGAGTCTACAACCTTGGTCTCTCTTGGAGAGGATCTCCCCGGAATCGGCGGCGGCAACACGAGCGGCGGCTAGCTTCGGGATCGGCGGCTATGATGATGAGCGGCTGCTGAAATTAGAGATCCAATCTTCGTAGCGAAGCAAGCTAGGTCTACCAACGGTCACACGAGGATCGGTCGTCTCGATCGATTCGGATGGGAAGTTTTTCCCGATCAACAAATCGAGAGACGAGGGATCTCTGGATAGACGCGTGAGACTCAAGCTCTGCTAAGCTTCTGTTGCCAGAGATCGGGAAGAAAAGCGATCAACAGCGGCGGCTGACTAGCGCGAGCGGCGACGGATGCGGCGGAGCTATTTCGCGATTTTAGGGTTTGCACTGCTCGACTTCTTTCTCTATGTATCTACTGTTCAAAGTACCCGTATATATACTGTAGATACTGCTAATTTGACCGTTGTGGGACCCACAAGAAAAGTCCCGAAAACCGGTCCAGAATATTAACAGCGGCAGAATCCGGTTCAGGAAGATCCAGAAAAACGCCCAAGTCAAAATCGGTGAGAATCGATAGTGAATCTCGCCGAGTCGCCGAGAATCAAAGGTGATTCTCGACGATTCGACGAGAATCAAAGATGATTCTCGTCGGATTTGCCTTGGTTGCACGCACTGCTTTAGGCTAGGTCGAGACGGCGAGAATCAACCAGTGATTCTCGACGATTCGACTGTTGGCGATGTAGGCTTCCTCATCATCTGAGTCGGAGCGACCCACCAGCCCGAAGTAGGCTTCCTCATCATCACTGGAGTCTGAGGAATCAGACTCACTCAGTGTCTTTGGCCTTTTGGCGATGTAGCTCCGCTCCTTCTTCTTATCTCTAGAGGATTTGTGCTCCTCTTCTTTCCCTTTTTCTCTCTTGCCTTGATAGCAGTCGGCCACGACGTGTCCTGGCTTATTGCATCCAAAGCAAATAATGTCAGAGGAGTGATGTTTGTTCGGTCTAGATGCATACCTGTCAGAAGGATAATTTTTCTTCTGATGCCTGGAGGAGTAGTCGTCTCTCTTTCTTTGATTCCTCATCTTGAGGAACTTCTTGAACTCTCGAGTGATGAGGGAGAAATCCTCCTCCGACAGCTCTGAGCTGGAGGAGCATGGCTCGGAGTCCTCCTCCTCATCCTTTTTCCTGGCACGGTATGAAACTGCACCCTTGCCTTTTCTGGAGTGACTGGCTTTTAGAGCCACAGTCTTTTCTTTGGCTGCCGCCTTCTCTGCTTCTTCTTTTGCTTTTTTGGTGTTTAGCTGAAGCTCATAGGACATCAGCTTCCCAAACAGAATTTGTGGATCAGTTTCTGCTAGTCTGCCAAATTCTCTGATGGCGCAGATCTTTGTGTCCCATTCCTTAGTAAGGGACCTAAGGAATTTGTCATTTAGTTCACCATTAGTGTACACTCTTCCGTAGCCCTTGAGGGCGTTGACAATCTTTAGGAAGTTCTCGTAGGTGACTCCGATCTCTTCCTTAGGCCCTTGTCTGAAGGCTTCATATTTCTGGTTCAGGAGGGATCTCCGATCATCCCTCACTTCATCCGTACCCTCCATTAGGATGATCAGACACTGTCAGATCTCCTGAGCTGTCCTGCAGTTGCTGAAGTTTTGCATCATGGAGTCATCAACTGCGCTGACCAGAATGTTTCGTGCCTTCTTGTCAAGTCCCACTAGCACCATCTCGTCCTTGTCCATTTCAGAAAGTGTCTTCGGCACCTTCTTGGTGGGATCAATGGTGGAGGCCTTAGTGGGGACATAAGGTCCTTCCTCCACGATCATGAAGAGTCGAGGATCAACTGCTTCCATGTAGAACCTGATCCTTTCCTTCCAGATAGGAAAGTTGAGCCTGGTGCACACTGGGATCTTGCCGGAGAACTTGAGCCCGTCCATGGTAGATGTTTGTCTTCTTCTTGACACTAGGGGCAGGATTCAACTCAAGGTGTTAACCTTTTTGATGAGTAACCTCGCTTTGATACCACTTGAAAGTCCACCTAGTGTCAACAAAGTTCACCTATGGGGGGGGGGAATAGGTGACGTGCAACGCTTTTGCGGAATTTACGAATGTACCTGCATAATAAAAATAAAAAGCACAGCACACAGAATACACAGGCAATTTATAGTGGTTCCCCGACTTGGGTACATCCACTTTCCCCCTTCGACCTATCTCCCAACAAGGGACGACTCGGTCTCTTCTCCAACAGGATTGAAATCCAATCCCTGCACTATCGAAAGGAACCCTTCCACACGTAGGAGTCAACACTTCCACAAACCGGGTTGCACCCAACCCTTATAATACGGAACAATCGTTCCTTTACAACAAAAGTAAAATAGAATGTACACGAGATACAAACTTCGTTTGGAGACTACGGTGTTCCTCTTCGTTCGACGACGTGTTCGTGAAGTCAACAAAGAGTCTACAACCTTGGTCTCTCTTGGAGAGGATCTCCCCGGAGCCGGCGGCGGCAAGACGAGCGGCGGCTTGCTTCGGGATCGGCGGCTATGATGATGAGCGGCTGCTGAACTTAGAGATCCAATCTTCGTAGCGAAACTAGCTTGGTCTTCCAACGGTCACACGAGGATCGGTCGTCTCGATCGATTCGGACGGGGAAGTTTTTTCCCGATCAACAAATCGAGAGACAAGAGATCTCTGGATAGACACGTGAGACCCAAAGCTTTGCTAAGCTTCTGTCGCCGGAGATCGAGAAGAAATGCGATCAACAGCGGCGTCCAAATAGCGCGAGCGGCGTCGGCGGCGGCGGAGCGATTTCGCGATTTTAGGGTTTTCTCTTGCTCGGCTTCTTTCTGTCTGAGTATTCCGTTCAAAATACCCGAATATATATACTGTATACAACTTGAATAAGACCGTTGTGGGACCCACAAGAAGAATCCCAAAATCCCGGTCCAGAATATTGACAGCGGCAGAATCCGGTTCAGGAAGATCCAGAAAAACGCCCAAGTCAAAATCGGTGAGAATCGAAAGTGATTCTCGTCGAGTCGCCGAGAATCAAAGGTGATTCTCGACGATTCGGCGAGAATCAAGGATGATTCTCGTCGAATTTGCCTTGGTTGCACGCACTGCTTTAGGCCAGGTCGAGACGGCGAGAATCAACCAGTGATTCTCGACGATTCGACGAGAATCACTAGTGATTCTCGCCGAATCGGCGAGAATCACTTGGTGATTCTCGTCGATTCTTACTTAGAAGCAGAGGTGCTCGCTTAGAAGTGACTGGATCGAGTTCGGCGAGAATCAACCACTGATTCTCGACGAATCGGCGAGAATCACTAGTGATTCTCGCCGAATCGGCGAGAATCACTTGGTGATTCTCGTCGATTTACACTTAGACGAATTTTCGTCTTTCCACCCATGAGGTGCTCCTTGACCCATCCTTGCTCCTTGTCTGCTCCTGCATAGTTATAGCCCTGTGCTTGAAAGTAAGTGCACTCCAATAGAGAGAGTACACGTAGGCCAACACACTGATCTGTTCAACGAGGGATTACGTCGTGCAGACCCGTGTATATTGACTTACTGCACCCTAACATTGGTGTGCACTTAGCGTGGAAGAACTGCAAGCACAACTTGAAAGAGTTTATCAAATACATTGTCTATTGACCTTAGCTTGTCCAGGAGCTTCTTCAAATCAGGTACATTGTGGATACAATACCCAACATCAGCAATTTGTAAATCAGTGTTAACAAATTCTAAAGAAATATCTTCTTTCTCTACATGATATCTAAGAAAATGGTATCTTATTTCTATATGCTTTGTTCTACAATGAGAAACAGGATTATGAGCAATAGAAATAGCACTAGTAGAATCACATAATAATGGAGTTCTACTTACCTGAATACCATAATCTTCTAACTGATGTTAAATCCACAACAGCTGTGCACAACAACTTCCTGCAGCAACATACTCGAACTCAGCTGTGGAAATTGCCACACTAGTCTGCTTCTTACAGCTCCATGATACCAGTCTTCCTCCTAGAAATTGACAGGTGTCTGTTGTGCTTTTCCTATCTACTTTGCAACCTGCAAAGTCTGCATCTGAATAGCCCATTAGTAGAAAATCTCTATTCCTAGGATACCAAAGGCCTAGATTAGGTGTGCCCTTAAGATATCTCAAAATCCTTTTGACAGCAGTATAATGAGATTCTTTAGGGCAGGATTGGTACCTAGCACAGACACATGTAACATACATGATATCTGGTCTACTAGTAGTCAGGTATAGGAGGGAGCCAACTATCCCTCTATATAAAGACTCATCTACAGGTTTCCCTGCATCATCTTTGCTTAGAGACATACTTGTCCCCATTGGAGTTCTCATGGTAGTGGATGACTCCATACCATACTTCTTAATTAACTCCTGGGTGAACTTAGACTGGGATATGGACAAGCTATCATCAGTATGTCTTACTTGGAGACCCAAGAAGAACTTACGTTCTCTAATACTGCTCATTTCAAATTTCACTTGCATAAGTTTTGCAAACTTTCTACAAAGGTTATTTTCAGTAGAAATAAATATTATGTCATCAACATATATTTGGACTAGGATAATCTTTCTTTGGATTGTTTAAGGAATAGAGTCTTGTCTATTTTCCCCCTTGAGAATTTGTTCTCAATGAGGAAAGTAGACATGGTTTCATACCAAGCCCTTGGAGCTTGTTTTAACCCATACAAAGCTTTCCTAAGTCTATAAACATAATTAGGTTTGAGTGGATCAACAAAACCTGAGGGCTGCTCTACATAGACCTCCTCTTTTAAGTCTCCATTTAAGAATGTTGTCTTAACATCCATTTGAAACACTTTGAAGCCTTGATATGCTGCATAGGCAAGGAATAGCCTGATTGCTTCCAACCTTGCCACTGGAGCAAAAGTCTGATCAAAGTCAATGCCCACTTCCTATCTGTAACCTTTGGCAACTAGTCTTGCCTTGTTCTTCACTATGATCCCACTCCCATCAAGCTTGTTTCTATAAATCCACTTTGTCCCTATGACATTGTGGCCCTTTGGTTTTAGAACCAACTCCCAGACCTTGCACCTTCTGAATTGATTTAACTCCTCCTGTATAGCATCAATCCAGTGTGGGTCTTGAATAGCTTCTTCAAATCTCTTGGGTTCCAGTTGTGATAAGAAGCTTGAGCAAAGAACTGGATTTAAGTTCCTGCACCTTGTTTGTACTCCATGTCTTGGATTACCAATGAACTGGTGTGCAGGATAATCCTTTAAATATCTAACTGTTGTAGGTAATCTATCAACAGTTTGACCTTCTTCATTCTCTTCATTATGCTGCACCTCATATTCTTCATCAGCCTCTTGAGTGTCTTGTACTCCCCTTGGACAGCAACTACCATTTTCCTCACCCTGCTTTGCAGTTGGATCTTCTCTGATAGTAAGCTGGTCCATCTTCTGCTGTATACCTGTGGAGCTACAAGAACTACTAAGCAACTCACTGTTAATGAGTCTAGATTCATCAAATATGACATGATTAGACTCTTCTACAACTTGAGTAGCCAAATTGTAGACCCTATAAGCCTTACTATTGTTGTTGTATCCAACAAATATCCCATCTTGAGATTTGGCAGCAAACTTAGTTAGGTGAAACTTGTCATTGTTAAGCACATAGCACTTGCAACCAAAGATCCTAAAATAGGATAAGTTTGGTTTTCTGCCCTTCATAACCTCATAGGGTGTCTTTTTGTGGCTTTTGGTGATGGAAGCCCTATTGAGCACATGATATGCAGTGTTTACTGCCTCAGCCCAGGAATATTCTGGGAGAGTAGTGTCACTCAATAGTGTTCTTACAACCTCAATCAATGTCCTATTTTTCTTTCAACAATGCCATTTTGCTGAGGTGTTCTAGGTGAGGAGAATTCCTGATGAATCCCAAATTCTTCACACAACCTTGTCATACTTTCAGATTAGAATTCAGTTCCATGGTCACTTCTGATTTTGACCACTGAACTCTCTAATTCATTCTGAATTTGTTTGACAAAATTGTAGAAGACATTTGGGGTTTCAGATTTATGCCTCAGAAAGAATACCCATGAAAATCTAGAATAGTCATCTACTAACACAAAAGTGTAGACCTTCCTACCTAGACTATGAACTGGCATAAGACCAAATAAATCCATATGCAAGAGGTATAAGCACCTCACTGAATCTTTGGTTTCTAGGCTATGAAAGGAGGAACTGGTCTGCTTGCCTTTTTGACAAGCTGAGCATATCCCATCCTTATAACACTTAACTTGAGGACCATTGCTCGCTAACTCTTTACTAAAGAGTTGACCAATAGTCTTGTAATTAAGATGAGCTAGCCTCTTGTGCCATTTGACACAATGAGAGGCTTTCTCATCAGCCACATGACAAATAGGAGAATTTTTATTCTCACACTCAAAATTTAGGCAATACACATTTCTATTTATATAGCCAGTCAATATGACTTTTTGATCACAAGACCTCTTGATATGACACCCATTCTTGACAAATGAAATGTCATATCCAAGATCACTCAGCTGGCTTATGCTTATTAGGTTGTGTTTCAAACCCTTCACATAAGCCACTTGAGTGATAGTGATTGAGTTGTTAGAGATGTTACCAAACCCTTTGATGACCCCTTTTTCAGAACCACCAAAAATTACTTTAGGCCTATTCAGTATTGGTGAGTAGTCCTTCAGCAATCCCCTTGTTCCAGTCATATGCCTGGAACATCCACTATCCAAGTACCATATAGGGGCATGACAACTTGGACTCACCTGCAACAAAGATTATTTAACCTTAGAACCCAAATAACTTTTGGGTCATTGGTTCAAGTTAGCCTGAAACTTGACAAATCTGCCTGCAGGTCTTCTAACAGGTAGACTGCTATCCTTTCTGACACTGGTATTGTGCTAACAGTCTAAGGCATAATGGTCTATCTTGCCACAACACCAGCACTCATACTTATTATACCTCTTTTAGGTACAATCTTAGTTGTATTGTTTGCAGCAGATCTTTTGTATTGTGCTGGGGCTTTGCCTTTATTATTGAACTGTGCAGCCCATGCAGTTCCCTTAAAGCCTAATCCTGCCTTACCCTTTTGAGACACAAAGTCATCAATTAAGGGTAGGACAGATTTTGGCTTAGAGAAACTAGCCACTATCTCCTTCTCTTTCTGAAGTCTGTCTTCTAGACTTTTGATCTGATCATTTTTGAATGTGAGTATACCCATCTGAATAATAGTTATGTTTTTCAGCCTGGCAATCTCATTCATCTTCTGATCCAGCAGCTTATCTGAATTAGATGCAGCCAACTTAAGAGCTGCAATTTCCTTAGCCAGATTTTTGGCCAGGTTTTTGCTTCTCTTGAGTGCCTGCAACAAATCCTCATATTCATCTATCAGCTGATGAATATCTCCTTCAAATTCAGACCCATCAACATCTATTGATGCAGATGCATTTGATTCTGACCCAGTGAAGTAATCAGAATCTACGGATGAACTTTTTACCTTACTAGGGCTAGGTTGATCCTGAACTGGTCTTCTTCAGACATAGCCATCAATCCTTTGCACTAATGATCTTCTTGCTCATAGATAGAGTCCAGTAATCTCAAGAACTCATTCTCTTCTTCTGTTGCAAACAAACCAATATAGGCCTCAGCCTCAGATTCAGACTCTGAAGTTGATTGATCTGTCCAACTTTTCTCTTTCTTAGCTACCAAGGATTTCTCCTTCTTGCTCTTGTGCTGAGACTTCTTTTTATTAGTAGACTCCTTCCTTTTGTCTGGACAGTCAGCCATAACATGTCCAGGTCTATTGCAGCAGTAGCAAATAATCTTTGATGTAGTTGACTTGCTAGGCTTTGTCCCACTCTTGTCCTTCCTGGATGATTTCCTCTTCTGATAATAGTCATCCCTGGACTGAGATGAGGATGGCTTAGATTTCCACTGCTTCTTCTTTAAGAATCTCTGAAACTACCTAGTGAAAGCAGCAAAGTCTTCATCTGAATTACTGCTGTCTGAACTGGGATTATCAGAATTTCCTGAGTTCACTTCTACATCTTTCTTAGGAGAAGATGAAAACATTCTTCTATTCTTCCTTGTGGCTTCTACCTTGAAGGCCACAGACTTTTCTCTATGGTCAACCGCTGTATATTTTTCTTCCTCCTTTTTGGCCAACAGCTGCATCTCATATGACAGCAATTTACCAAACAATGTTGGAGGTGAAATCTCTGCCAGTCTGGCCACTTCCCTTATGGCACAGATCTTTGTATCTCAATCCTTAGTCAAATACTTAAGAAATTTGTCATTCAACTCATATATACTGAAGATTCTTCCATAGGACATTAGTTCATTTACTATTCTGTAGAAATTCTTATAACATTCAGTTATACTATCAGACTTGGCTTGTCTGAAACTCTCATACTCTTGATTAAGCATAGACTTTCTATCTTGCCTAACCTCTTCAGAACCCTCCATGTAGACAACCAATATGTCCCACATTTCCTTGAAAGTTTTGCAGTGAATCAGATTCTGGAATGTTGAATCATCTATGACACTCACTATAATATTCTGGGCTCTTTTATCCATTGTAGCCAAGATGATCTCATCCTTTGTCATTTCTGAAAAATCCTTAGGAATCCTCTGATTAGCATCAAGAACAGAAACCTTCATTGGAATATATGGTGCTTCCTGAACTGTTATATAAATTCTAAGATCAGATGCCTCCATAAATAATCTGACCCTCTCCTTCCATATTCCAAAAATTTCCTTCCTACAGATGGACAACTTCATTGAACCAAGTTCTTTATGGTTTTCTCCTGAACCCATCTTCTTTAACTTAGTTCTGCAATTTATTCTGCCTCACAGATCTTACTCAGACTGTTAAGTCTATCTTTAAGTAACCTGGCTCTGATACCACTTGAAAGAATTAGTTCCTAAACACCTAGAGGGGGGGGGGAGGTGAATAAGTGTAATTCCTTTTTCTTCTAAGTCAGAACTTTTAATTCAGTTAATTAACAAAATCAGATATTTCTACAGCTATCATAACACAGAATTAATAATACCACACACAATCACAGATTGCACACTGATTTATAGTGGTTCCCCAAGGTCTGGGTACATCCACTTTCCCCCTTCGCCTATCTAACAGTGTGCTAGATTCGGCCTAACTTCTTTTCTTCTTATCAGATCCTCAGATCTTACAGCTCAGAACCCAATCAAGGTTCCTACAACTCATAGTGAGTCCACACTCCTACAGCTCAGGAAATCTGCCCTACCTCAGCCTTCAACAAGGCCTATAACTCAGAGATAACAATCTCCTACAACTCAGGCTCACAGCCCTACCTCAGCCTTCAACAAGGCCTACCACTCAGAGAACTTATCTCCTACAACTCAACATTTATAAATCAGGCTTACAACTCAGATCTTAAAAGATCCTACAGAAAATAGATGTTAATTTTAAATCTACCACCACCCTGGTTGAGAGAGAAAGGATGGATGGTTTCTTGATCAGTTTTTGAACGAATCTGATGATAGAGATCGACTTGACTTAGCTTTCTTCAAAGCTTCTTGAATCTGAACACAGTAGGGTTGATCTCCTTTGAAGTTGATCCGCAATCAGCTTCTTTCTTGAAATTCAGAAATCAATCTGAATCTTTCTTGGGAGACTGGTTCAAACTCTGCACTTGAGAGACTTGTTGATGTAAGTCCCTTTCTTCACTTGAATAGATGGATCTCTCTCTCTCCAACTTCTTCTGAAGATTCTTCTGAATTCTTCTTTGAATTCTCTTGACAAACTCTGAGTAGATCACCACTTGAGAATGTCTTCTTAGATCTTCTGTTGAAAATATTCTTCTATATGTTATTGTGTATTAGTATTATCTCATGTGTGTAACACTTGTATCATTTTTTGATAGAGAATGTCTTTATATAGAATTTCTCCATGGTAACCGACTGATCCGGTTTATAACGAACTTCTGACATCTCTGACAGTTGCAGTAGACCGGTTGGTTATGGCAGCTGTCAAGTCTTCCAGTCACTTCTTGAAACTCTGTCTCTGTCAGCAAAGTGTCGAGACTAAACTTCATCATGTGTCGACACAAGTAGACTAAGTGTCAACACAAGCCTTGGTGGTGTCGACACAGATCCCTTGGTATTGACACTGCTTCTCGACACCGCTTATGTAGGATGTGTCGACACTAGTTCTGTGTGTCGACACAGTCACTTCTTCTCTTCACAAAAATTAACTTTGTTGAAACTCTGCTATGTGTCGACACAAGTCCTGTGTGTTGACATAGTTGATGTCGACAAAGTCTTCTGTATGTCGACACTGCCTCTATGTGTCGATACAGTTGATGTCGACTAAAATTCTCTGTGTGTCGACACTGCCTCTGTGTGTCAACACAATTTCTTCTGGTGTCGACACAGCCTTTCCAAGTGTCGACACAATTGACTCCAGGTGTCGACACAAGCCTTCATAAGTGTCGACACAGCTTCTCTGGTGTCGACACATGGACTTAGAAACTTTTTTTTGCATTCCTGCATTTTCTTAACCTGCATATATAAACTCAAAACAATATCAAATACACCTTGATGCATATCATTGAGTAAGGTGAGGCTTCTTCAAATCTGGTACACATTTTCCAATGTACCCAACAGTAATATATTTAGTAAACTATGTTGTGAATACTTTATGGATGCTGTTTCGTACAATTATGATTTAATATGGTGGTTATGTTAATTTTAATTATAAATTATTGTGTTGTTATTAAATTTTTTTCATAATATTTATGTGACTTTATCAGCTTGAAATGTCTAGAATTCCTAATTCTAGTCTTAACATTGAAAAACGGGAATCTGGAAGTGGTTTTGTAAAAATATCTGCAAGCTGTGATTTTGTGCTTATAAAATTAACTTTTACAGAATTTTGTTTTATGTGGTCTCTAATAAAATGATGGCGAACATCTATGTTTATGCCTAGAGTGATGAAACGGATTATTAGTAAAATCTATTGCACTTTCATTATCACACCTTAGTTCGATGGTTTCATGATTTATCGCAAAGTCTTCTAAGGTTTATTTCATCCAAAGAGCTTGTGCATAATAATTACCTAGTGCAATGTATTCAGCCTCAGTGGTGGATAAGGCGATAGAATTTTATTTCTTACTCGACCACAAAATAAGCGTGGGGCTTATAAAGTGACAAGTGCCACTTATGCTCTTATGATATAATGAACATCCAGTATAATCATAATCAGAATAACCATGCAAAATGAAAGTATCGTTATGTCGATATAACATCTCATTTCCTTCTAAACCCCTTAACCTTAGATTAGGGTAGAACATGCGGTGAGTGAAAAAGGATTATGATAGGTTTGTGTTGGGTAATGTATCCACAATTACCTGGATTTGAGGAAGCCACCTGTCAAGCTAAGATGAATTCACAATGTATTTGATAAAATCCTTCAAGTTGTGCTTGCAGTTATTCCACGCTAAGTACACACTAATGTCAAGGTGCAGTGGGTCAATATGTAACATCCCAATTTCTATTTTTTGAGCTCTTCGTGTCGTTTGACCCGCTAGAGTTCTGTGGGCTGGGTTGGCACCCAAATAGTTTGGTGATAACCTATTGGGTATTAGTGACCCAATAAGTCATTTTCTCCGCCTTCCGGGTCACACGGGTCTTATGTGACTAAACTAGATATTGAGCCTTTATTTTTGCGTAGATGGACTTATTAGCCTTTAGTAGGCCAATATACACGCGAGTAGCATGTCATTACCTATAGTAGTCCAATTAACTCATCATGATATTTATTCACTAAGTTGAACGTCTTGAACCATGCGACGCCCAAAACATCTTTATCCGCCTAAACGCACATCAAACCACATAAACGATAACTTAATAGGAAATATGACGAGTGCACTCCTATCAACTCTGAAATTTTATCAAGATACCCTAAGGACAAATTGAGGTACTATGGACCAATAAAAATTTAATTAATCTTTTAAAAATTTATTTATTATTTGGGTAATTATTTATTAAATGTATTGGAGATTTAAGAAAAATAGCAAATGATATTATTATTCTGTCAATTTTTATCATAGTACCCTAAGAATATTTGAAAGAGATGTATTAATTAAAATTATTTTTTAAAAATATAAATTATTTATTTTGATTTTATCATGTTGAAAACACCAAATAAATAAATAAAAATACGAAAATACTATCAAAAATTACGAAATTTTTTCTAAAAATACTTTATGATTTCAGTAGCCTGCCATAAAAATTTGGTTTAAAATAATTAACAGGTGATTAAATATCCCATTTATAAGCATCCATTAATAGGTAAAACCCCCATAATAACTCCCCCTTTCAATATGGTGGCTGGAGGTTCATCTTCTCTCCATTCTCAAGGCCTTGGGAAGGCTAAAACCGGCTGGTGTGGGCAGATACATCAAGGAGGAGTAAATGCTTCTCATTAAACCCCTCACAACACTCCAAAAGACCACCCCTCCTATATAAACCCCTCTAGGGTTAGGGTTTTGATTTCCCCAGCACCATATCCCCCTAACCAGCAATAGACCCAGCCCCGACGACCTTCCGGCGAATCTCCTCCACGAACTCCGGCGAACTCCACCGCCATGGCCGCGCGACGATCCCCTCGCCTAAACGGCACGAATGTAAGTTCCTCCGACTTCTCTCTGCCCTTAGATCCTTTTCTCGTCGATCCTTGCCGTTTCCGACCACCGGAGACGGCATTCCCGGCCATGGAAGCTTCGGACCACCCCCACGACCTCCGCCACCGTTGCGGGTTTCGACCTCTCATGGGGCGTGTGAAGGGGAGGAGTCCCCACGACCCCTTCTCAAGGCCCTTGAGGCGAAGGGGCTCGACGGAATCAGCTCCGGCGGCCTCTTCATCCGATCAAAAAAAAAAGACAAAAAAAAGGTTTCCTGTTAAGATTTTCCGGCCACCACCGGCGGCCTCCGGCCGCCGGAAGTCTCCCCACCGGAGGCCCTCCCCGGGGTACTCTCACTGAGGATTGTGGCCGGAGCCAAAGTCCCCACCAGCGGTGGTGGGGCAGCCCGTAACTTTCCCCCTGCCTCCTGTTTCACGGTGGCTTTACAGCCACAGTAGACCTGGAGAGGTTTCTCTCCAGGTCGCAGTCGGCCCTGGAGAGGTTTCTCTCCAGGTCGCAGCCGGCCGCGGCGGACGGCCGCCGGCCGACGCCCTGCCGGAGCGCCCACCCGGGCGTGTTTTGCTAGGGGTAGTGGCCGGAGCAACAGTGCTCCGGCCGGTCCTGTTACCACCCGCGCGGCCTCACGGCGGCTGCAGGCATGCAGCCACCGTGAGGCCCTATTTATTAAATAAAAAAAAAAGAAAAAAAAAACGATTATTATTTCATTACTCCCTCTCGGCGCACCTCGCCGGCGGCCGCGGCACCGGACCACCGCCGATCCTCATCCGCCCGGACACCCATCTTGGACGAGGCCATCGGAAGTGGTGGCCGGAGCAACCGGTGCTCCGGCCGATCACTGTAGCTCCACGGTGGCTGCATACATGCAGCCACCGTGGATCTGGATGTTCCCTCCATCCAGATCCATTGTCGCCGGCGGCGGCGGTAGGCCGCCGGCCGGCACCTCGCCGAAGCTCCTTCCCGGTCGATCGCGTCATGAGTGATGGCCGAAAAAAAGGGGTGGTTCCAGTTCGCCACGTGTTAACTCCCGCACGCCGCCATCGTATTGTGCGGGGGAAAATAAATGAGTCTTTATTCAACTGCGCGCAATCATGGCATTGTAATATATATATATATATATAATTATATCTCTCAAACCCCTGACGCACCTACTGTGGGTGGTGGCCGGGATAGGTGTGACTCCTACCGGTCGTGGGGCGATCCGCGTACGATTTCGCCCGAGCACTGCATTTTATTTTTAAAAAAAATTAGGTTGGGTTTCCTGTCCGGTCCTCCGGCTGGCTTCATTACTCGTTTAAATGAGGCGCGAGTTTTATGCGTGTTTAAATTAAATTTATTAAGATCTCGTCACTGTCAAATTAACCGTACAGCCCGTACATTATACATGCCCGTATAATATATATATTCTATATATATATATATACAAGTAAGAATCTGTAATATATAACCTTGTTATTTTATTCATCGTGAGAGTTTATTAATCGTTAACATGTAAACTCTCAATGAATACTTGTGAATTCGCTTACCTTGCTTCGCTATACTTGGCTGTTTATAATATTCTGTACGAGGAAATATGAGTTTATACAACTTACAACTTAGTCGTCAACATGTGCACAACTATAGTCTCTCGTCTCAGACATTTTGTGAATTGTTGGATCAAATATGTATGCTTGATATAACTTATTTTGATGTCAATCATGTAGTTGTTTGTAGACATCAGTATGGAGAAAATGCTGTCGTATAGTGTGAATCAAATCTATTATTGATGCAAAACTAGTGTCTCACAACTTTGAATCAAGTTCTTAACTATTTATTACGGTTATTGTTACTTGGTCATGTCATTCATTAATTATTGCATGGGAATATGGGAGGGTGCATGGTTACTGATGTGGCGGGTCCGTCGGCTTCCCCCTATTATACACTACGGGAGAAGTTGTGACGACAGACTCTATTATTGTTGGGTGGTGAAGAGTGTTGGGTACATTGGTTAAATGTACCTGATTTGAAGAAGCCTCACCCAACTCAATGATATACATCAAAATGTATTTGATGAAGTTTGAGTTACATGTGCAGGTTAAGTATTTGCAGGAATAAAGCAAAAATTTCTAAGTCCATGTGTCGACACCCAGAGAGAAAGTGTCGACACTTAAGAAGGCTTGTGTCGACACCCAGGCAAGCAGTGTCGACACTTGGAGTCATTGTGTCGACACCTGGAATGCAGAGTCGACACCAGACAGAAAGTGTCGACACAAGGAGCAGTGTCGACACTCAATGCAGAAAAGTGCAGACAGAAAGTGTCGACACAAGGAGCTGTGTCGACACCCAGTGAAGTTATGTCTACACCAGAAAGTGTCGACACTTGGAGCAGTGTCGACACTCAGCAAAAGTCTGCAGAGACTAAGTACAAGTGTCGACACTCAGCACAATGTGTCGACACCAAGCAGAAGAGTCAGCACTTGAAGTAAGTGTCGACACCCAGCACAATGTGTCGACACTCAACAGAAGAGTCAGCATTTGAAGTATGTGTCGACACCTAGAACAATGTGTCGACACTCAGCTGAAGACTCTACACTTGAAGAAAGTGTCGACACAAGGAGCTGTGTCGACACTTAGCAAAGAACAGAATTATCTCCAAAATATTCTAAGTACAAGTGTCGACACTAAGGGAATGTGTCGACACTCAGCTGAAGTCTCGACAGAAGAATCAAGTGTCGACACAAGGAGCTGTGTCGACACTTAGCAAGTATCAACATAGAAGACTATGTGTCGACACCAAGAAGCAGTGTCGACACTTAACAGATTCAACACAAGAAGATGTGTCGACACAAAGGAGATGTGTCGACACTTAGAAGAATTCAGTTAAAGATAGAATATCAAGTACTTGTGTCGACACTCAATTTCAGTGTCGACACCTGAAGAAGAATCTGTGTCGAGACATACAAGGAGTTGTGTCGACACCTTGTAGACTTGTGTCGACACTTACACAGCATGTGTCGACACTTGGACTATAAGTGTCGACACTTAAAGACAGAAAGTCTCGACACTATCAGACAGTTAGAGATTTTCAAGAACTGACTGGATGACATGACAGCTTCCGTTCCAGCCGGTCTACAGCACATGTCAGAGATGTCAGAAGACAGTTATGAACCGGACCAGCCGGTTACCATGAAGAAGGCCTATAAATAGGCATAGATAGTTTACAAAAACTGTTGTTCAAGTGGTTGTTCAGTTGATCACATTGTTGAAGAACAAGTTATTAAAGTGGTACACAGAGTATCAAATCAAGAAGATCTTACAGTCCAAGTGCAGATCTAAGAAGTTGGAGAGAGAGGGCTCCATCCAAGAAATCAGCCATTGGAACTGGGCTGAGAAGAAGGATTCAAATATATTCTGGATCTTAAGAAGCAGAGGTCAAGGATCAACTGCAGAAGGAATCAGTCTTATTCAGTTCTATTTCAAGAAGCTTTGAAGAAAGCTAAGTCAGATTGAATCCAGCTGAGTTCTTCCAAGAACTCATCAAGAAACTCTCAACTCCCCTCTCTTGTTTCTGAGTTGTTGAGTTAATATTTGTAATTCATTTTTAACTTGTAGGATCTTTTGGATCTGAGTGAATTGTAAGCCTGAAATTATAAAGGCAGAGGGTAGGAGTTTGAAAACTCTGAGTGTAGGCCTTGTTGGCTGAGTGTAGGCCTTGTTGGCTGAGTGTAGGCCTTGTTGGCTGAGTGTAGGCCTTTATTGGCTGAGTGTAGGCCTTGTGGCTGAGTGTAGGCTTTGAGGAAAAGCTGAGTTGTAAGGCCTTGGGCCTGAGGTGTAGGAACCAATTTGGGTTCTGAGCTAGTGGAGAAGTTTGGCCGAATCTAGTACACTGCTAGATAGGCGAAGGGGGAAAGTGGATGTACCCAAAGATTGGGGAACCACTATAAATCTTGTGTCTGCTGTGCTGTGTTGTGATTTGCTGTGTATGCTGTTTGTTTGCTGTGATAACATAGTCAGAATTCTGTGATAAATCTGTTTGCTGCCAATAAAGTGTAAAAAAGATTAGGTCACCTATTCACCCCCCTCTAGGTGTTTAGGTACTCTATTTCTTTCAAGTGGTATCAGAGGGAGGTTCCTCAAAACAAGGACTAACAGTCTGAGGAGATCCTGATTGGCAGATTCAGTCTAAGTCAAATTCAGTAATCAAGAAAATCAAGAAACATGAGTTCTTCAGAAAATCACAAGGAATTGGGTTCCATGAAATTGCCCATATGCAGAAAGGAAATCTTTGGGATTTGGAAGGAAAGGGTAAGGCTGTTTATGGAGGCCTCAGACCCTAGAATCTACATCACAGTAAAGGAAGGGCCTTATGTGCCCATGAAGATTTCAGTTCTAGATGCAAATCAGAGAACCCCAAAGGATTTCTCTGAGATGACTAAGGATGAGATTGTCCTAGCTACCATGGACAAGAGGGCACAAAATATTATAGTAAGTGCCATAGATGATGCAACCTTTCAGAATCTTATACACTGAAAGTCCACCTAGTGTCAGCTATGTGCACCTATGAGGGGGGGGGGGGAATAGGTGACGTGTAGCGCTTTTGCGGAATTTACGAATGTACCTGCACAATAAAAATAAAAAGCACAGCACACAGAATACACAGGCAATTTATAGTGGTTCCCCGACTTGGGTACATCCACTTTCCCCCTTCGACCTATCTCCCAACAAGGGACGACTCGGTCTCTTCTCCAACAGGATTGAAATCCAATCCCTGTACTATCGGAAGGAACCCTTCCACACGTGAGAGTCAACACTCCCACAAAACGAGTTGCACCCAACCCTTACAACACGGAACAATCGTTCCTTTACAACAAAAGTAAATATAGAATGTACACGAGATACAAACTTCGTTTGGAGACTACGGTGTTCCTCTTCGTTCGACGACGTGATCGTGAAGTCAACGAAGAGTCTACAACCTTGGTCTCTCTTGGAGAGGATCTCCCCGGAACCGGCGGCGGCAACACGAGCGGCGGCTAGCTTCGGGATCGGCGGCTATGATGATGAGCGGCTGCTGAAATTAGAGATCCAATCTTCGTAGCGAAGCAAGCTAGGTCTACCAACGGTCACACGAGGATCGGTCGTCTCGATCGATTCGGATGGGAAGGTTTTCCCGATCAACAAATCGAGAGACGAGGGATCTCTGGATAGACGCGTGAGACTCAAGCTCTGCTAAGCTTCTGTTGCCGGAGATCGGGAAGAAAAACGATCAACAGCGGCGGCTGACTAGCGCGAGCGGCGACGGATGCGGCGGAGCTATTTCGCGATTTTAGGGTTTGCACTACTCGGCTTCTTTCTCTATGTATCTACTGTTCAAAGTACCCGTATATATACTGTAGATACTGCTAATTTGACCGTTGTGGGACCCACAAGAAAAGTCCCGAAAACCGGTCCAGAATATTAACAGCGGCAGAATCCGGTTCAGGAAGATCCAGAAAAACGCCCAAGTCAAAATCGGTGAGAATCGATAGTGAATCTCGCCGAGTCGCCGAGAATCAAAGGTGATTCTCGACGATTCGACGAGAATCAAAGATGATTCTCGTCGGATTTGCCTTGGTTGCACGCACTGCTTTAGGCCAGGTCGAGACGGCGAGAATCAACCAGTGATTCTCGACGATTCGACGAGAATCACTAGTGATTCTCGCCGAATCGGCGAGAATCACTTGGTGATTCTCGTCGATTCTTACTTAGAAGCAGAGGTGCTCGCATAGAAGTGGCTGGATTGAGTTCGGCGAGAATCAACCACTGATTCTCGACGAATCGGCGAGAATCACCAAGTGATTCTCGCCGAATCGGCGAGAATCACTTGGTGATTCTCGTCGATTTAAACTTAGACGAATTTTCATCTTTCCACCTATGAGGTGCTCCTTGACCCATCCTTGCTCCTTGTCTGCTCCTGCATATTTACAGCTCTATGCTTGAAAGTAAGTGCACTCCAATAGAGAGAGTACACGTAGGCCAACACACTGATCTGCTCAACGAGGGATTACGTCGTGCAGACCCGTGTATATTGACCTACTGCACCCTGACATTGGTGTGCACTTAGCGTGGAAAAACTGCAAGCACAACTAGAAAGAGTTTATCAAATACATAGTCTATTGACCTTAGCTTGTCCAGGGGCTTCTTCAAATCAGGTACATTGTGGATACAATACCCAACAATCTCCCCCTATTTGAAGAAGCCTAAACCCTACAAGCTAAGGTGAATAGAGCAAATGGGAATGAAAATCATAAACTTAAAAGTGAGTTGAGTGAGTTATCCCTTACCAATACCAATTTCTTGGGAGCAAGCTTGGAGCCACCTTAGCCTTGGCCGAGAGGGTAATCTCCCCCTTTTCGGCTTCTGCAAATCGGGGCGGTAGCATTTGACCTCTTGCTCCCCCTCAGTTCTTGCGTCTGTGCTCACATTTGATTTCCTTGCTCCCCCTCAGATCGTGCACGAGCCAGGAGCTTCTGTAGTCTTCATTCCTCATAATTGAGCATCCCCAATTCAGTCTTGAAAAGATTGAACTTGGCCTCGTCTAAGGGCTTTGTGAATATATCAGCAATCTGCTTGTCCGTGGGGACATAACAGAGAGAGATGTCCTTGTTCGCCACGTGCTCCTGAATGAAGTGGTAGCGCACTTCAATATGCTTCGTTCTGCTGTGCGAGACAGGATTGTTGGCAATGGCAATTGCACTGGAGGAGTCGCAGTACATTGGAACTTCCTTGAACTGAAGGTTGTAGTCGGCTAACTGGTTTCTGATCCATAGGAGTTGTGGGCAACAGCTGCCTGCCGAGATGTACTCAGACTCTGCTGTGGAGGTAGCTACACAATTCTGCTTCTTGCTGTTCCATGAGATAAGCCTTCTTCCGAGGAATTGACACATCCCGGAAGTGCTTTTCCTGTCATCTCTACTCCCTGCAAAATCAGCATCTGAAAAGCCTATTAGCTCGACATCATTGTTTCTCGGGTACCACAAGCCAAGATTAGGAGTACCTTTAAGGTATCTGAGAATTCGCTTTGCAGCGACATAGTGAGATTCCTTAGTGTTCACCTGATATCGGGCACAGACACATGTGGAGAACATAATATCCGGTCTACTGGCAGTAAGGTAGAGCAGGGATCCAATGATGCTTCTGTATTTGGTTTCATCGAAAGGTTTACCTTTCTCATCCTTATCCAGAGACATAGTGGATCCCATTGGAGTCCTCATAGATGTTGCACTCTCCATACCGAATTTCTTAAGGAGTTCTTTTGTGAACTTCGTCTGAGAGATGAAGATTCCATCCGCAGACTGTTTCACTTGAAGTCCTAAGAAATATTTGAGCTCTCCCATACTGCTCATTTCAAACTTTCCTTGCATAAGTTTAGAAAACTTTTTGCAAAGATTGTTGTCCGTTGAGCCGAATATTATGTCATCGACATAGATTTGCACCAGCAAAATCTTGCCTTTGACTTCCCTGAGAAATAATGTTTTATCTATTTTACCTCTGGAGAACTTGTTCTCAAGAAGAAAACTAGATAAAGTCTCATACCAAGCTCGTGGAGCTTGTTTCAACCCATATAAGGCCTTATTAAGAAAATAAACATGATTGGGATAAGTAGGATCGACAAAACCTGGGGGTTGAGCGACGTATACTTCCTCTTTCAGGTCTCCGTTCAGGAATGCCGATTTCACATCCATTTGATAGACGGTGAATCCTTTGTGTGAAGCATACGCCAGGAACAACCTGATTGCCTCGAGCCTTACTACTGGTGCGAAGGTCTGGTCGAAGTCAATCCCTTCCTCCTGTCTGTAACCTTGAGCCACCAGCCTGGCCTTGTTCTTTACGATGACACCATGTTCATCCAGCTTGTTTCTGAAGATCCACTTCGTGCCAATCACATTCTGCTTGTATGGTCTGGGAACCAGCGTCCAAACATTGCAATGTTCGAATTGATGTAGTTCCTCTTGCATGGCCAGAATCCATGCCGCATCCTTGTTCGCCTCGTCGAACTTCTTTGGTTCAACCTGTGACAGGAAGCTAAGATGCAATACTTCGTTAATAGTACCTCTTCGAGTTCTGACACCGACACGAGGATCTCCGATGATCTGATCTCTAGGATGATCCCTCACGTGCCGGAGCTCAAGAAGTCTGGCGTCTGGAGCTTCGACTACTTCTTGGGCTTCTCCTTCTTCTAAGATATTAGTTCCATTTTGATCTTCAATATTTTCAGATGATGTGGAGGTGGAAACTTTGACGTACTTAGGAGCGTCATCTTTAGCGGTCTCATCCAGACTCAGCTGTTCAAGTCGAGCACCTGCATCTTCAAGAATACTACTGGAAGAATTGCTGTTAAGCAAACTTCCTTCATCAAATACAACATTTATTGATTCTTCTACCACTAGGGTTTTCTTATTGAAGACCCTATATGCCCGACTATGGGAACTATAGCCCATGAATATGCCTTCGAAGCATTTTTCACCGAATTTAGTACGCGGGTACTTCCCATTATTCAGTACATAGCATCTGCAACCAAAAATCCTCAAGTAGGACATGGTTGGTTTCCTGCCTTTCAGTAGCTCGTAGGGCGTCTTACGATGATGCCTGTTGATCAATGCTCGGTTTTGTACATGACAAGCTGTATTGACAGCCTCTGCCCAGAAGTATTCCGGGAGAGAAGCGTCTTTCAACATTGTTGTGCAGGCTTCAATGAGAGTTCTATTTCTCCTCTCCGCAACTCCATTTTGCTGAGGAGTGCGCGGGGAGGAAAACACATGAAAGATACCTTGTTCTTCACAAAATTCTGTCATAGCACCAGATTCGAATTCTGTTCCATGGTCACTTCTGATTTTGACCACGGAGCAGTTAAATTCGTTCTGAACCTGCTTGACAAAATTAGTGAAGATGTCAAACGTATCTGACTTTCGTTTCAAAAAGAACACCCATGTAAACCGAGAATGATCATCAACTATCACTAGCGTATAGGACTTGCCTCCCAAGCTATGAACTTGCATTGGACCAAACAAGTCCATATGTAAAACGTAAAGACATCGGGAAGAGTCTTTGTCTGCGATGCTCTTAAAGGTAGCCCGAGTCTGTTTGCCCATCTGGCATGTAGGACAGGGGCTATCTTTGATGCACTTGATACTGGGAGCATCCCTTACCAAGTTCTTAGAAAACAGCATACTAATTGTCTTGAAATTAATATGTGCCAATCTCTTGTGCCATTGTTCACAAAGAGATGCACTGCCTGTTGCCACAAGGCATACGGGGGTAGATGAATCTAAACTGAGAAAATCTAAACAGAAGATATTTCTGCTCCTAATGCCTGATAATACCGTTTCAGAAGAGGTACGTGAAATTATCAGACATTTATCCTTGCAGAACTTAACGTCATAACCTTTATCACATAACTGACTTACACTGATCAGGTTATGGTTTAACCCTTCAACATAAGCCACGTCGGTGATAGAGATTATACCGTTGGAAATCATACCGTAACCTCTGGTGACTCCTCGATCTGACCCTCCAAAGATGACTTTGGGTCCATTCTCGACTGGAGTGTAATCACGCAGCAGGCTTCTTGTCCCGGTCATATGCCGGGAGCATACACTGTCCAAATACCAGATCGACGTTTTGGTGGCCTTTGGACATTCCTGCAAAACAAAATTAGTTTGCCTTAGGAACCCAATTGAACTTGGGTCCTAGATTCCTGGTTAGCAGACTCCCCCTCGGTTGGTTAACCCTACGAGTGGTCGGTCTCGCATTGCTAACATAGGGAGTCTCGTAATTCCTTGGATTAAACCAACAATCCACGACAAAGTGACCGACTTTGCCACAACACCAACAGTCGAATCTGTTGTACCTCTTCCTAGGCTCCTGCCTTACCCTGGGAACGGTGGGTACTGCTGGGGCCTTGGATCTGGAGGTGGAGGCCTCATGGTGACAACAGTCACATGACTTTGTCACCTTCTGTATAACAGGCTTGGCTTTTGGTGCCTGCTTTCCATTATGGCCGCTAGAGAATGGACCATAATTTCCCATGTGGATTTCCTCATAAGGTGCCTTGAAGGCACTCTCACCGAAGTTCCGGGGAAAGTTCCAACCGTCATACCGGCTCTTTGGCTTTGCAACCGAGGGCCGGAAATGATGCCCAAATGTTGACTCAAAGTCATGTTGGTTGCAAGGAAAGCCAGGCTTTCTGAACGCAACAGGACTAAGAGGAGCCTTACCCTTTTCATCAGCAGAGGCCTGCTTGGCGGCCTTATTCTTCCTCTGGTTCTTGTTTCTCCTAGATGAAGAACAAGATACCCCTATATGCCCCAAGCCAGCTCCTTTGGCCTGAGCAGAGAAGGTATCAACGACTGGAAGAACTATTTTTGGCATAGAGAAGCTCTTGACGATCTTCCTTTCTGCCGCAAGTAGTTCTTCCAACTTGTCGACTTCCTCCTGCTTAAGATCAAGGAGCTTCAAAGACTCTGAATGCTTTGAAGTCAGGTCAAGGTGCTCCTGTCGGAGAGAAATCAAGCTAGTGACCTCTTCCCTTAGGGATACACACTCACCCTTAAGGAATTTTACTTCCTTCTTCTCAGCCTTCAGTCTCTTACGACACTCATTGAAAGTGTTGAGCAGAAGCTCATACTTCTCGAGGAGCTCAGCTTCACGGGCCGAAGGGCCATCCTCAGGTTCATCATCCTGAGACTCAGGATCAGAGTCGGAGTCGGAGAGAGGGGTGTGAGCTTTTACCTTCCCAGTAAATGGGGGCATTCTCCTTCTGAGTCCGAGCGACCCACCAGCCCGAAGTAGGCTTCCTCATCATCACTTGAGTCTGAGGAGTCAGACTCACTCAGTGTCTTTGGCCGTTTGGCGATGTAGCTCCGCTCCTTCTTCTTGTCTCTAGAGGACTTGTGCTCCTCTTCTTTCCCTTTTTCCCTCTTGCCTTGATAGCAGTCGGCCACGACGTGTCCTGGCTTATTGCATCCAAAGCAAATAATGTCAGAGGAGCGATGTTTGTTCGGTCTAGATGCATACCTGTCAGAAGAATAGTTTTTCTTCTGATGCCTGGAGGAGGAGCCGTCTCTCTTTCTTTGATTCCTCATCTTGAGGAACTTCTTGAACTCTCGAGTGATGAGGGAGAAATCCTCCTCCGACAGCTCTGAGCTGGAGGAGCATGGCTCGGAGTCCTCCTCCTCATCCTTTTTCCTGGCACGGTACGACACCACACCCTTGCCTTTTCTGGAGTGACTGGCTTTTAGAGCCACCGTATTTTCTTATGCAGCCGCCTTCTCAGCTTCTTCTTCTGCTTTTCTGGTGTTCAGCTGAAGCTCATAGGACATCAGCTTTCCAAACAGAATTTGTGGATCAGTTTCAGCTAGTCTGCCAAACTCTCTGATGGCGCAGATCTTTGTGTCCCATTCCTTAGTAAGGGACCTAAGGAACTTATCATTGAGTTCACCATTGGTGAACACTCTTCCGTAGCCTTTGAGGGCGTTAACAATCTTGAGGAAGTTCTCGTATGTGACTCCGATCTCTTCCTTAGGCCCTTGTCTGAAGGCCTCATATTTCTGGTTCAGGAGGGATCTCTGATCATCCCTCACTTCATCCGTGCCCTCCATTAGGATGATCAGGCACTGCCAAATCTCCTATGTTGTCCTGCAGTTGCTGAAGTTTTGCATCATAGAGTCATCAACTGCGCTGACCAGAATGTTCCGTGCCATCATGTCAAGTCCCACTAGTACCATCTCGTCCTTGTCCATTTCAGAAAGTGTCTTCGGCACTTTCTTGGTGGGATCAATGGTGGAGGCCTTAGTGGGGACATAAGGTCCCTCCAGCACGATCATGAAAAGTCGAGGATCCACTGCTTCCATGTAGAACCTGATCCTTTCCTTCCAGATAGGAAAGTTGAGCCTGTTGCACACTGGGATCTTGCCGGAGTACTTGAGCCCGTCCATAGTAGATGTATGCCTCCTTGTTGACACTAGTGGCAGGATTCAACTCAAGGTGTTAACCTTTTTGATGAGTAACCTCCCTCTGATACCACTTGAAAGTCCACCTAGTGTCAGCTATGTGCACCTATGGGGGGGGGGGGGGAATAGGTGACGTGTAGCGCTTTTGCGGAATTTACGAATGTACCTGCACAATAAAAATAAAAAGCACAGCACACAGAATACACAGGCAATTTATAGTGGTTCCCCGACTTGGGTACATCCACTTTCCCCCTTCGACCTATCTCCCAACAAGGGACGACTCGGTCTCTTCTCCAACAGGATTGAAATCCAATCCCTGCACTATCGGAAGGAACCCTTCCACACGTGAGAGTCAACACTCCCACAAAACGGGTTGCACCCAACCCTTACAACACGGAACAATCGTTCCTTTACAACAAAAGTAAATATAGAATGTACACGAGATACAAACTTCGTTTGGATACTACGGTGTTCCTCTTCGTTCGACGACGTGATCGTGAAGTCAACGAAGAGTCTACAACCTTGGTCTCTCTTGGAGAGGATCTCCCCAGAACCGGCGGCGGCAACACGAGCGGCGGCTAGCTTCGGGATCGGCGGCTATGATGATGAGCGGCTGCTGAAATTAGAGATCCAATCTTCGTAGCGAAGCAAGCTAGGTCTACCAACGGTCACACGAGGATCGGTCGTCTCGATCGATTCGGATGGGAAGTTTTTCCCGATCAACAAATCGAGAGACGAGGGATCTCTGGATAGACGCGTGAGACTCAAGCTCTGCTAAGCTTCTGTTGCCAGAGATCGGGAAGAAAAGCGATCAACAGCGGCGGCTGACTAGCGCGAGCGGCGACGGATGCGGCGGAGCTATTTCGCGATTTTAGGGTTTGCACTGCTCGACTTCTTTCTCTATGTATCTACTGTTCAAAGTACCCGTATATATACTGTAGATACTGCTAATTTGACCGTTGTGGGACCCACAAGAAAAGTCCCGAAAACCGGTCCAGAATATTAACAGCGGCAGAATCCGGTTCAGGAAGATCCAGAAAAACGCCCAAGTCAAAATCGGTGAGAATCGATAGTGAATCTCGCCGAGTCGCCGAGAATCAAAGGTGATTCTCGACGATTCGACGAGAATCAAAGATGATTCTCGTCGGATTTGCCTTGGTTGCACGCACTGCTTTAGGCTAGGTCGAGACGGCGAGAATCAACCAGTGATTCTCGACGATTCGACGAGAATCACTAGTGATTCTCGCCGAATCGGCGAGAATCACTTGGTGATTCTCGTCGATTCTTACTTAGAAGCAGAGGTGCTCGCATAGAAGTGGCTGGATCGAGTTCGGCGAGAATCAACCACTGATTCTCGACGAATCGGCGAGAATCCCAAGTGATTCTCGCCGAATCGGCGAGAATCACTTGGTGATTCTCGGCGATTTAAACTTAGACGAATTTTCTTCTTTCCACCTATGAGGTGCTCCTTGACCCATCCTTGCTCCTTGTCTGCTCCTGCATATTTACAGCCCTATGCTTGAAAGTAAGTGCACTCCAATAGAGAGAGTACACGTAGGCTAACACACTGATCTGCTCAACGAGGGATTACGTCGTGCAGACCCGTGTATATTGACCTACTGCACCCTGACATTGGTGTGCACTTAGCATGGAAAAACTGCAAGCACAACTAGAAAGAGTTTATCAAATACATAGTCTATTGACCTTAGCTTGTCCAGGGGCTTCTTCAAATCAGGTACATTGTGGATACAATACCCAACATACACTGTAAGACAGCCAAAGAGATGTGGGACACTCTTATAGTGTATATGGAAGGATCTGAAGAAGTCAGACAAGATAGAAAATCCTTGCTAAATCAGGAGTATGAGAGTTTTAGACAAGGAAAGGGTGATAGCATAACTGAGTGCTATAAGAAGTTTTACAGAATAGTGAATGAACTTATGTCTTATGGAAGAGAGTTCAGTAACTATGAACTAAATGACAAGTTCTTAAGGTCCCTAACCAAAGATTGGGACACCAAGATCTGTGCCATAAGAGAAATAGTTAAGTTGGGAGAAATTCCTCCTCCTACACTGTTTGGTAAGTTGTTGTCATATGAAATGCAGTTGACAGTGAGAAAAGAGGAGGAGAAATCAACAAGAATTGAACACAAGGAAAGAACAGTTGCTTTCAAGACAGATGTCCCCAGAAAGTGCAGGAATAAGTCATCAACTCCACCTCCAGAGGTAGTTGAATCAGAATCAGATGAGTCAGTCAGCACAAAGACTGAGAGCAGTGAAAGTGATGAAGACTTTGCTGCCTTCACTAGACACTTTCAGAAATTCTTGAAGAAGAAACAGTGGAGGTCAAGACCTTCTACTTCAAAGGGAAAGGAAGTCTTTTATCAGGAGAAAAAGTCTTCAAAGAAAGACAGGAAGAGGACAAAGTCAAGCAAGGCAACTGGTTCTAAGATAGTGTGCTATTGCTGCAATAGACAGGGCCATGTTATTGCAGACTGTCCTGAAAAGAGGAAAGAATCCGGTGACAGGAAAAAGACTCATTTCAAAGGTAAGAAAGAGAAGTCTTTTGTTGCCAAGAAGGAGAAGACTCTATCAGATATCTCTTCTTCAGAAACTGAGTCTGAGGCTGAGGCCTACATAGGGCTGTTTGCTGAAGAAGAAGAAGAAGAATTCATGCAGATCATGGAGTCTATTTATGAACAAGAAGACAGTCATTGCCAAGGGCTAATGGCTTTGATAGAGAGCGCCAAAATCCTGGAGCAGCCAGGACCCAGTAAGGTACAAGGTTCAAGTTCAAGTTCAGTTTCTTGTTCTAGTTCAGATTCAGATTCTTCTTCATCAAGTGATGAGAATGTATCTGAGTCTGAGGATGATATTCATCAGCTTATAGATGAATATAAAGTGCTGTTGCAAGCTTACAAGAAAAGCAAGACCCTAGGCAAAAATCAGGCAAAGGAAATTGCTGATCTTAAAGCTGCTGCAACAGATTTTGAGAAGTCTTTTGATCAAAAACTGAATCAGATAGCCAGGTTGAAGCACATAACAGTGATTCAAATGGGTACTATATCATTTAAAAATGATCAAATCAAGAGTCTGGAGATCAATCTTCAGAAAGAGAGAGAGCTTGTTGCTAGGTTTTCTAAACCTAAATCAATGCTACCTTTAATTGATGAATTTGTTCATCATAAAGGTAAGACTGGATTGGGTTTTATTAGACCTGTAAGGACTGAACAGTCCAAGTCTAAGTCCAAGGGCAAAGCCCCAACATTCAACAAGTCTGCTGTAAATAAGACAGCAAAGACTGTACCTAAGCAAAGGTACAACAAGTTTGAATGTTGGTGTTGTGGCAAAATTGGCCATTTTGCAGTGGACTGTTGGCACAATGCTAGTGCCAAAGTGAGTACCAAACTACCTGTTGGAAAGCCAGTAGGTAGTTTTGTCAGATTGCAAACTAACAAGTACCAAGGACCCAAGAATTCTTTGGGTTCTAAGGTTCATTAATCTGTTTTGCAGGTGAGTCCAAGTGGCCATACCCCAACATGATACTTGGACAGTGGATGTTCCAGACATATGACTGGAACAAGAGGATTACTAAAGGACTATATTCCAATAAAAGATGGTCCAAAAGTAACCTTTGGTGGTTCTGAAAAAGGAATCATCAAAGGGTTTGGTAACATTTCTACAAACTTGGTTACCATTACTCAAGTGGCTTATGTTAAAGGGTTGAAACAAACCTAATAAGTATAAGTCAATTAAGTGATGTAGGATATGACATCTCATTTGTTAAAAATGGTTGTCATATCAAGAGGTCAAGTGATCAAGAGATCATTTTGACTGGTTATAGGAAAAGGAATGTCTATTGTTTAGACATTTTGGTTGAGAACAGTGGTTCTCCAGTGTGTCTTGTAGCTGATGAGACAGTCTCTTATTGTGTCAAATGGCACAAGAGGCTTGCCCATCTTAACTATAAGACTATTAGCAAACTCTTTAGCAAAGAGTTAGTGAGGAATGATCCTCAAGTTAAGTGTGTTAAAGATGATATTTGTTCAGCTTGTCAAAAGGGCAAGCAGACTAAATCCACCTTTAGAAGCATAGAAAATAAGGATGCTGTGAGGTGTTTATACCTCTTGCATATGGATCTCTTTGGTCCAATGCCAGTTCACAGCTTAGATAGGAAGGTCTATACCTTTGTAGTTGTAGATGACTACTTAAGGTTTTCCTGGGTGTTCTTTTTAAGACAGAAATCTGAAACACCTAATGTTTTCTATAACTTTGTCAAGCAAATTCAGAATGAACTAAATAGTACAGTGGTCAGAATTAGAAGTGACCATGGTACTGAGTTTCAGTCTGATAGCATGACAAAACTATGTGAAGACTTTGGGATATTTCAAGAATTCTCTTCACCTAGAACACCTCAGCAAAATGGCATTGCTGAAAGGAAGAATAGAACCTTGATAGAGGCTGGTAGGACCCTATTGAGTGATACATCACTACCAGAGTATTTCTGGGCTGAAGCAGTTAACACTGCATGCCATGTTATCAATAGGGCTACCATAACTAAAGGCCTCAACAAGACCCCCTATGAAGTTGTGAAAGGCAGGAAACCAAACCTATCCTACTTCAGGATCTTTGGTTGCAAATGCTTCATACTTAACAATGGGAAGTCTTACTTGACAAAGTTTGCTGCCAAGTCCCAAGAGGGAATTTTTGTTGGGTACAACAATAACAGTAAGGCTTATAGAGTCTACAACTTGACTACACAAGTTGTAGAAGAATCAGTGCATGTAGTTTTTGATGAGACAAAACTTATTAACAATGAGTTGTCTAGTTCTGTATGCTGCCCCACAGGTTTAACAAAGAAAATGGACAAGCTTACTATAGAAGAAGTACCTGCTGCAAGACAGCAAGTAGAGGAGAGTAGCTGTTGTCCAGGGGGAGAACTACATGTGCCAATTGCAGAAGAAATACAAGGAGAACAGCATGATGGAGATGCTGAAATGGTTCAACCAGAAGTTAGGATGCCTCCAACCAATAGGCATCTTAGAGATCATCCAGTAGAGCAGATTATTGGAGATCCAAGACAAGGGGTACAAACCAGGAGCAGAAACATGAATACAGCAGTCTACTCTAGCTTTCTATCCCAGGTAGAACCTAAAAAGTTTGAAGAAGCCATCAAAGACCCACTTTGGATTGAGGCTATGCAAGAAGAACTCAATCAGTTCAAGAGATGCAAGGTTTGGGAACTGGTTCCTAAACCTAAAGACCATAATATAATAGGAACCAAGTGGATCTACAAAAATAAGATGGATGAACAAGGGGTCATCATTAAGAATAAAGCAAGACTGGTTGCTAAAGGATATAGGCAAGAAGAAGGTATTGATTTTGATCAAACCTTTGCTCCAGTAGCCAGGCTGGAAGCCATAAGGATGTTCTTGGCCTATGCAAACTATCAAGGATTCAAGGTTTACCAAATGGATGTCAAGTCAGCATTCCTGAATGGTAATCTTAAGGAAGAAGTCTATGTGGAACAGCCTGCAGGTTTTGTTGATTCTACTTTACCTCATCATGTCTATAGACTTAGGAAAGCTTTATATGGGTTAAAGCAAGCCCCCAGGGCTTGGTATGAAACCCTATCTAGTTTCCTCATTGAGAACAAGTTCTCAAGGGGGAAAATAGATAAGACTCTATTCCTTTGGGAATCTAGAGGCAAAGTTATACTAGTCCAAATATATGTAGATGACATTATATTTGGGTCTACTGAAAGCAGCCTTTGCAAAAAGTTTGCAAAACTTATGCAAGGTCAGTTTGAGATGAGTAGTATGGGAGAGCTGAAGTTTTTCTTGGGTCTCCAAGTTAAACAGACTGAAAGTGGTTTATCCATTTGTCAGTCCAAGTTCACCCTAGAACTCATAAGGAAGTATGGTATGGATTCATCCAGTACCATGAAGACTCCTATGGGGTCAAGTATGTCTCTTAGCAAGGATGATGCAGGGAAACCTGTAGATGAAATCTTGTATAGAGGGATAGTTGGCTCCCTATTATACTTGACTGCTATTAGACCAGACATAATGTATGCTACATGTGTTTGTGCAAGGTATCAAGCCTGCCCCAAAGAGTCTCATTTGACTGCAGTCAAGAGAATATTGAGATATCTAAAGGGCACTCCCTATCTAGGCCTCTGGTACCCTAGGAATGGAGATTTTGATCTAACAGGTTATTCAGATGCAGACTTTACAGGATGCAAAGAAGATAGAAAAAGCACTACTGGAACCTGTCAATTTCTAGGTGGGAGACTAATTTCATGGAGTAGCAAAAAGCAAACCAGTGTGGCTATCTCCACAGCAGAGTCAGAGTATGTGGCTGCAGGAAGTTGCTGTGCTCAACTTCTGTGGATACAACATCAGCTAGAGGACTATGGATTTCAGGTAAGTAGAACTCCACTTTTCTGTGATTCTACTAGTGCTATTTCCATAGCTAATAATCCTGTATCCCATAGTAGGACAAAACATATTGAAATTAAATATCACTTTCTTAGGGAACATGTAGAAAGAAATGATATTGTACTTGAATATGTTAAAACAGATGAACAACTAGCTGATATGTATACTAAGCCCCTAGAAGAAGCTAAGTTCAATAGATTTAAAATTGAACTAGGAATGATAAACTTAGAATAAGTTTATAGAACTGAAATTGGCTAAGTAAAAAGGTGTCGACACATAGACAAGTCTATGTCGACACAGAATAGTGGTGTCGACACTTCAGGAAAAAGGTGTCGACACATCTAAGAAGTTGGTGTCGACACTTCAGAATGTTAGTGTCGACACATGTCAAGTAGGTGTCGACACATCCAATGTGGTGTCGACACTTAGTATTTACTCAGAATTTTCTAAGTAAAGTCTCGACAATGTGTCGAGTTATGTTGTGTCGACACATAACCAAGTGTCGACACATAAAATCTGTTGACTAAACTTGTGTCGACACATATGTGTCGAGACATTATAAGTCAGTGTCGACACTTATTGCCAGTGTCGACACATTTTTAGTTAGCTGTCCCGCCTGTTCTTCTTCAAAATCAGAAATGTATAAATAGGGTTTTGTCTTTGTTTGTCGACACGCTTTCAAAGTTTCGAGACCAAAACTACTGTGTCGACACCTCTCTTCTCTCAAGACCAATTCTACAAACCCTAATGGCACCTAAGCTTGAGGAGAATGTTAACGAAGGATATGAGCTAGTGCGCGGCGCGTTCGACGATGCAGATCAAGAAATCAAGTCGGTCGTAACCCTAGTCGCCGATTCTGGACTAGAATACCTAATGTCTGAACCAACTAAGATATGGAAGAAGGAGGTGATTGAATTCCTTAATGGAGCTCAGATAGATGAATCTGGATACAAAATCAAATCCAGAGTTCATGGTGCAAGGGTTAAGATATCCCCCAAAAGTCTGAGGAAGATTCTACAGCTTCCAAAGACTCAAGAAGAAGAAGAAGTTACAGCTTCAAGGACCAGGGAAGCTCTAACCTGGTGTGGACTTGATCCAAAAATGAAGATAGGCTCTGTGTTTAACAGGAAAGGCATGAACAGCCAAGGCAAATTCCTGTCTGAGATTGTTGGTAAGGTCTTACTCAGCAAGCCTGGAGGGCATGACAGAGTGTCTGCCTATATGTTTGGCATCATGACAAGGATAATCTTCACTCTAAAAACAGACTGGTCTATAGTTGTTTATGAGAAGATTAAGGAGAGCTTGAAGAAGCCCAATCTGGGCAGAATCATTAGTCTATACCTAGCTGGTGTGATACCAGAGGTAATGAGTACTGCTGCAGGCAGCAAGATAAACCATATGAGGAAGATGGATCTAAGGATCCTTTCAAGATGGGACAGGATGTTGTCCAAGGAGATGCCAACCCCTGAAAAGACAGTTACTGAGAAGGAGATTCCTCCAAAGAAGAAAAGGAAGACTGCTCCAGTGGCACAAGAGTCCACTAGCAGTTCTGACAGTGAAGAACAGGTTGTCTTCACTCCAGATGATCATGAGAAAGAGCCTGCAGTGCAATCTCCTGCTCCTCAAGAGGCTGCTGAGATCCAGGGGGAGCTGCCTCAAGCTAGCCCCATCCACAGGGATCACAGCTAGGGGGAGCCACCAGTTGTAGAAGCACCATCTACACTGGAAAGTGAGCAAGCCACCACCATCATTCAAGAGGTACTCACTGAACTAAACACTTTAGATTTTTCTATGGAAGATGCTGATTTATCTGATGTTAATCAGCAAATTCAGCTGCCTAGTCAAGATCCAGATGTTGTTATAGAAGACACATCTGCTGTTCCAGTAATTCCCGATCCTGTGGTTGAAGAACCAAGAACTTCTCCAGCTTCTTCACCACCAGAATACACCATGGAGGATTTATTCCTAAATCTAGACCAACAAGATTTTGACATGGACAAGGATGATGCTGAAAAAGATCATACTACTGCTGAGGGGGAGCATGTACAAGTTCTGGAAGAGCCTATTAGGCAGGAAACTGAGAAGACACCTGAAGTGCAGAAAGAGAAGCCTCAAAGCCCTAAGGATAGGGTTGACATAGCCAGCACTTCTGCCTCTGAAGATGAGGAGAGTGCTAGGGCAAAGAAGAAGAAACTGTATGTCTTCAAGAGAAGAAGTCAAAGTTATAAGAAAGCTCTGCAATCTATTGCCCCACAGCCTATAGTTCAGCAAGCTCCAACTGTTGATTATAGTGCTTTGATGATTGCCATGCAGATAAAACTGGATGAACATAGAAAAGCCATAGAGGCTTATGTGGATGAAGGGCAGAAATTCTTACAATTTGATCTAGCCCAGGACATCAAATCTATAAGGTTTGAAATGAACCTTAACAAGAAGGAAATGACTGACTGTTTTCACAAAGGTGGAAATGCAGTGGTGTATTTGGCAACACACCAGGAGAAGATCAAGGCACAGGTAGATGATATAGCATTGAAGCAAGGATATGTTCTTGAAAATTAGTTAAGAATGAATGACAACTTGACTGCTTCTCATAATGCTATAGTCACTGAGTTGAAGAACAAGGCTGCTGAACCTTCTACATCTACTGCTACTGCTAAAGCTGATTTTGATAAAGTATTTCAAGAAGAAATTTCTGCTGTAAAGACTGCTATCCAAGCCTCCCAGAAAGCCATCTCTGAACAACTTACAAAGCTCAAACCATACTTTAAAGATGGAATCAGATACTTGGATAGTCAAATCAGATTTCAAAAGGATGATGTCAGAGACCATATGGCTAGAGAAGTCATAAAGGGGGAGAGAGTTTTAGTCAAAGCTAGCTCTGATCATGCCAAATGGATATCTAATTCCATCAGAGCTACACTGGGCTATCCTCCACTCTGTGATGATGACAATGTTGCTGAATCTGGGATTCAAACTGCATATCTTGGAGGTGAGCAACCAGAGGTAGCTCAAGTGATATATCCTCCACCAGATTTTGACATGGTGCAAGCTGATATTCATCAGATGTATAGCCCAACTGAAGGGAAGTCTAATGTTATTCTGGATAAAGTGGTTCAACCTATATCAGAAGCCATGCAAGAGGCATTGCAAAAGGAAGAAGAGACAAGACTGTCAAAGAAGAGGTTTAGGGAACAAGCTGAGCAAAGGCCAGACTTTGAACAGTGGAGCCCTACCTCTAGGAATATAATATTAACTGCCTGGAAAGCTGCCAAGGATAACACTCATGACAGGAACAAGTGGTTCTCTGAAGCTGAATGGAGAAAACATGAGATCAGGCAGGAAGCAATAGTTCAGTATAGAAGGAAGGCAAAGATGAGAAAGCTACCTCCTACTGCAGTGGAGCCTAGCAAGTACTTTCCTAAGCCATATCACTATTTTGAGAGGCAGAAGATCAAAGCTGAAGAGCTCAAAAGGAAAGATCAAAAAGGCAAGAAGGCTGCTGATGCTGAAACTGTTGATGCCCCTGTCAAAGCTCAAGTTCAAGCTGGCAAGGGAATAGTTATCAAGGAACCTGAACAGAAATAGTTTAAGAATTTACTTGAAGATTATTTTGTAATCTTTTGAATGTAAAACATTTTTGTGAACCACTGAAAATGTATAAGACAAATGTTAGAACAATATGTGATCAATATATTTCATGATTGTTCTGTGAATATGTCTATTTCTTATTTATTCTGTGTTGATGTATGTGTATACATGTGTGATTTATACATGTTTATGTTTACCCTGCTGAATATAACCTGCTTTACATAATGTTGTAATTTTTAATTATGAATGGTGTATATCATTGACTAAGGGTTATGACTTCTCCAAATAGGGGGAGATTGTTGGGTACATTGGTTAAATGTACCTGATTTGAAGAAGCCTCACCCAACTCAATGATATACATCAAAATGTATTTGATGAAGTTTGAGTTACATGTGCAGGTTAAATATTTGCAGGAATAAAGCAAAAATTTCTAAGTTCATGTGTCGACACCCAGAGGGAAAGTGTCGACACTTAAGAAGGCTTGTGTCGACACCCAGGCAAGCAGTGTCGACACTTGGAGTCATTGTGTCGACACCTGGAATGCAGAGTCGACACCAGACAGAAAGTGTCGACACAAGGAGCAGTGTCGACACTCAATGCAGAAAAGTGCAGACAGAAAGTGTCGACACAAGGAGCTGTGTCGACACCCAGTGAAGTTATGTCTACACCAGAAAGTGTCGACACTTGGAGCAGTGTCGACACTCAGCAAGAGTCTGCAGAGACTAAGTACAAGTGTCGACACTCAGCACAATGTGTCGACACCAAGCAGAAGAGTCAGCACTTGAAGTAAGTGTCGACACCCAGCACAATGTGTCGACACTCAACAGAAGAGTCAGCATTTGAATTATGTGTCGACACCTAGAACAATGTGTCGACACTCAGCTGAAGACTCTACACTTGAAGAAAGTGTCGACACAAGGAGCTGTGTCGACACTTAGCAAAGAACAGAATTATCTCCAAAATATTCTAAGTACAAGTGTCGACACTAAGGGAATGTGTCGACACTCAGCTGAAGTCTCGATAGAAGAATCAAGTGTCGACACAAGGAGCTGTGTCGACACTTAGCAAGTATCAACATAGAAGACTATGTGTCGACACCAAGAAGCAGTGTCGACACTTAACAGATTCAACACAAGAAGATGTGTCGATACAAAGGAGATGTGTCGACACTTAGAAGAATTCAGTTAAAGATAGAAGATCAAGTACTTGTGTCGACACTCAATTTCAGTGTCGACACCTGAAGAAGAATCTGTGTCGAGACATACAAGGAGTTGTGTCGACACCTTGTAGACTTGTGTCGACACTTACACAGCATGTGTCGACACTTGGACTATAAGTGTCGACACTTAAAGACAGAAAGTCTCGACACTATCAGACAGTTAGAGATTTTCAAGAATTGACTGGATGACATGACAGCTGCCGTTCCAGCCGGTCTACAGCACATGTCAGAGATATCAGAAGACAGTTATGAACCGGACCAGCCGGTTACCATGAAGAAGGCCTATAAATAGGCATAGATAGTTTACAGAAACTGTTGTTCAAGTGGTTGTTCAGTTGATCACATTGTTGAAGAACAAGTTATTAAAGTGGTACACAGAGTATCAAATCAAGAAGATCTTACAGTCCAAGTGCAGATCTAAGAAGTTGGAGAGAGAGGGCTCCATCCAAGAAATCAGCCATTGGAACTGGGCTGAGAAGAAGGATTCAGATATATTCTGGATCTTAAGAAGCAGAGGTCAAGGATCAACTGCAGAAGGAATCAGTCTTATTCAGTTCTATTTCAAGAAGCTTTGAAGAAAGCTAAGTCAGATTGAATCCAGCTGAGTTCTTCCAAGAACTCATCAAGAAACTCTCAACTCCCCTCTCTTGTTTCTGAGTTGTTGAGTTAATATTTGTAATTCATTTTTAACTTGTAGGATCTTTTGGATCTGAGTGAATTGTAAGCCTGAAATTATAAAGGCTGAGGGTAGGAGTTTGAAAACTCTGAGTGTAGGCCTTGTTGGCTGAGTGTAGGCCTTGTTGGCTGAGTGTAGGCCTTGTTGGCTGAGTGTAGGCCTTTATTGGCTGAGTGTAGGCCTTGTGGCTGAGTGTAGGCTTTGAGGAAAAGCTGAGTTGTAAGGCCTTGGGCCTGAGGTGTAGGAACCAATTTGGGTTCTGAGCTAGTGGAGAAGTTTGGCCGAATCTAGTACACTGCTAGATAGGCGAAGGGGGAAAGTGGATGTACCCAAAGATTGGGGAACCACTATAAATCTTGTGTCTGCTGTGCTGTGTTGTGATTTGCTGTGTATGCTGTTTGTTTGCTGTGATAACATAGTCAGAATTCTGTGATAAATCTGTTTGCTGCCAATAAAGTGTAAAAAAGATTAGGTCACCTATTCACCCCCCTCTAGGTGTTTAGGTACTCTATTTCTTTCAAAGAGGACCGGGGGCTAGCTACCCCTTCCACAGAGGTCCGTCTCACACTTGTTTTGGTTATGTGCCGAGAGGGTCGATCTCCGCACAAGGTGAGGATGTGTTCCCACCGAGAGTACCCGTTTCTTGGGGTATGAAGGCCTAGGACGTTGGGGTGTATCCATAACCTAGAAGTGGGAGCGACCGACCCACTGTCACCGTCTGGCCACGGCGGTGAGGCCTGGGAAGTGAGCTCCTTCTCTTAACAGGTCACTATGTCGACATAGGGGATAATGATTGTGACTCATCATTCGAGAGACCGTGAGAACATCATACATGCTCATCACATCAATTATACATGATATGTTTACATGCGCTATCATCCTGGTCTGTCATCATATAACCACCGTCAGGAGGAGTTATACGATGACGGGTAAACGTACTACTTCGGTACTCTTTTTATAAACCATTGATTTCTCCAGTCACTACCTTTTAATTATTATTGCAAGATATGTTGCTTCGGCTATTGTACTAATTTTCCTTGCAGGTTACCTTCCTTGTACCCATTAGGGGGCTGGGGAGGAGCGTGGGATTTACTTGGTCATGATGTGGCTAACGTACTTTTGTACGTATCATTTTAGGGACCGATGCGCCCACCCACGGAGCAGGAGCCGATGGAGGATCGTAGGCGTGATCCCATTGAGGAGGAGCATCAGGAGCCAGTGCGGACGATCTACGAGGATTTGAGGGTATTATTTTGAGGAGGAGAGAGGATGAGTGATTTTCATTTTGTAGACTCTATGTTTGTCATCTCATGATGGATGACGCTTATACCCCTCGTGGGATCTTGTTATGGTTGCCTGTTTTCTATCATGATGATTTATCTACACTCTGTGATGCTTCCGCAAATTTTATATTCTGTGAATGATTTTCTATTTCTGATATATATAGCCTTACAAAGCGCAGGTTCCGCCACTTGGGTCGTGGGTCGGGTGAGAGGGGTGGGTCCTCTACCGAAACACGAACCTTTTGGTGGGACAAGCGCTTTGGGCATAAGGTCCTCTTGGTTTTTAAAAAGGGGACCTTACAAGGGTATCAGAGCGGAAAAAAAAAACATTCCGGATTTATAAAGAACAGTAATCACAGATGGTTCACCATCGTATGTTAATTAGTTCGAGGACGAACTATGCAACAGAAGCGTGGTGGACCATAGTAGAATCATGATGAAACATCACGTAAGTGTCCGCTAGTAAAACCCAACCAAATCAATTCTTCGACGAGTACCTACCCCTTTAGCCTAATTATATAGCTCTAACACGTATATTTTTATAATCTGGCACAGGAATTTCGGGAGCCTAGTCTCAGACTGAGAAATGAGAACACGGATGACACTGACGAGGACAGTTACACCCCCGACACGCCAGTTGATGAGTGGGCCCCTCCACCTCCTGCCGCACCTATTGGTCACGCAGTACCGGCCCAGCCGACCCCATTTCAGCAAACAGAGTTGGGGCAGACTCTTACTGCACTATTGGAAACTTTTCGGGCCTCACTACAGCAGCAGCAGCTGCTACAGGCGCAGGGCCCCACAGATGCAGAAAGATTGGTGATGTTCAGGAGCTTTCGTCCCCCAACCTACAGAGGGACAGAGACAGCCATCCAAACAGAGGATTGGCTGGAAAGGATTGAGGAGCTACTCAGGGGAATGCACTGCCCCTCCTACTATGCGGTTTCCCTAGCCACCACCCTTCTGGAGGGTTATACTAGGCAGTGGTGGAGGTCTATCCTACAGACCACTTATAGGAACCGCCGCCTGACCGATGTTTATTGGAGAAGTTTCTCTACCTTGATGATGGAGCACTTCATTTCTGGCTCTGACCGGACAGAGCTTCAGGAGCGTTTTCTTCACCTTCGGCAAGGCACTATGACAGTTACGGAGTACCAGCGGGAGTTCTCCCACCTTGCCCGGTACGCTGGCATCATGGCCATAGAGGATGAGAATCGGGCCAAAAGGTTCTTTCAAGGCCTCAACGACTCCATTCGGCAACCGTTGATGACTGCTGCTCATGCTCCTTTTGATGTTATCGTCCACCTTGCAAAGATGATGGAGGCCGATATAAAGACCACTCGAGAGAGGAACATGTTGAAGAGAATATCAGAGACACCCCAGGAACAAGATCGGAGGGTTCAGGGGAGGCATCAGCGCGCACGTGGAAATGACAGAGGAGACCATTGAGGCTACGACCGACGAGATCGCCATCAGCCACCCCGCGACCACCATCGGAGAAGGATACCCCCACCTCCCCCAGCACAGCAGAGGGCCCTCCCAGCACCAGCTTATGCGGCGGAACAACGCCCTTTTGAAAGGCGTTGTTTCCACTGCAACGAGTTGGGACATTTGCGACCTCAATGCCCCCTTTTGGCACCCAGGGAAGGGCATCGGGACAATTACCGTGGTGGAGGTCGTGGTCGGGGCCAACCTGGTAGAGGACAGCAACAACCTCCCCCGCAGGCTTATGCTTTGGACCTAGGGAGGGATCGAGCCACTGCAGACGTGGTGAACGGTACGAGTTTTATTTATACTGCACCTTAAAATGTGATGCTTTTATTACATTTGTATATACATTATCGTTTCAAAATCAATCGAAACCACAAGGATCCTTTGGATCAATGATCGGGCTGCTCGAGCGCTCTTTGATACGGGCGCCACTCGCTCCTTCGTGTCTCATGATTTCATACACCAGGAGCCAGGAGTGATTCACCTCACAGGAAACCCGTTGCGGGTACTACTCCCCGATGGATCGGAGATGATCTCCTCGGACTTATGCAGATTTCGAGTAAAGATCAGTGATCAGGAGATGGAAGTTGAAGCTGCGGTACTCCAGCTATCGGGGTTTGACCTGATATTAGGGATGGATTGGCTCGCGGACCATGCAGCACAGATAGACTGTCAGAACAGGAAGGTGACCCTCCAAGCACCAACGGGAGGAACGTTCACCTACCAAGGTATACCGTTTATTTCTCGCCTCATGCTAAATTCCATACAGGCGACGAAGGCTACCATGAGAGGTGATGAGGTGTTCGTGGTCTACTTTGAGTTGATGGAGCAGACCAAGGAATTGGCTGAAGTAAGAGTGGTAAGGGAGTTCCAGATGTCTTCCCGGAGAAGCTCCCCGGACTACCTCCACATCGGGAAGAGGACTTCAAAATCCACCTCCTCCCCGGGGCTCGTCCAGTTTCAAGATCTCCTTACAGGATGACGCCTAAGGAGCTGGCAGAATTCAGAGTACAGCTACAGGAATTAGTAGACTCGGGATTCGTCCGACCCAGTTCTTCCCCTTGGGGAGCACCCGTGCTCTTCGTGAAGACGAAGGATGGATCCCTTTGGCTCTGCATAGACTACCGAGAGTTGAACCGGCTGACTGTGAAGAATACCTATCCCCTCCCAAGGATAGAAGAGTTGTTCGATCAATTGCAGGGGGCTCGGTGTTTCTCCAAACTCGACCTCCGATCGGGGTACTATCAGCTCAGGATTGATGATAAGGATATTGAGAAGACTGCGTTTTGCTCTCGTTACGGGCAATACAAGTTCACAGTGATGCCTTTCGGTCTCACCAATGCCCCGACAGCGTTCATGTCACTGATGAATCAGATATTTGAACCTTTTCTCGACCAGTTTGTCATTGTATTCATTGATGACATTCTCGTATACTCGGCATCGGAAGAGCAGCATGTTACACACTTGGATAAGGTACTCCAAAAGTTGCGAGAGCACCACCTCTATGCGAAGTTTTTGAAGTGTGAATTTTGGCTTAAGGAGGTTGGCTTCTTGGGACACATCGTCAGCGCTAACGGTATAGCAGTGGACCCGGCAAAGATTCAGGCCGTTCGGGATTGGCCGCAACTTCGTTCAGCGGCTGATGTAAGGAGTTTTCTCGGGCTTGCGGGATATTACCGTAAGTTTGTTGAAGGATTCTCTAAGATCACCCTACCGCTAACATCATTAACAAAGAAAGATGCGCCGTTTGTATGGACACCGCAATGTGAAGGGGCTTTTCAAGAGTTGAAGGAGAGGCTTACCTCAGCTCCTATACTTACTATACCATCGGGCCAGGAGGGCTTCCAGGTGTACGCTGATGCATGCCAGCAGGGCCTAGGAGCCGTCTTGATGCAACATGGGAAGGTGGTTGCCTATGCCTCAAGGCAACTAAAGGTGCATGAGAAAAACTACTCTACACACGACCTGGAGTTGGGAGCGGTAGTCTTTGCCTTGAAGATATGGAGGCACTACCTGTACGGCGTCCGGTGTGAGGTGTTTTCAGATCACAAGAGCCTCAAATACGTCTTCACGCAGAGAGAGCTGAACCTGCGGCAGAGACGGTGGTTAGAGTTTTTGTGCGACTATGATTTCGATCTACAGTATCATCCTGGAAAGGCAAACACCGTTGCAGATGCTCTGAGTAGGAACCCTGTGGCCTCAGCTAGTTGGATGATCGACACACCGAGAGATATTGTACGAGGCCTCGAGGAGATGGGAATTACAGTGATCGCACCAGGAGATGCAGTTGCGGCCGCACATCAGCTATATTGGACAGAGATCAAGTGCGATCTTCGGGACAGGATCAGGGATGCTCAATCTGATGACCCATTGTTCGAGGACTGGATTGCCCGTTTAAAGGCCGGAAAAGAACACCTAGATTTTCGAATAAGGGACGGAATTCTCTACTTCCGCGATAGGATGTTCGCTCCTTCTGGAGGACAGTTTCGACACGAGATTTTGTATGAGAGCCACCACACACGTTACTCGATCCATCCAGGCATCACAAAGATGTATGCAGATCTGAAGAAGACATTCTGGTGGCCAGGGATGAAACGAGACGTCATCTCTTTTGTGACACATTGCCCGACCTGCCAGCTTGTTAAGGCAGAATGCAAGCACCCCGCCGGGTTACTACAGCCGCTCCCCGTCCCCGAGTGGAAATTCGAAGACATATCTATGGATTTTATCCATGGCCTGCCCCGCTCTCGGACCGGGAACGATTCTATTTGGGTGGTGGTCGATCGTTTGACGAAGTTTGCACGGTTCATTCCCCACCGCCAAGACGACGGTGTCGGGAAATTAGTGCGTCTTTTCATTGAGAATGTGGTTCGATACCATGGTGTGCCCAGGACCATAGTTTCTGATCGGGATGGCCGATTTACCTCGAAGGAGTGGAGGAGAGTTCAAGCGTATTTGGGGACCAAACTAACCTTCAGCACATCATTTCATCCCCAAACAGATGGGCAAACAGAACGCACAAACCGGACTTTGGAGGATCTTCTCCGGTTATGCCTGGTGGATAAGAAGGAGCCATGGGAGCGGCTCCTACCTTTAGTTGAATTCTCCTACAACAACACGTATCAGGCAAGCATTGGCATGGCTCCATACGAAGCTTTATACGGCCGGAGATGCCGAACTCCACTTTCTTGGGCTCAAGATGCGGATCCGAGGGCCTTGGGGCCCATTTTTATGGAGAATGTGACAGAGATTGTCCAGGTGATACAGGATCAGATGTGTGAAGCTCAGAGCCGGCAAGCCAAATACTATGATGCCCGCCATCGTCATGTTGAGTTCGCTGTGGGTGATAAGGTTTACTTGAAGATCCGCCCTCGTCACGGTGTATCTCGGCTCCGTCGACAACGAAAGTTGAGCCCAAGATACATGGGCCCATATACTGTCACGGAGCGCATCGGCGAAGTGGCATACAGGTTGGAGCTACCCCCAGAGCTTCAGGGGTTGCATGACGTATTTCACGTCTCTTCACTGAGGCGCGCACTATTACGCCCCGAACATGCTATTCAGGAGGCCCCAGGACCGGTAGAACCCGACCGATTAGTGTCCCTCAAGCCGGTGCGGATCATGGATACCGAGACGAAAGTTCTGCGACGGAAGAGAGTCCCCCTTGTCCGAGTGCAATAGGACAACTGCGGGACCGAGGAGTCTACTTGGGATCCTGAGGACCAGATGCGATAACTTTACCCCGACCTCTTCACGTCAGGTAACACATAACAAATGTATACCTCTTATTTAGGGTATAATCTCATTATGTCTTCAAAAATACTATGACCCAACCGAATTTTCGAGGACGAAAATTTTGCTAGACTTTTTAGATTTGTAACATCCCAATTTCTATTTTTTGAGCTCTTCGTGTCGTTTGACCCGCTAGAGTTCTGTGGGCTGGGTTGGCACCCAAATAGTTTGGCGATAACCTATTGGGTATTAGTGACCCAATAAGTCATTTTCTCCGCCTTCCGGGTCACACGGGTCTTATGTGACTAAACTAGATATTGAGCCTTTATTTTTGCGTAGATGGACTTATTAGCCTTTAGTAGGCCAATATACACGCGAGTAGCATGTCATTACCCTATAGTAGTCCAATTAACTCATCATGATATTTATTCACTAAGTTGAACGTCTTGAACCATGCGACGCCCAAAACATCTTTATCCGCCTAAACGCACATCAAACCACATAAACGATAACTTAATAGGAAATATGACGAGTGCACTCCTATCAACTCTGAAATTTTATCAAGATACCCTAAGGACAAATAGAGGTACTATGGACCAATAAAAATTTAATTAATCTTTTAAGAATTTATTTATTATTTGGGTAATTATTTATTAAATGTATTGGAGATTTAAGAAAAATAGCAAATGATATTATTATTCTGTCAAATTTTTATCATAGTACCCTAAGAATATTTGAAAGAGATGTATTAATTAAAATTATTTTTTTAAAATATAAATTATTTATTTTGATTTTATCATGTTGAAAACACCAAATAAATAAATAAAAATACGAAAATACTATCAAAAATTACGAAATTTTTTCTAAAAATACTTTATGATTTCCGTAGCCTGCCATAAAAATTTTGGTTTAAAATAATTAACGGATGATTAAATATCCCATTTATAAGCATCCATTAATAGGTAAAACCCCCATAATAACTCCCCCTTTCAATATAGTGGCTGGAGGTTCATCTCCTCTCCATTCTCAAGGCCTTGGGAAGGCTAAAACCGGCTGGTGTGGGCATATACATCAAGGAGGAGTAAATGCTTCTCATTAAACCCCTCACAACACTCCAAAAGACCACCCCTCCTATATAAACCCCTCTAGGGTTAGGGTTTTGATTTCCCCAGCACCATATCCCCCTAACCAGCAATAGACCCAGCCCCGGCGACCTTCCGGCGAATCTCCTCCATGAACTCCGGTGAACTCCACCGCCATGGCCGCGCGACGATCCCCTCGCCTAAACGGCACGAATGTAAGTTCCTCCGACTTCTCTCTGCCCTTAGATCCTTTTCTCGTCGATCCTTGCCGTTTCCGACCACCGGAGACGGCATTCCTGGCCATGGAAGCTTCGGACCACCCCCACGACCTCCGCCACCGTTGCGGGTTTCGACCTCGCATGGGGCGTGTGAAGGGGAGGAGTCCCCACGACCCCTTCTCAAGGCCCTTGAGGCGAAGGGGCTCGACGGAATCAGCTCCGGCGGCCTCTTCATCCGATCAAAAAAAAAAGACAAAAAAAAAGGTTTCCTGTTAAGATTTTCCGGCCACCACCGGCGGCGGCCGGCCGCCGGAAGTCTCCCCACCGGAGGCCCTCCCCGGGGTACTCTCACTGAGGATTGTGGCCGGAGCCAAAGTCCCCACCAGCGGTGGTGGGGCAGCCCGTAACTTTCCCCCTGCCTCCTGTTACAGCCACCGTAGACCTGGAGAGGTTTCTCTCCAGGTCGCAGCCGGCCGCGGCGGACGGCCGCCGGCCGACGCCCTGCCGGAGCGCCCACCCGGGCGTGTTTTGCTAGGGGTAGTGGCCGGAGCAACAGTGCTCCGGCCGGTCTTGTTACCACCCGCGCGGCCTCACGGCGGCTGCAGGCATGCAGCCACCGTGAGGCCCTATTTATTAAATAAAAAAAAGAAAAAAAAAACGATTATTATTTCATTACTCCCTCTCGGCGCACCTCGCCGGCGGCCGCGGCACCGGACCACCGCCGATCCTCATCCGCCCGGACACCCATCTTGGACGAGGCCATCGGAAGTGGTGGCCGGAGCAACCGGTGCTCCGGCCGATCACTGTAGCTCCACGGTGGCTGCATACATGCAGCCACCGTGGATCTGGATGTTCCCTCCATCCAGATTCACTGTCGCCGGCGGCGGCGGTAGGCCACCGGCCGGCACCTCGCCGAAGCTCCTTCCCGGTCGATCGCGTCATGAGTGATGGCCGAAAAAAAGGGGTGGTTCCAGTTCGCCACGTGTTAACTCCCGCACGCCGCCATCGTATTGTGCGGGGGAAAATAAATGAGTCTTTATTCAACTGCGCGCAATCATGACATTGTAATATATATATATATAATTATATCTCTCAAACCCCTGACGCACCTACTGTGGGTGGTGGCCGGGATAGGTGTGACTCCTACCGGCCGTGGGGCGATCCGCGTACGATTTCCCCCGAGCACTGCATTTTATTTTTAAAAAAATTTAGGTTGGGTTTCCTGTCCGGTCCTCCGGCTGGCTTCATTACTCGTTTAAATGAGGCGCGAGTTATATGCGTGTTTAAATTAAATTTATTAAGATCTCGTCACTGTCAAATTAACCGTACAGCCCGTACATTATACATGCCCGTATAATATATATATTCTATATATATATATACAAGTAAGAATCCGTAATATATAACCTTGTTATTTTATTCATCGTGAGAGTTTATTGATCGTTAACATGTAAACTCTCAATGAATACTTGTGAATTCGCTTACCTTGCTTCGCTATACTTGGCTGTTTATAATATTCTGTACGAGGAAATATGAGTTTATACAAATTACAACTTAGTCGTCAACATGTGCACAACTATAGTCTCTCGCCTCAGACATTTTGTGAATTGTTGGATCAAATATGTATGCTTGCTTTAACTTATTTTGATGTCAATCATGTAGTTGTTTGTAGACATCAGTATGGAGAAAATGCTGTCGTATAGTGTGAATCAAATCTATTATTGATGCAAAACTAGTGTCTCACAACTTTGAATCAAGTTCTTAACTATTTATTACGGTTATTGTTACTTGGTCATGTCATTCATTAATTATTGCATGGGAATATGGGAGGGTGCATGGTTACCGATGTGGAGGGTCCGTCGGCTTCCCCCTATTATACACTACGGGAGAAGTTTTGACGACAGACTCTATTGTTGTTGGGTGGTGAAGAGGACCGGGGGCTAGCTACCCCTTCCACAGAGGTCCGTCTCACACTTGTTTTGGTTATGTGCCGAGAGGGTCGATCTCCGCACAAGGTGAGGATGTGTTCCCACCGAGAGTACCCGTTTATTGGGGTACGAAGGCCTAGGACGTTGGGGTGTATCCATAACCTAGAAGTGGGAGCGACCGACCCACTGTCACCGTCTGGCCACGGCGGTGAGGCCTGGGAAGTGAGCTCCTTCTCTTAACAGGTCACTATGTCGACATAGGGGATAATGATTGTGACTCATCATTCGAGAGACCGTGAGAACATCATACATGCTCATCACATCAATTATACATGATATGTTTACATGCGCTATCATCCTGGTCCGTCATCGTATAACCACCGTCAGGAGGAGTTATACGATGACGGGTAAACTTACTACTTCGGTACTCTTTTTATAAACCATTGATTTCTCCCGTCACTACCTTTTAATTATTATTGCAAGATATGTTGCTTCTGCTATTGTACTAATTTTCCTTGCAGGTTACCTTCCTTGTACCCATTAGGGGGCTGGGGAGGAGCGTGGGATTTACTTGGTCATGATGTGGCTAACATACTTTTGTACGTATCATTTTAGGGACCGATGCGCCCACCCACGGAGCAGGAGCCGATGGAGGATCGTAGGCGTGATCCCATTGAGGAGGAGCATCAGGAGCCAGTGCGGACGATCTACGAGGATTTGAGGGTATTATTTTGAGGAGGAGAGAGGATGAGTGATTTTCATTTTGTAGACTCTATGTTTGTCATCTCATGATGGATGATCTTTCAGGACGCTTATACCCCTCGTGGGATCTTGTTATGGTTGCCTGTTTTCTATCATGATGATTTATCTACACTCTGTGATGCTTCCGCAAATTTTATATTCTGTGAATGATTTTCTATTTCTGATATATATAGCCTTACAAAGCGCAGGTTCCGCCACTTGGGTCGTGGGTCGGGTGAGAGGGGTGGGTCCTCTACCGAAACACGAACCTTTTGGTGGGACAAGCGCTTTGGGCATAAGGTCCTCTTGGTTTTTAAAAAGGGGACCTTACACAATATACACGGGTCTGCGCGACGTAATCCCTCGTTGAGCAGATCAATGTGTTGGCCTACGTGTACTCTCTCTATTGGAGTGTACTTATCTTCAAGTACAGGGCCGTGACAAAGCAAGAGCAAACAAGGAACAAGGATGAGTCAAAGAGCAGCTCATGGGTGGAAAGACGAAAAATCGTCTAAGTAACAATCGACGAGAATCACCAAGTGATTCTCGCCGAATCGTCGAGAATCACTGGCTGATTCTCGTCGTCTCTATCCGGCTACATCAAAGCGTGCAAATCTGTCGCCAAGTCATAATCGTCAAGAATCATCAAGTGATTCGGCGAGAATCACTAGTGATTCTCGCCGAATCGTCGAGAATCACTGGCTGATTCTCGCCGACTCGTCGAGAATCACCTTCGATTCTCGCCGATTTTGACTTGGGCGATTTTCTGGATCCCGCTGGACCGGATCAAATGTTAAGACGCTGTTTTGAACCGCTTCTAGGGTTTCTTCTGGTGGGACCCACAACAGTCATAAAGAGGTATTCTACTGTATAAATACACGCATATTTTTGAACAGTAAAAAGACACATAGAAAAATGAAAGCCGAGCCGCCGACCTTGACCTAGATCGTGAAATCCGCTCCGCCTCCATCGCCGCTCGTGCCAGTAGATCGCCGGCTTTGATCGTGGTTGCTTCCAAATCTCCCAGCGACAGAAGCTCAGCCAAGCACAGCGTCTCACGCGTCTAACCAGAGATCCTTTGTCTCTTGATTCGTTGATCGGGAAAACCTTCCCCTTCCGAATCGATCGAGACGATCGATCCTAGTGTGACCGTTGGAAGACCTTGCTAGCTTTGCTACAAAGATTGAATCTCCAAAGACCAGCCGCTACACTCCGTTGTCGCCGCCGATCCCGAGAACCAAGCCGCCGCCCTTCTTACCGCCGCCGGTTTCGGGGAGATTCTCTCCAAGAGATATCTAGGGTTGTGGACTCTTCGTTGACTTCAAGAACACGTCATCGAACGAAGAGGGACACCTTAGTCTCCAAAAGTTGTTTATATTTCTTGTACATTCTATTTTCATTTTTGTTGTAAAGGAACGTTGGTTCCTAGTTGTAAGGGTTGGGTGCAACCCGTGTTGTGGGAGTGTTGACTCCTACGTGTGGAAGGGTTCCTTCCGTTAGTGCAAGAATTGGATTTCAATCCTGTTGGTGAAGTGACCGAGTCGTCACTGGTTGGGAGATAGGTCGAAGGGGGAAAGTGGATGTACCCAAATCGGGGAACCACTATAATTTGCTTGTGTCCTTTCTGTGCTGTGCTGTTTTGTTTTCTTGTGCAGGTACAATTTAAATTCCGCAAAAACGCTGCACGTCACCTATCCCCCCCATAGGTGAAGGTAGTTGACACTAGGTGGACTTTCAAGTGGTATCAAAGCCAGGTTACTCATCAAATAGGTTAACACCTTGAGTAGAATCATGCCACCAGTGTCAAAAGCATGGAGCTGGATCATGGGGTCTCTCCACTAAGACTTCCCACGTGCACAAAGGAGTATTATCCCGTCTGGAAGATGAGAGTGTCCTATCACCTGGAGGCTATCGATCCTCGAGCATCTCTCATCTTGGAAGAGGCTCCATTCATTCCTATGAAGACCTCCGGCTCTGGAAAGAATATCCATATCCTCAAGTGTATTATTGAGATGTCGGAGACTGAACTCTCATTATTTAATCTGGACAAGATGATTCGTCAGATCATCATGGATATCTTTTCTGGACCTTCTTGATCTAGATTGGAAAAGTGTGGGACGGCCAAATCTATGTGGGTAACCATCTCAGATCTCATGGGGGGATCAGAGAAAGCAGGGATCTGCTGTCAGCAAGAGGATGAAGCCTATGTGGGGGTCCTCGCCTCTGAAGATGAAGGCAAGGATCAATTGGACAGCATCAGGGCTCCGATGTCCTTGTTAGAGACTGAAGAAGAAATTGAGGAAAGCAGTTTTGATGAAGCTGACACAACGGTCTCTGGCGATAGTGACAATAACTCTGAAGAGCAGGTAACTTCTTCATCTTGCCCCTTTTCTCTTGAAGTTCCTGAAGACAGGAATTGTCACCCTTCAAAAAATCCTGATTCCCTGAAGAGAGCCCTTCAGAAAAGTAATCTACTTGTTGAGGAGCAAGCTCAGGAGATTGCTCGACTGAAGATCTTATTGGTTCTCCAATTGGCATCCAACAAGGTCAAGGACTCTAAAATCTCAGATCTAGAGAGTAGTCTAGAGAATGAGAAAAGGATAGTATCCAACTTTTCCAAGGTTGATGCTATCAAGAGAAAGGAAGAAAATGGGTGGATCTCCCGAATTATCAATTCTTGGAGAAATGGGGAAACGGTATTCAGACCCCCCACTCCAGGCAGGAAGGGTACTCATCATGCCTTCAGGTATGCTCACAGGAACAACCATGGTCACTGCAAGGGTGATTTGCCCTCATGTGGAGACACCCATAGTGCAAGGGCTTTCATGGCCACCCTTGAAAGAATACCTAAGGCTCATTCTAAACCCTTTGTATTCTCGGCCACTGCCCCAACTCGGCATGAATCTGCTGGTATCAACTCTCAGTGCGCTCCTCACCTCCCTAGGACACAGGAAAGGGAGGTTAGAAGTCATACAGTTAGTTCTCATGGGGCCTCTGGAAGGGTGCTGACTGAAAGGAAGGCACCACCTCCCAGGCCTCATGACGCTCGCTACATGCATTCCTTCCACCCTTCCAAGTGTCATAGTGGAAGAAGAAATTTTGTGAGCAGATCCGGCTCTATCCCGTTTGGACCTAGGACCATGACTACCTCAGTCACTGGATCAGGTCAGAAACGGAGGTACAACATTCACACGTGTTGGTGCTGTGGCAAGGTGGGACACTTTGCCATAGACTGTTGCCATAGACTGTTGGGACACTTTGCCATTCACACGTGTTGGTACTGTTGGCACAACCCCTCTGTGTCAAGGGCAAGGGCCTATCCACATCTTCTGGGCAGAGGTAGTCTTCCTGACAGGATTTCTGAGGGAAGGCATTCGAGTTTTTATGCTAACAAGAACCTAGGACCCAATACATATTGGGTTCCTAAGGTAAGGTAACTCTCTTTTGCAGGGTAGTCTAGGTTCCCGTAAATATGATGGGAACTAGACAGAAGATGTTTCAAGACTGAATTGGAACACGTATTTGGAATAACAGAAGTACTCTCTACAATGGTATACTCAAATTGAACACCTGGTATGCTTTAACCAGAGGGGCTAAATGATAAATCTCATAATCCCAGGTATTTTTGATCAGCTCCAATACTTGAGTCATATTGTGTCGACATTTACATATATATATTTATATATATACACATATATGTGTGTACACCTAAGGAAAGGTTAACACTGTAAAATAACCCTTAGATACATTATTAAAGATTTATCTGTAAATTCACTGGTAGATTCGAGAAGAAACATCTACAGGCATAAATCAGTTCACTGAAAATTAAAGAAGATACGTCATTGGAAATCACTAAAACTTACAATTGACATCAAGAAATGTATGGAAAAACCCCGTTCAAACCCTAAATAGATTGGTATTAAGAAATATATATATATTTAGAAGATTTTTAAACCGTCTTAATATCAGAAGATTTCGAGAATCCGGCATGCCTCTTAACCCGTAGATTCCTATTGAAGAATCCCTTCGATTTCGATTTAGAAAAACTCCCGCCGATCCCTCGTATTTCGCATGAAAACCCGTCGATATCGCGCAGGAATCACGCCGACCCTTCATATTCCTCATTTCCGTCGAAGTTCCTCATTTCCGTCGATATCCCGCAGGAATCCCGCCTCCTCTTCCGTCGATATCCCGCAGGAATCCCGCCGCTTCTTCCGTCGATATCCCGCAGGAAACTCGCCGATTCTTCCTTCCGTAGATCACTCCTCTCGCGTCCATGGTGCTCGTCCAGGGATTTCTCCGCGGTTTCGATCAAACAAAGTCGCGAGCGCCTCCAGGTTTTCCGTCGTCTCCGTCGATTCTCACCTCCTACGCTTTTGGGTAACCACATCCTCACCCTTACAGTGACTTACTGTTAGTGTAGCTTCCCTCTTGATTTCTGATTAGGCATAGTCTTGGGATTCCCTCCCTAGGTTTGCAATGGCTCCAAGGACAACCGCCGGCCTGGTCACTGGATGTGAGTTGGTTCGAACCGGGTTCTCACATGCCTCGGATGAGTTCAGAAACATCATCATGCTTGAAGAGGCTGGACTCTCTTTTATACTGGAGCACCCCTGCAAAATTTTGGACAAGGAAGTGATGGAGTTCTTCGCAACTGCCAAACTTAGGAATGAAGACTCTATCATCAAGAGTAAGGTTGCAGGTGCAAGGATCAAGTTGTCTGCAAGCAAATTGACCCAATACTTGCAGCTCAGTAGTTCTGAGCACGAGGATTATCTGGAGGAACATGATAAAGCCATGACATTGTTATTCTGTGGACTAGCTAGAGGGACTAGATCGATAAAGCGAAAGGAAATGAATGAGGAGGGGAAACTTTTGTCCGACATCATTGGGAAAGTACTGATATGCAAACCCGGCTCACATGACCACATCTCAGCTGACATGTTCAAGATCCTTGTGGCGATTGTCTGCAGAAAGAGATTCAACTGGGGGGCTATGCTTTTTGAGAAGATTAAGGACACTCTAAGATCTCCAAGTTTTGGAAGAATCATCAGCCTATATCTCAATCAGCTAAACGGAGATAGGTTCGACATGAGTAAAGGAGTTCCATTACATTATTTGAAGAAAATGGACTCCAGCGTATTTGACAGATGGGAGCGACGCATCGGGCAGGCTGCAGTGGTAGTAGAATAAGAAGAATCTCCTGCCGAGGACAGAACCGTAGCAGATTCCGTGGATATTCCCAGTGAAATTCCTGATGCACTGACTGCAGGAATTGAGGGGGAGCCTCTACCCGCTTCTGCTAATATCATATCTGGCATCTCTCAAATAGCTAGAGATGCAGTTGCGGATCTGCAAGAAGAAAGTGAAGATGTGATGGAAAATGAGGCGGCCCTGAACGTGAATGATCTAGGAGCCGGAGGTAATGTAGAGGAGAATGATGAGGAAGGTTTGGAAGATGATGCAGTTGAGAATGATTTCATGGATGATGAGTATGAGGAAGAAGGAAATGAGAGACAGGAAGTAATGGATCCTCAGGATAACACTGAAGTTCCATCTGAAAAGCAAGCCCCTGAGATAGTTCCTGAGAAAATTAGTGCAATAGTGGAGGGGGAGTCCTCTCAGCAGAGGCTGCTAAGTACTTCCAAGAAATCTACTGAGGATGCAAGTATTCCCCCTTTAGAGACTGTGCTAGTGTCCAGCTCTACAAGTGAATCTGCTGAAGAGCAAGGCCAAGGAATGCCTCAGGATCATCCACTACGAGCTGATCTAGCTAATCACACAGTGAATGTTATTCAAGGTATCGTGGATGAGCTCAAAACGTCTTTTGAGCAAGCTCAAAATAAAATGTTAAAAAGAATTAAGAAATCTGAGAATCTCATGCTCAAGAATGGTGTGGAAATCAATCACAAACTGGATTTGATGGAAAAGAAGTTTGAAGACAAGTATACAGCAGCCGACAAAGCTGTAACTCTTCTTATGGACGGGTTGAAAAAGAACACCGATACTCTCGTAGTAGTTAATCAGAATGCTCATGTAGTAGCAAATAACATTCAAAAATTTGATGCCAACATGGTGGTTCTTAACGAAAATCAACAAGCCTTGATTACTGAGTTCTCCAAGACTACAAAGCACATTGATGAGTCCCTACATTCTTATGCAAACTCCATTGCCGTCGAAGCCAAAAAGGGGGAGCAAGAATATACAGCTAAGATGGCCAGGCTTCAGGAAATCATAATCAAAAATTTTGAACAGTCAAACATATATGTTTATGACAGTTGCTGGTGGATGCTCAAACAGGTGCTAGGCACCAATATCCCTGAAAATCCTGAGGGTAATCCTGCTCCTGAAAATAATACTGCGGCTGATGAGGGAGCAAGTGCTGAAGAAGTTCCTTTAAGTGAAACTGATGCTCAAAGGGCTGCTAGGGCCACCTCCAAAGCAAAACTGATGGCCATGTTTGACCAAGGAGCCCTAGCAAAAGCTAGGGACAAGAGAAAATCTCAAGAAGGGACATCTAAGGAAACGCAAGCTGAAAAGAAAATCAGATTGAAGGAGGATGAAGTAAGGAACGAAAAGTGGAGTCCGGTATCAAAGAGTATTATCTTGGACACGTTCTGGCTACAAGAAAAAGGGGAAATCAATCGGAACGACGTATACAGCAAGCATGAGTGGGAGCTGCACAAGACATATGAAGCTAAACGGAACATCTTCTTCAGGACCAACACTACAACAGATAAAGCTCCTCCTCCCAGATACTATCCAAAGCCCAAGGAGTACGTTGAGAGTCAAAGAAAGAAGTTCTTGGATCAAAAACACAAGGATGACCTAGCCAAAGAGAAATAGACATAAGTTTATAGCTTGTCATTTTATCAAGAACACATTTATCTTTTCTTATTGTTATATGAACAATTTTGGGAATATATATATATATATATATATATATATATATATATATATATATATATATATATATATATATATATATATATATATATGTATGTATGTATATGAATTTATGATTGACTCAAGCTTTGATCTGTTTGCCTTTATTTCCTTGTGCCGTATCTTTAAATTCTATATGCTGTATATATTATCTGGATGGTGGTATTCATCTTAACTAGTAGGATTTTGGCTTCGTCAAATAGGGGGAGATTGTTGGGTAATGTATCCACAATTACCTGGATTTGAGGAAGCCACCTGTCAAGCTAAGATGAATTCACAACGTATTTGATAAAATCCTTCAAGTTGTGCTTGCTGTTATTCCACGCTAAGTACACACCAATGTCAGGGTGCAGTAGGTCAATATACACGGGTCTGCGCGACGTAATCCCTCGTTGAGCAGATCAATGTGTTGGCCTACGTGTACTCTCTCTATTGGAGTGTACTTATCTTCAAGTACAGGGCCGTGACAAAGCAAGAGCAGACAAGGAGCAAGGATGAGTCAAAGAGCAGCTCATGGGTGGAAAGATGAAAAATCGTCTAAGTAACAATCGACGAGAATCACCAAGTGATTCTCGCCGATTCGGCGAGAATCACTAGTGATTCTCGCCGAATCGTCGAGAATCACTGGCTGATTCTCGCCGTCTATATCCGGCTACATCAAAGCGTGCAAATCTGTCGCCAAGTCATAATCATCGAGAATCATCAAGTGATTCGGCGAGAATCACTGGCTGATTCTCGCCGAATCGTCGAGAATCACTGGCTGATTCTCGCCGACTCGTTGAGAATCACCTTCGATTCTCGCCGATTTTGACTTGGGCGATTTTCTGGATCCCGCTGGACCGGATCAAATGTTAAGACGCTGTTTTGAACCGCTTCTAGGGTTTCTTCTGGTGGGACCCACAACGGTCATAAAGAGGTATTCTACTGTATAAATACACACGTATTTTTGAACAGTAAAAAGACACACAGAAAAACGAAAGCCGAGCCGCCGACCTTGACCTAGATCGTGAAATCCGCTCCGCCTCCGTCGCCGCTCGTGCCAGTAGATCGCCGGCTTTGATTGTGGTTGCTTCCAGATCTCCCGACGACAGAAGCTCAGCCAAGCACAGCGTCTCACGCGTCTAACCAGAGATCCTTTGTCTCTTGATTCGTTGATCGGGAAAACCTTCCCCTTCCGAATCGATCGAGACGATCGATCCTAGTGTGACCGTTGGAAGACCTTGCTAGCTTTGCTACGAAGATTGAATCTCCAAAGACCAGCCGCGACACTCCGTTGTCGCCGCCAATCCCGAGAACCAAGCCGCCGCCCTTCTTACCGCCGCCGGTTTCGGGGAGATTCTCTCCAAGAGAGATCTAGGGTTGTGGACTCTTTGTTGACTTCAAGAACACGTCATCGAACGAAGAGGGACACCTTAGTATCCAAAAGTTGTTTGTATTTCTTGTACATTCTATTTTCATTTTTGTTGTAAAGGAACGTTGGTTCCTAGTTGTAAGGGTTGGGTGCAACCCGTGTTGTGGGAGTGTTGACTCCTACGTGTGGAAGGGTTCCTTCTGTTAGTGCAAGGATTGGATTTCAATCCTGTTGGTGAAGTGACCGAGTCGTCCCTGGTTGGGAGATAGGTCGAAGGGGGAAATTGGATGTACCCAAATCGGGGAACCACTATAATTTGCTTGTGTCCTTTCTGTGCTGTGCTGTTTTGTTTTCTTGTGCAGGTACAATTTAAATTCCGCAAAAACGCTGCACGTCACCTATTCCCCCCCCCCCATAGGTGAAGGTAGTTGACACTAGGTGGACTTTCAGTTTGATCCAAGGAGTTAGGGTAGATTCACATAGGGCCGACTAAAGGGTTCAAGTCAAACTTAGAAAAATTTATTCAGAATCAGGCGTGGAGTGAACTCAATGCCATTCGATGAAGCATCGAGTGAACTCGATGCCATTCGACAAAGCGTCGAGTGTGTCGAGTGAACTCGACGCCATTCGACAAAGCATCGATTGCATTGAGTGGACTCAACGTCATGCTCTTTGACTTAGAAAAACTCTTTTTTGATCAACAGACGTCAAGTGAACACGACGTCATTCGATGATGCGTTGAGTGCATCGAGTGAACTAGACACCATTCGACAAAGCATCGAGTGTGTTGAATGGACTCAACACCATGTTCTTTAACTTAGAAAAATCGTTATGGATCAACAGGCGTCGAGTTCACTCGACGCCATTTGACAAAGCGTCGAGTGCGTTGAGTGGACTCAACTCCATTCTCTTTAACTTAAAAAATCATTCTGAATCAACAGGCGTCGAGTGAACATGGCGCCATTCGACGAAGCGTCGAGTGCGACGAGTGAACTCGACACCATTCGATGAAGTGTCGAGTGCGTTGAATGAACTCAGAGCTATTTGACAAAGCGTCGAGTTCATCGAGTGAACTCGACGCCATTCGAAGAAGCATCCAGTGATCTCGATGCTTCTGGACTTTGGATATTTTTTGGTCTGGTTCACCTAGATGGCTGAACCGGATTTTCGGGATAAAACAATGATATCGTATTTGAACCTGATCTCTTCAACAAACTATTTAATACATTGATCATCCCAAAGAAGACCTATTTAAAGCAATGATTAGCGGTACATTACAAGGGTGACACGTGGAAAGCAACTTAAACCCTAATTCTTTTTATAAACAAAGGGAAGAAACGAAACCTAACTGTTACTCCCATTTCTGCCAAGCCCGGTGTCACCATTGTTGAGCCAGAGGAGTGGGAAACAACTCTTGGAGATAAGCTTTAACCGGAGAATTGAGCTTTGGAGCTAACTCGCTGGAGCAAGGATCGGCCATGGCTCACCACAACCGCACCAGCCTCCAAGCACGATTAAGAGTCTGTTTCTCCTCCCCTCCCTCGGTGCTAGTATTCTAGATCCACTAGGATAGATATCAGGATCAAATGAGCCTGATTTAATGAGAGAGGGAATATTCCGAGCTTTTCTTCTTGATCGGGTTTGCTGGAGGAGCCGCCTCCAGCGGCCATGTCGTCGGGAAACGCCAGCCGCCATGTAACACCCCAAATCCCAATTTGGGTTCAGGATTGGGTGACACGGCCTGGGACACGGGCGTGTTCCAGGGCATGTCATGCTCGGGTTGAGTAGCCTCTCGAGTGCTCGACGAAATGCACTCGAGAAGTTCTTGAGAGGGAACATGCTCTGCGACATGGGCGTGTCAGAGGACATGTCCTCCTCGGGTCATCGAACTCCACTCGATGAATACACGACAGGGCGTGTCTGCAGCCGTCTAAGGGTACACGACCAGGTCACTGGCCGTGTCATGCTCGGGAGCAGCCAGGATTGCGTGTGCTGGTGCACACGGGTGTGTCCTAGGACACACGGCCTGTGATACGGGTGTGTCACGAGCCATGTCTCGCTCGGGTTGAGTTGGTGGTGTGCTGTTTGAGGTATACGGCTCCTAGACATGGGCATGTAAGATGTGACACGGGCGTATAGGATGTGACACGGGCGTGTCACATGGCCATATACTGTTTTTGATTTAGTCGGTTGTGTGCCGCTTAAGGGACACGGCCTGTGACACGGGCGTATCACAGGGCGTGTCAAGCCATGTGCAGCCTAGTTCTGAGCAAATCAAGGCCGTTCGTTTCCTTCATCCTGGATCCAAGGGACCAGACCATTCCATGCTGATATAAGAGATTGGAAGCCTCATCTTCCATTTATTTCTCCTTCTTCTCAAAGAGCTAGAGAGAAAGAGAGAGGGAGCAATGGAGGAAAGGGAGAAGGGAGAAGGCTGCCGGAGAAGCTTCAGCGGGCTGATTCATGAGATGAGTGCGGATTCATGGAGGCAAAGCCGTGGCGGTGATTTCCATCCGGCTAGTTCATGTCTCCAAAGCGACCGTCAAGGGTAATGATCTCCTTTATGGACAATCGAAGCCCTTTCTTTATGCATATGCATGGAATCCTTCACCAAGAGGTGGAAAGCGTAAGTGATTCCAAGTTGAGTCTGCATCTAGAGCCGGAAGTGTGTAGTACGGCGTAGGCATGCTGTGTGAAGCCCATACGGACGGTTAGTCTGGATTGGTGATGGTTATAGTGTGAACCAGAGAAGACTCTGTGTTGTATGTGATGCCTATGAATTGTGGTGACTGTAGCTCTATTGTTGTAAGCTCTGATTTTATGTTGATCTTGGATGCTTTGGATAAGCTCCTTATGGTGTGAGCGCGGTGAGCGCTAATTGCTCTGAGAGAGCGAAAAGATGTGGCTAATCAGGAGGGAAAGCAGACCCGCGTCATGTGGTGTGTTACTGACGGATTGAGCACGGGAAAGGCTGACCTGCCCCCGGTTGTTTTGGGAGATCGATTGGTGGCGAGCCTAGGGGATGAGAGATAGAACCGGCTTGCTGCACCACAATGGTGGGTCGATCTGAATAGGAAATGCTCATGTTTGTCGTGAGGTTCTCACCGCTAAGTGGTTTGGGCAAAATATCGCTAGCATACGTGTTGGTGGACTTGGACCGGCCAGCCAATAAGTTAATAACCTCTAATCGGTGGTGTTGCCACGGAGTCCGGCACACCGTAAGGTGCCCTAAGTGCACGGAGAATCGGGCGGAGGTCGGCATTTGTGATACTGTTGTGATACTTGCTGTGATAGCTAGATATTTGGCAATGCATATAGGAAAGGAACCACTGCCCCGGGTAAGGGGTAGAGTCGTTATAATTGGTCAGATAATGCTGACCGTTACTTTGTTTACCGCTCATGGGGTGGATGTCTAATTGCAGGTGCTGATGGGTTGAATCGAATTGAGCAGAATGAAGCCTTACTGCTTAAAGGCCCTTGAAGGTCGTGTGAAGAATTCTTGGATTTCATGTGTGGCCGTCTTGCGTGCCGATGTATGGAGCTCTATATTTGTGAACAACAACTTGTAAGGCCTTAAGGCCATGAGCGTGTGTGTGTTGTATACATTCCTGGTTTATATATAAATATTGAGTTTATATATTAGTGGACATTCATGTGATTGAATTCTTACAACTTAAAATGCTACGGTAGAATGCTCTGAGTTAGGATACGAGTAGAACATAATTTGATATTCACACATAATTCCGCCGTTTGTCTGTGAAATATGGAGTGGGGCCCCGGCCGGACCCACCGTTATATTCCGTGTGATGAATGGAGGCGTTACAAAGTGGTATCAGAGCCAGGTTTGAGATTTGTGGGAGGAAGAACGTAATTGAACTCAAGAATGTCCACTAGGAATGTAAATACATGCACTTGAGGAGCGTGAGCGTGTAGTCAATGTATGTTTGTCTTTATAAACTGGACGTAACTGGTGTTTTGTACATTGATAGGTGACGAGAAGTGGTGCCGGGCAGTCTGAGCCCCAGCATTTTGATGACAGTGCGGCACCAGTTGAAGCGCCTACCCCTCCCTCGGCGGAGACCATACGTGTGGTGACTGAGACGGAGCTCGCGATATTGCATGCACAGCCTACTAGGCAGGCAAGGCCTGTAGGGGTGCCATTACGGCCCGGGGCAAGGCAAGAGCGTGTTGAAGCTGTGGTGGATGAACAAGCAGCTAACGAGTAATTAAAGCGATTTATGGAATTTCATCCACCTATGTTTGGAGGAACGGGTTCCCCAACGCAGGCAGAAGATTGGCTTGCACGAGTGAAGAGAATCTTGGCAGCAATACGGACTATGGAGGCATAGAAAGTTACTTTAGCCACTTTTCTGTTGGAAGGCGATGCAAGGCTTTGGTGGGATGAAGTAGAATTGCACTACTTGGCAGGTCGAGGATTGGAAGAGATATCGATCGAAGAATTCTCACGATTATTCCGAGCCAACTATGTGCTAGTGTCGCAACAGATTGCCATGGAGAATGAGTTTCTACGTCTGGTGCAGGGTGCGAGTGATATTGTGTTGGATCCCTAGTTGGATTTGGGCTAGGTTCACTAAACTAGGATGTTTGACCCAACTTGTATAGCCAGGGTTATGTTTGTGTCCTAGAGTTTAGGCCATGTCCTTAGAATAAACACTACATGGACCAGCAATCTACAGATTACAGAAGACTCAGGACTTAGAGAAATTTTAAAGACTCGGGAAATGAGTTCGATGTTCGTCGAACTCGGCTCGACGAAAGTCGTGCTCAGCTCGACGAACTCAGAGACAATTCTCTGAGCTGAGCTCGACGAACGTAGTTCTTAGGTCGACGATTTATGGATACTCTACTTCAAATATTTTAAGTCTAGAATCATACACCAGTCGACAAATTCATGTTCTCAGCTCAACGAACTTGGACCACAGTCTCGACAAGTTGTATCAAGAAGCTGTTAGCAGTTCTCAGGTCGACAAACTTAATTCTCAGGTCGACGAACTTATTTCTCAGGTCGATGATTTCTGGATACTTTACTTCTACACTTCTAAGTCCAAGAAACATTTCACTGAACTCCAGTCGACGAAGTTAGAATCTCAGCTTAACAATCTTGATGCATAGAATTGGCAAGGTTCTAGAGAAAGCAGTTATCTGTTCTTAGGTCGATGATCTTGGATCTCAGGTCGACGAACAACAATTATCTGGTCGACGAACACAACTTCTCAGCTCGACGAACTCAGGACCCAGGTCGATGAATTCTGTTCTTCACTCGATGATTTTTGTGCAATTCTAGACATGGACTTTTCCTCCCTCTGTCCTTAATTTATTGCAGTAATTCATGAGTAATCAATGCTTAATATTCTCTAAATATTACCATTAGAAGCAGCATTGATTATGACCTTCATCTGGATTATTACTTGCTGATTTCCAATGGGACATTTGAGGAAATCAATCAATGCAGACATTCTCAAGGCCGTCAGTAATCAATGCTGAAGATATTCAAAATTCAGAAGGAAGATTTCATGGAAAATATAAAAGAATTTTTATTCTTCCTTCTCGAGACAACAAAAGCGCATAACACACAGATAATCACTGAGAGATCAAGAATTTGAAACAGTACAAGCAATACACAGGGCAATACAACAGTAAAGAAATAAAAGCCCCAGACCAGAGAAATAACAGTAGTTGAAGAAGAAGAAGAACATCCATCCAAAATCAAGAGTCTTCATCCTTCTTCATTCCAGGATTCTTCAAGGATAACAATAACTCTATCAGTCAAGAAGTTCCTGGATATCTTCTGGTCAAGGCAAAAGGACTGAAGGCCTACTCAGCCTGAAGCAAAGCTCCAACCTTCCTGAACAAATCAATATCTCAGGGGGAGCTTTCTTAACATCAAAAAATCCACTAAAGTATTCTTAGTTGTATTTGAGAAAGAGAAGACATCATCACTCTCTCACCCTCACTGTAAAAAAGGTTATTTAACTTCTGTCAAAAGTTATTCCTGGTTGCAAGTCACCTGACCAAAAGACTTGGGATTGGTTTTTGAGCACCTAAGCAAAAGCTCATTGGTCGCAGTCACCTGATCAAAAACCTGAGTGGATTCCTACCAGGGTGGTAGAAGAGTGGATGTACTCAGGTTGGGGAACCACTATAAAATTCTTGTGTTGTCTGGTTGCCATCTTTTTCTTTTGTTCTTGTTGTGGCTGTGCTAGTTAGGTTGCTGTGTCTGTGCTAGTTAGTTCATATTTGTTGTGCCTGTGGTAGATTATTTTATCTTAGGATTGATTTTTATTTACAGCAAAAATCATTAAAAGTTTCAAGATACTCTAACCCCCCTCTGGAGTATATCAGATCTAACCCTAACTTTCATATTGATACGTACCTGCATGAGTTTACTCGACTGGGGCGCTATGCGGGGTATACCTTCGCTGAGGAAGCGCAAAAGACGAATCGATTTTATGAGGGACTGCATGATGAGTTGAGGTTGGCACTCCTGAGTTCGATGAACTAAGGCTTCCAAGCGTTGGTTGATACAGCCCGTGCGTTGGAGAAGGATTTGAAACGGGTGCACGATAAGAAGAGCTTGGCGGTGGAGAAGCCGAAATTCAAAGTTTCACAGTCGGAACAGTCAGAGTTTAGGAGACGAGACAAAAAGAGGTTCAGGCCTGTTGAACCAACTATTTCTTCGGGAGCAACATATGGGCAAGGATGAGTTGAAACACACACATGTTTTAAATGCGGGAAGCAGGGGCATATAGCCCGTGATTGTTGGAGCGGCCCTCCAAGGAGTGAGAATACGGCAAGGGCGTCCTATGAAGAAAAGGGTAAAGCAGTGGCCGAGTCATCTGCATCCCGGACACAACCTCGACTGCATAATCTTGAAGTGCAAGAGCTGCAAAGCTCAATTAGTGAGATACAACCACACGTGTTTAGGTTAGAACTTCAAGAGGCTATCAAACGACTTATGAAAGATGATGCGGGTGAGCAGAGGTAGAATGGAAGAGTGAACTGTTTACTTTGGTGATGTAAATAGATATTGTACATAAGGAATGAATAATGAGATGGTTGTGCACACCTTGTGTCATCTAGGTGATCGTTTGATCAAGGTGTATGTAATAAGTGTGTGACTTTATGGCTGGAGATGTGGTGGATATATGTCTGTCATATTTGTTTTGGATATGTGTATATTATGCTTGTTTTATGTGAAGCTGTGGGGCGAGACAAGCTGCAGCTCTGAGCTCTAACCCGGATCGTTTTGTTAAGGAACGACGTAGTTATGTTGATGTCTAGCTGGGCTAAATTTCGGGATGAAATTCTTTTGAAGGAGGGGAGGGTTGTAACACCCCAAATCCCAATTTGTGTTCAGGATTGGGTGACACGGCCTGGGACACGGGCGTGTCCCAGGGCGTGTCATGCTCGGGTTGAGCAACCTCTCGAGTTCTCGACGAAATGTACTCGAGAAGTTCTCGAGAGGGAACATGCCCTACGACACGGGCATGTCAGAGGATATGTCCTCCTCGGGGTCGTCGAACTCCACTCGACGAATACACGGCAGGGCGTGTCTACAGCCGTGTAAGGGTACACGGCCGGTGACACGGGCGTGTCACTGGCTGTATCATGCTCGGGACCAGCCAGGACTGCATGTGCTGGTGGACATAGGTGTGTCCTGGGACACACGGCCTGTGACACGAGTGTGTCACAGGCCGTGTCCCGTGGTTATTCATGTGGTTACAATTGATTCTAATCTGCCTATCATAATACTCAAGTTTGTCCCCCTACAAATTTTGTTGATCTTTTAAGCTCTCATTATTCTTTCATTTGGGATTATAAATATTTAATTTACCTTCGCACACTGATTAAAATGAATTGATGTAGACTCATAGAGTATTCAACTTTGTTGATTTCGTAATTAAGCATAGAAATTTTTTTAGCTTAATTTTCTCTATATAATTTAATTTTAAGATTACTCCTCTATATTAGTAACTATCCAACACTCTATTTTAGAAAATATATTTATCTATAATAAAGTGAGTCGATGAGTGTAACATTTTTATAATTTGGTATTAGGGTTTTAAAGTTAAAAATTACTCCCTATTGATGTCTAGGACTCACCCTCTAGCATTCCTCAAAACATTACATAAGTTAATTAGTAAGGGCGGAAATGACTTAGGCCTCCTATTGGATAGCTTGAGCCTTGTTATCCCAACACCTTTAACATGATACCCTTGCACACCCAATTTGAACCTAATCCCCATCCTTTTGATGCTCTACTATTAAAATTCACCAAGGCCAAATCCCTACCTATTAGCACACCTATCATTGATGCCTGCTTGGAATGATTTGTTCATTGTGATATGTGGCCTGAGTGCGTGTATCCTTGCACCCACTTGGAATGATCCCTAATTTGAACCCCCAAAAAAAAGACATAGTGATACGTGGCCTGAGTGCGTGTATACCAGCACCCACTTGGAATGATCCCTACTATGGTCCCTTGGTTAAAATATATATATATATATATATATATATATATATATATATATATATATATATATATAAATTTTAGAGTACCCTTCAAAATGTGGGAAATATACAAATTGCAAAGTCTGGGGGTGTTTACATAAAATTGAAATATGTTAAGGTATCTTCCAACATAAGGCTCAATCAAGATTTAGGTGTGAAAAATTCATCGAAATTTTCCTTGATTACCTCACCTTTAATCTTCTATCCTAAGCCAAAAAGGCTACACCAAAATTCAAGTCCTAAGGATCCAACCTTACTAATTCTAAATAGTGATGTGATGAGGGTGTAAAAAGAGTAAGCTCATGATTATCAGTAAGAGTACTTATAAGTTTTGAAACACTAATACGTATCTTATAGAGATTGTTATTTTCTCCTCATATTTATTAAAGATGACTATACTTTTATTTCTAAAAGCGAGTGAGAGATAGTTAAAATGATATACTAGAGGAATTTTAAGATAAATATATATTTAGAAAAGTCTGCTAAATTATTTCCTATGCGATTACATCATCAAAGTTCTCCTAAATTCATAGCAACCAGTGTGCGGAGGCAAAATTATTTAATGGTAACCCAGGTGTTCGAATTAGTTTGCTTAGGTACAAGCAAACATCTAAGTCTGGGGGTATTTGATGAGTACGATTATGATAGGCTTTTTACTATCATAATTGTAATCATGTCTACTATTTCCTACCCCTTTTTGTGTTGATTTCATCATAATAATAAAGAAATTGTCGTATCATAGATAGAAGAGCGTATTTAGAAGTCCTTGTCAGTTCTTGTAATAAAACTATTTACTGAGTCTATCATTTTTCTATTGCAGGTAATGCCAACCAATGGGCCTAAAAGTTTTGGAGCAAACAGAGGAGTTCACGGAGTCTACATGGCTGATGACAGGACGAAAATTTGGTGCACACGGCCAGACACACGGCCGTGTGCCTATCCGTGTCCTATGCACCTGGAGCTGAAGAATTTGGGCGCAGACGATGGAACCTCACACGGGCATGGCACACGCCCGTGTGCCTGCCCGTGTCATCTTTGTACACGACTGCCAACCAACCCGTGTTTGATTAACATGGCCGCACACACGGCCGTGTCCATACCCGTGTCATATGACACGGCCCACTACCAGACACGCCTGCTCGTGGGGAACCGCCCAGGAACCGCCTAGGAACCGTCCACACGGCCTGCCACACGGCCGTGTGCGACCCCGTGTCCGACCTGTTTGCAAGGGAACTATAAATTTCCTGTAGAAAAATTTGTTTAGAACTTTTGGATCATTTCTGGATTGGAGAACTGCTGGTGGCCGAAGGGGAGCATCCAAGACAAGGAGGATTGAAGGGTATTCCTATGTATTTTCATTTAATCAATAACCCCTTTGAATCCTTCCCTTATCTTGATGATTCATCTTCAATTTATGTTTTAATTTGCATGAATTTCTCTTTGAACATTCTAGTAATCATGTATCACCTTGTTTATGTTACATTTGTAGTATTTTATTTGTGTTTATGCTTACAAATAAAGAGTTTAATCCTCCTTATGAATTACTTATTTGTTTTACAAAATTTGCAATTGGCTAGATTGAGAAATTGGTTAGTTGCAAAGCTTTTGGTATGTTCATATTGTGATGATAATTCCCTTTGTAATTCAAACTTAATGATCGAGAAATTGTTCCTAAGAATGCATACTCAAGATGATCCGGTAATTTTTTTTTTACTATTGGTGGATCCTTAGTATTATTCTTAAGAATTTCATGATTTCCTTCAGTAATTAAACTATATTCCGTTGTTTTATTCATAGCAACACAATTTTCTAGAAAAAATAAATGTTCAATAATGTCATCATTTTTATCATCTTCTAGATAGTTGTTAGTTATGCAAATTTCTAAAGGATCTTTATAATAAAAATTTGAATTTATAGAAGACATAAAGTCATCAATACCATGAGAAAAATAGCAATAATCATCGTTATCTAAAGATTGTTTCATAGTATTGCCAATTTGAAAAGTGACTTCATCTTCTCCTACTCGCAATAGTAATTTACCATCAAAAAACATCAATAAGTGCTCTAGATGTAGCTAGAAATGGACGACCTAGTATGAGTGGTACTTCGATATTTTCATCCATATCTAAAATAACAAAATCAGCAGGAAATATAAATTTATCTACCTTAACTAATACATCTTCTACTATTCCTCTAGGATACTTAACCGATCGATCTGCTAATTGAATACTCATTCTTGTTGGGCTAAGTTCTCCTAGGCCTAGTTTCAGATATAGATTATAAGGCATTAAATTTATACTTGCTCCTAGATCTGCTAAAGCCTTATTTACTTGTAAATCACCGATTAAGCATGGAATTGAAAATGAACCGGGATCCTTAAGTTTTTGTGGCAATTTATTTTGCAAAATAGCAGAACATTCTTCACTTAATGTTACTAATGATAATTCTTCTATTTTCTTTTTATTAGAAATCAAATCCTTAAGAAATTTTGCATATTTAGGCATTTGGATAATTTCAGAAAAAGGTAAATTAACATGTAATTGCTTAAACATAGATAAAAATTTACCATACTGCGCATCCATGCGCTCCTTGTTAATCTTTGCTGGATATGGTAATGCTGGTTGGTACTCCATCGGTTGTACGTTCATCTCGCTTGGTCCTTCGCCGCTAGACTCCATTTGGGGCGCTTCTTTTGCAGGCCTTGGGTCTTGTAACTCCTTTCCGCTCCTCAATTGAACGGCTTTTGCATGCTCCCTTGGATTTATCTCTGTATTCCCTGGAAGTGTTCCTTGCTGCCTTTCAGAAACCATCCTTGCAAGCTGACCAATCTGATTTTCCAAGTTCCGAATTGAACCCTCTTGATTTCGGAAGGCTACATCGGTAGTTTGCATGAATTTGGTAAGCACATCTTCCAATGTAGGCTTCCTTGGTTCCAACTGTGGTTGTTGTCCAAACATGGGCTGCTTCCCTTGATTTCCTTGTCCTCCCCAAGAGAAATTGGGGTGGTTTCGCCATCCAGGATTATATGTCGAGCTATATGGGTTGTTGGATTGATTGAAAGGTGGTCTAATATTATTACCCATATAATCAACATGCTCTTGAACTTGCGGTTCACAACTAGGCATTCCAGTGCATGAAGGGTCCCATTGTTGAGGTGCCATGGAAGGTGATGCTAAGGCAAGGTTGTCCATCTTTTGGTGAAGTTTCTCCACTTGAATTGCTAAGGCGGTGATGGCATCTACTTCATAAATTCCTGCGGGCTTGCTAGACTTTTGTCTTACTATAGTCCATTGGTAATTGTTCATTGCCATGTCCTCTATCAACTGCTGAGCCGCTTCAGGTGTCTTGTTGTTCAAAGTTCCTCCACTAGCCGCATCAATCATTTGTTTGGTGGCTGGATTTAGACCATTATAGAAGGTCTGAATCTGAAGCCATGAAGGTAGAGCATGGTGGGGACATCTCCTTAACAACTCCTTGAATCGTTCCCATGTGTCGTACAACGATTCAGACTCCAATTGAATGTATGTAGAGATGTCATTCCTTAACTTCGCAGTCTTCGTAGGTGGAAAATACTTCATCAGAAACTTCTCAACCATCATGTCCCAAGTAGTGATCGACCCTCTAGGTAAGGAATTCAACCACTGCTTCGCCTTATGCCTTAAAGAAAATGGAAACAATCTCAATCGAATGGCGTCGTTGGAAACACCATTGATCTTAAATGTGTCACATATCTCTAAGAATCCGGCCAAGTGGGTGTTAGGATCCTCATCTTGCAAGCCATCATATTGGACATACTGTTGAACCATTTGTATCACACTAGGCTTCAATTCAAAGTTATTGGTAGCTATCGGTGGTCTAACGATGCTCGACCCGGTTCCTTGGAGGTTAGGTCTAGCAAAGTCAGACATGGTTTGCTCATTTTGGTTGGCCATGGTATCTAAGTTTTCAAGATGATTCTCTCCTTGGTTTACTGTCTCCTCTTCTGATAGTCCGTTTGAAATATCTGTGGTATTAATTCCCACGTCCCTTAAGTTAGTGTTATGGAGAATTCATTCTGGGTCAGGATGAAATGGTGCTAGCCCAGAATTTCTGCCCCTGGTCATAGACTAACAGACTACAAAAAAAAATATTACGCAATATAATTATACAAAAACTAATTTACAACTATATAAATGAAAATTGGTAGATTAATAAAGATTAGGATTTCAAAATATTGAAAACGTTCCCCGACAACGGCTCCAAAAACTTGATGATTTTTCTAAGTTCCGAATTGAACCCTCTTGATTTCGGAAGGCTACATCGGTAGTTTGCATGAATTTGGTAAGCACATCTTCCAATGTAGGCTTCCTTGGTTCCAACTGTGGTTGTTGTCCAAACATGGGCTGCTTCCCTTGATTTCCTTGTCCTCCCCAAGAGAAATTGGGGTGGTTTCGCCATCCAGGATTATATGTTGAGCTATATGGGTTGTTGGATTTATTGAAAGGTGGTCTAATATTATTACCCATATAATCAACATGCTCTTGAACTTGCGGTTCACAACTAGGCATTCCAGTGCATGAAGGGTCCCATTGTTGAGGTGCCATGGAAGGTGATGCTAAGGCAAGGTTGTCCATCTTTTGGTGAAGTTTCTCCACTTGAATTGCTAAGGCGGTGACGGCATCTACTTCATAAATTCCTGCGGGCTTGCTAGACTTTTGTCTTACTGTAGTCCATTGGTAATTGTTCATTGCCATGTCCTCTATCAACTGCTGAGCCGCTTCAGGTGTCTTGTTGTTCAAAGTTCCTCCACTAGCCGCATCAATCATTTGTTTGGTGGCTGGATTTAGACCATTATAGAAGGTCTGAATCTGAAGCCATGAAGGTAGAGCATGGTGGGGACATCTCCTTAACAACTCCTTGAATCGTTCCCATGTGTCGTACAACGATTCAGACTCCAATTGAATGTATGTAGAGATGCCATTCCTTAACTTCGCAGTCTTCGCAGGTGGAAAATACTTCATTAGAAACTTCTCAACCATCATGTCCCAAGTAGTGATCGACCCTCTAGGTAAGGAATTCAACCACTGCTTCGCCTTATGCCTTAAAGAAAATGGAAACAATCTCAATCGAATGGCGTCGTTGGAAACACCATTGATCTTAAATGTGTCACATATCTCTAAGAATCCGGCCAAGTGGGTGTTAGGATCCTCATCTTGCAAGCCATCATATTGGACATACTGTTGAACCATTTGTATCACACTAGGCTTCAATTCAAAGTTATTGGTAGCTATCGGTGGTCTAACGATGCTCGACCCGGTTCCTTGGAGGTTAGGTCTAGCAAAGTCAGACATGGTTTGCTCATTTTGGTTGGCCATGGTATCTAAGTTTTCAAGATGATTCTCTCCTTGGTTTACTGTCTCCTCTTCTGATAGTCCGTTTGAAATATCTGTGGTATTAATTCCCACGTCCCTTAAGTTAGTGTTATGGAGAATTCGTTCTGGGTTAGGATGAAATGGTGCTAGCCCAGAATTTCTGCCCCTGGTCATAGACTAACAGACTACAAAAAAAAATATTACGCAATATAATTATACAAAAACTAATTTACAACTATATAAATGAAAATTGGTAGATTAATAAAGATTAGGATTTCAAAATATTGAAAACGTTCCCCGGCAACGGCGCCAAAAACTTGATGATTTTTCTTGCTAACAAGTAATAACTCAATGTGATTTCATTCTACATTCTAATACAATTATGTAGATGGACTTAACTAGATTGAATTAGCATTCAGGTAAGCGCACCTATCAATCGTAATATATGAGAAATCTACATATCGTGTCGTATTCCACAGGGTCGTTTCAACTATTCGTACTCACCCTCCCTTTATTATCATACCTCTAAACAAAAGTGATATTTAAACTACATTAACCTAACTATGACCAATTGGATGATTCAGTATTGGAGAAATAAAAACGATAACAATATGAAGCTTTTAAATAATTACATGAACAAATCCATTTATCAATTCAATTCTAAGCGATCATGACATGAGAAGATTGTTACATTTGTGCAATGTAAAGGTTAATTTTTCATCAAAATTCTCTCTCGAGCAATTCCAAATCTAAACCTAAGATAATAAATTTTCTCTCGAACAATTCACAACACTCAAGTTCGCATTAAGCAAAATACCTTTATTACTACATAAATTCATGAATGTTATCGCTAAATTAACATGAATCCTTTTATTCGTGTTCTAATTTTCCAAACAAAATATCTCTCGATCATTAAGTTTGAATTACAAAGGGAATTATCATCACAATATGAACATACCAAAAGCATTGCAACGAACCAATTTCTCAATCTAGCCAATTGCAATTTTTGTAAAACAAATAAGTAATTCATAAGGAGGATTAAACTCTTTGTTTGTAAGCATAAACACAAATAAAATACTACAAATGTAACATAAACAAGGTGATACATGATTACTAGAATGTTCAAAGAGAAATTCATGCAAATTAAAACATAAATTGAAGATGAATCATCAAGATAAGGGAAGGATTCAAAGGGGTTAATGATTAAATGAAAATACATAGGAATACCCTTCAATCCTCCTTGTCTTGGATGCTCCCCTTCGGCCTCCAACAGTTCTCCAATCCAGAAATGATCCAAAAGTTCTAAACAAATTTTTCTACAGGAAATTTATAGTTACCTTGCAAACAGGTCGGACACGGGGTCGCACACGGCCGTGTGGCAGGCCGTGTGGACGGTTCCTAGGTGGTTCCTGGGCGGTTCCCCACGAGCAGGCGTGTCTGGTAGTGGGCCGTGTCAGATGACACGGGTATGGACACGGCCGTGTGTGCGACCATGTTAATCAGACACGGGTTGGTTGGCAGTCGTGTGCAAAGATGACACGGGCAGGCACACGGGCGTGTGCCATGCCCGTGTGAGGTTCCATCGTCTGCGCCCAAATTCTTCAGCTCCAGGTGCATAGGACACGGGTAGGCACACGGCCGTGTGTCTGGCCGTGTGCACCAAATTTTCGTCCTGTCATCAGCCATGTAGACTTCGTGAACTCCTCTGTTTGCTCCGAAACTTTTAGGCCCATTGGTTGGCATTACCTGCAATAGAAAAATGATAGACTCAGTAAATAGTTTTATTACAAGAACTGACAAGGACTTCTAAATACGCTCTTCTATCTATGATACGACAATTTCTTTATTATTATGATGAAATCAACACAAAAAGGGGTAGGAAATAGTAGACATGATTACAATTATGATAGTAAAAAGCCTATCATAATCGTACTCATCATCCCGCTCGGGTTGAGTTGGTGGTGTGCTGTTTGAGGTACACGGCTCCTAGACACTGGCATGTAGGATGTGACACAGGTGTGTAGGATGTGACACAGGCGTGTCACATGGTCGTGTACTGTTCTGGATTGAGTCGGTTATGTGCCACTTAAGGGACACGGCCTATGATACGGGCGTGTCACAGGGCATGTCAGGCCGTGTGAAGCCTAGTTCTTGGCAAATCAAGGCCATTCATTTCCTTCATCTGGATCCAAGGGTCCAGACCCTTCCCTGCTAATATAAGAGATTGGAAGCCTCATCTTCCATTCATTTCTCTTTCTTCTCAAAAAGCTAGAGATAGAAAGAGAGAGGGAGCAAGGGAGGAAAGGGAGAAGGGAGAAGGCTGCCGGAGAAGCTTCAGCGGGCTGATTCGTGAGCCGAGTGCGGATTCATGGAGGCAAAGCCGTGGCGGTGATTTCCATCTAGCTAGTTCATGTCTCCAAAGCGATCGTCAAGGGTAACGATCTCCTTCTTGGACAATCAAAACCCTTTCTTTATTCATATGCATGGAATTCTCCACCAAGAGGTGGAAAGCGTAAGTGATTCCAAGTTGAGTCTGCATCTAGAGCCGGAAGTGTGTAGTACGGCGTAGGCATGCTGTGTGAAGCCCATCCAGACGGTTAGTCTGGATTGGTGATGGTTATACTATGAACCAGAGAAGACTCCGTGTCGTATGTGATGTCTATGAATTATGGTGACTGTAGCTCTATTATTGTAAGCTCTGATTGTATGTTGATCTTGGATGCTTTGGATAATATCCTTGTGGTGTGAGCGCGGTGAGCGCTAATTGCTCTGAGAGAGAAAAAAGCTGCGGCTAATCAGGAGGGAAAGCCGACCCGCGTCATGTGGTGCGCTACTGACGGATTGAGCACAGGTAAGGATGACCTGCCACAAGTTGTTTTGGGAGATCGATTGGTGGCAGGCCTGGGGGACGCGAGATAGACCCGACTTGCTGCATCACAATGGTTGGTCGATCTGAATAGGAAATGCTCAAGTTTGCCGTGAGGTTCTCACCTCTGAGTGGTTTGGGCAGAATGTCGCTAGCATGTGTGTTGGTGGACTAGGACCAACCAGCCAATAAGTTAATAACCTCTAATCGGTGGTGTTGCCATAGAGTCCGACACACCGTAAGGTACCCTGAGTGCACGGAGCGTCGGGTGGATGCTGATGTTTGTGATACTGTTGTGATACTTGTTGTGATAGATAGATATTTGCCAATGCATACAGGGAAGGAACCACTGCCCCGGGTAAGGGGTAGGGTCGTTATAATTAGTCAGCTAATGCTGACCATTACTTTATTTACCGCTCTTGGGGTGGATGCCTAATTGCAGGTGCTGATGGGTTGAATTGAATTGAGCAGAATGAAGCCTTGTTGCTTAAAGGCCCTTGAAGGCCATGTGAAGAATTCTTGGATTTCATGTGTGGTCGGCCTGCGTGCCGATGTATGAAGCTGTATATTTGTGAGGAGTAACTTGTAAGGCCTTAAGGCCATGAGTGTGTGTGTGTTGTATACATTCCCGGTTTATATATAAATGTGGAGTTTATATATTAATAGACATTCATGTGATTGAGTTCTTACAACTTAAAATGCTGCGCTAGAATGCTCTGAGTTAGGATACGAGTAGAACATGATTTGATATTCACAAATAATTCCGCCGTTTGTCTGTGAAATATGGCGTGGGGCCCCGGCTGTACCCACCGTTATATCCCATGTGACGAATGGAGGCGTTACACGCCACCTCAACGGAGATGGTGGCAATAATCGCTGGCGGTGGCAATGGCCTATTGATGTACGAAAATGGAACGGTGACACCAGCATCTAACGAGCATTCGGTCTCAGGGGCGAGGTGGAGGAGAAGGTTGTAGGGATAGAGGAGAGGTTGATGAGAATGCGGGAAATGTCTCTGCATGCTCGAGGGTAGGGTACACTTGATCTGAGATATGGGGATAATAAGAGGTTAATGAGGAACTGTTGAGCAGACAGTTACTTTGATGGTTTGTTTTGCAGGTTGATGTCGAGAGAGGAGAGGAGAGGAGAAGAGGGGCCGCTTGAAGCGGCAACAACAGACTTCGCCCGTCGCGGCTTAAATGCCACTCTTGCGATAGACTTTCCTTGGATTATAATTCAATGTTACAGCTTGAGTTGAGTCATTTAAATTAAAAAAATAAAGGGTATAAGGGGAAGCTGGCGGCTACAAGAAAGAAGTGCCAGGGACAGCATAGATTGAGCAAGGAGGTCGGCAGACTGCGCGGATTGCTTGAACTCGCTGCTCGCATAACAAGGTGGAGTGGGCTGCGCGATCAAGACGAGAAGAAGGCCAAGAAGACTAACTGCGCGGACAGCAAAATTGTATCCGCAGGGTCTGTTGTGCTTCCTGGTCCTTGAGTGTCGTGTCGTCTGTCGTCTCCATCACCCCGGGGGTTGTCCTGCCAAATGAGAGGTATGGGGGGCTATTTATAGGACTGAGGAGGTAACGGTCTTGGTAATGTTACCCCCGGCACGTCGGTGAGCTGTGCGAGTAGACAAGCGAATCCGCCGAGTCCGTGCCATGTGCGGATAAGAACATGTCTTGGACTGGCCTGCTGTTGGCGGACTAGGACGAGTCCGCCTCTACTATACTAATCGAGCCCACGCCAAGCTATGGGGGCTGAGGTGTAGTTCGCATGCTGCTAGAAAGTGGATGGTGCTAGAAAGCTGGAGTATGCCTGACAGACATGTTAGGTATTGTATCCACAATAACCTAGATTTGTATGAAGTCACCCTTGAACTAAGATGGATTAAGTTTGTATTTGATGTCTTTTCAAGTTGAGTGTTTGCGGGTTATAATTGCAAAATGTAGACCAATGTCAGTTTACAATGGGTCACCAAACATAGAACCATACAATATAATCCCTCATTATGTGATCCATGGTGTTGACTCATGTGTAACCTCTCTATTGGGATATAGTTTATTTTCAAGTACTAAAGCTATGAGAGAAAGGCTGGTTGCTGGATTCCTTGAAGAAAATCATTTTCCAGAATATAAAAATTATCTAAGTGTTTTTCTCGAGAAGGACTTATTGTACTCGAGTATAATTAAACTTAGTACTCGAGTGAGCTCAGTCAAGTATTCGAGTTGTAGATGCTGTTCTGGAGAAAGCCTAGTGTAGTTCTCAAGAAATCCATGTGTACTCGAGTAGATCATGACGTTCCTTCTCGAGTTAACTTAATATAAGCTCTAAATTTTTCTAAATATTTTTCTCGAGAAGCCAAAGACTTTTCTCGAGAAGGCCATGAATAGTTCTCGAGAACCAAAAATTTTTTCTCGAGACCCAGAAATCTTTTCTCGAGATACTTCCTTGTTCTCGAGTAACAGAAGAATCTTTCTCGAGAACAGAAGTTTATTATTCTCAAGTAAGTCTCCTCATTCGCAAGATACCAGAATTCTTCCTCTACACTTTCCTTAAGTATTTCTTCTCGAGAACTTCATATCTCTTCTTGAGAAACAGAAATATCTTCTCGAGAACACTTACTCCTCTCGAGAAATGGAATGCAGACTGAATTTTCTTAAGTATCTGACGGATTCGATTTCAAATGTCATTAACTCTTAATCGGTCCATGTGACTTGCATTTAATGTAATTTAGACCGTTTTGAGAGATCTATAAAAGGTCTTGTGAGAATCGACAAACCCTAAGAAGTATCGTACCAGTTTCTGAATCAATTTCAACTTTCTAAATCGAGAGGTTTCTCCACCGACAAGGATTAATGCTCTTCATCGCCAATTCTCTCGATCCAGAGATTTAGACAAGGAGTTCATCGATCAAGATTTTCGACATCTCCAAATCTTATCCTTGATCGTGGTGATCCTAAATTTCCAGATCAAAGGATTCTCAGATTCCTTCCTCAATTTTTCTGATAGGGTTTTTCAGTTTTTCAAGAAGGAAGAACCCGAGATTCAGCCAGATCTGTGAAAGACAAGTTCGTTGTTTCAATTTAAATTCATTTTATTGCTGTAGGAGTTCTTTTTTCGAGTTGTAGGAGTTACTCTCCGAGTGATTGTAGGAGTGATTTTACTCCAAGTTGTATGAACTTTGGTCCGAGTTGTAGGATTGTTTTCAATCCAAGAGAATAGTGAAGTAGCCGAGTCTAGTGCGTTGCTAGATCTGTGAGGTGGAAGGTGGATGTACCCAAGGTTGGGGAACCACTATAATTTTTGGTGTCATCTGTGATTGTTTATTTATTTTTTGTGCATCGCTCGTATAATTTTTATTCCGCAAAAAGACGCATAACTCACCTATTCACCCCCTCAAGGTGATTTAGGTAGACAACTAAAACATTTTCAGGACTGCACAACGAGACCTCCGAGCTCGCGGCAGACAGGTTGAGTCCGCCTCTACTGCTGGATGGAGATGTCTGCCGCCTTCTGCCGAATAGAAGGAGCAGGTCGCCTGCTGTAGGAGTGAGCTTGCCACCATCCGGAGGGCTGGAGTTGAGTCCGCATTGTGTTGTGCGGTCTGGTGAAGAGTTGTCGGTCCTGCTGCTAAGTCCTTCCTCAGGCGGACTGAGACCGAGTCCGCCCACTACTTCCAGTCTGAAGGCTTGGTCGCCCACGTGGCGACCTGGCGGACTGAAGGTGCAGGTCGCCCCTGCTAGTGTAGCGAGTTCGCCATCGTCTGGCGGATTGGAGGATAGTCTGCTGGATGTTGTGCAGGTTAACGAAGAGCTGGAGGGAAGAGCAAGTCCACCTCCCTTTGGAGGACTGAATACCGAGTCTGCCACATTCTGCTGAATAGAAGGAGAAGGTCGCCCCTACTGGGCAGCCTGAAGCTTGTCGCCCTCTGTTGGGCGACCTAGAGGGTTGCCTAATTCTTGGCGGACTGGGATGTTACTGAGAGCTCAGTCAACGCCTATAGAAAGGGTGATCTCCTGGCGATGGCCTAGTCTTGCTAGCTGGGCGACCTACAAGAGCGGGCTGGAGAGCAAACCGTGCCTCCTGCTGGGCGTGCAGCTACCGAGCGGTCTGGGCGGATAACAATGCAATTCTGCCACATAGTTGGGTAGTTCACACATGTAGGAATTGAGCAAACTATTGCGCGGGTAGCCGTTCTAACTATGCGTCCTATAGGGGCGAACTGCGGAAGTAGTCCGTATCCCCTGTAGAATAAGCGACTGTTGTACGACCTGGGCGGTCAGACCGGGGAGACCGCCCTAGCCGCGGGACCTGAGCGGACAGAAGAATCTATCCGCCAGACCCAAAAGGGCTGACAGGCAGGTCGCGACCTCAAGGGGAACCTGGAGCAGGCCGCGACTTGCAAGCTGGCTACCTTGGAAGGGATCACCGATTTCTGGGTTAACATAATCCCCGCTCTTTTTTAAGTCTCAAAGGGAACTTCAAAAAAGTAGGAGACCCAAAAAAATCGTGATCCTCCCCTCCGAAAGGTAAGAGGTGTAACACCCCCTATCCGTCGCATAACATATAGCAGTAGGTCCGGCCGGGGCCCGACGCCATATACCACAGACAGACCGGGTGGTTACTTAATGGAAACCATCCAACCAATCCAAAGTCCTAAACAGAGCATTCTAGCGGAAGCAATTAAAATTGTTGCATTAATAAAGAACCCAACACTAGCATAATGTCCACTAATACGCCAAAAGGAATGAAGTACAAACACACAAGTACTCGCCTTATGACCTTACAATTGTTTTCCTCAAATTACATGTCTTTCAGACCTCGGCACGCAGACCGACCATACATGAATAAAAGAAAACACTCAAAATTAGGCCTTCGAGGGCCGACTCAGCAACTTGGGCTTTAGCCTGCTATTTACCGCTCGGCTCTGCAGCACCTGCAAGCACAATCCACCGCAACGGTGGCAAACCAAAGCAACGGTGGCAAACCAAAGCAACGGTCAGCAATGCTGACCAAATTATAACGATCCTGTCCCCAATTCGGGGCGGCGATGCTTCTTCCCTGCACTTTATTAGCATAACCAAGCAGTATATAAATACATTGCATCACAGGCGTAGGCACGCATGGCCACACACCCCGTACACTCAGAGTACATTCTCGATGAACCGGTCAATGTCACGTCAATTTAAGCCATATACACCCCGGTCTCACCACCGCCACTTTGACGACCAAACTTATGAGCATTTTGTCTTCCCGACATGGGTCACGTCAATTTAAGCCATAGACCGCCGAAGACCCTCATCTATGCCAATGGCTCCAACCGAATGACATAGAACGGGTACGGTTCCGTCTAACCCGTGCTCACATCGCAATGACAATTTAAGCCATATGCGCGGGTCAAACTTCTCCCGAGTCCCGTTTCCGTCACACACTTCACATAACCCGGTTATGTTCAAGTTGGCTCCCAGGCCACCATGTTGGCAGAATCACGTATCTGCCCAGTTTTCCGAGTGCACCTTGGAGTTAATCCCCAAGGCTCCCTGCTGCAATCTACCATGTAGAAAACCCGAAAACAACCAATCTCACGGAGTCTTCTCCGGCCATTTATGAAATACAACATCACTGATCCAGACCAACTTGTCCGGGTAGGCTTCACACATCATGCCTATATCCGTTCTCGGTTACGGACTATATATATACACAACGGGGACTATTCATGTTTACCCGAAGGAACGCCTCAAACTCACCGCAAACTCGCGAGAGCGGGCTTCCCTATGCAAAAGAAGTAGAGCTTCACATGCTCAAGTAGAGAATCATTACCCTAGCGTTCTTCCTTGGCGCCATGGAAATGTAAGTGGATGAAAAGCACCGCACTCTCCTTGTCTCCGTAGATCCGAAGTCGGTTCGCGATTTGGAGCTCCGAAGCTCCGCCGGTGATTGGATCTAAGCTTCTTCTTCCTCCTTTCCTCTCCCCTCTCTTTAGACTTAGAAAGAGATCCACTCAAGTGAAATGAGGGTTTCAAAGGCCCAATCCTGGGTATATCCCAGTAGTAACAACCCCCAACCGTCAGATCCCAAAATAAGGAAACGAACGACTACGATCCGTAGCTGAAAAGTAAAACCTGGGCCGAACACGGCCTGCGACACGCCCGTGTTCAGGGCAGTGTCCCTCATTCATCGTCAAAATTGACGCGTCTCGAAAAACACACGGGCATCCGACACGCCCGTGTTCGACCTGACACGCCCATGTCAGCTAGTACACGCCCGTTTTCTCGGGCGTGTTTCCCCCATCAACACAGGACCAACACCAACCCGAGACTCACACGGGTCTTGGACACGCCCGTGTCCTATTTGACACGCTTGTGTCATACTCGAACACGCCTGGGCTCCACGCCATGTTCACCGTCTCGACACTTCGTCGAGCGCAGTTCATCGACCACCCGACACGGCCTTGGACACGCCCGTGTCCTAGGCCGTGTTCCATGTATCGACACATCGTCGATCGAAAATGTCAACTTCCCGGGCCGATCATCGACATGAGCTCGACACGCCATGAGACACGCCCGTGGCTCAGGCCGTGTTCGCTGCTCGACGATCGTCGACTCCAAAATTCGTTGACCTCACGGCCAAATCGTCGACTCGAGCCTGACACGCCCTGGGACACGCCCGTGTCCCAGGCCGTGTGCCCCCTGTCAAATTCCAAATTTGGCCCAAAATGCCTCCCGTCACTCTTTTTAGTTTCGGGGCGTTACAACTCTCCCCCTCTTAAAAGTATTTCGTCCTTGAAATTACATAAAGGAAAAAAAACATAAAACTTAAACGGTACCTGAGTGAAACAACTCGGGGTACTCCTCAAGCATAGTCTGCTCTCGCTCCCAAGAGAGCTCCTCTCGACCGCAATTGTCCCAACAGACCTTGACCATCCTGATCTCTTTATTGCATAGCCGCTTGACTTTCGAGTCCTCAATACATACGGGCTTGACCTTCGTAGTCAACCCACTATCAACCGGCACTTGATCGACCGTGATCACTTGCATAGGATCTTGCACCGCCTTCCGTAGCACCGATATATGGAATATATCATGTAGACCACTAAGCTCCACTAACAGCTTCAACCGGTACGCTGCTTCACCAATCCGCCCCAGAACCTCAAACGGTCTAAGGTATCTTGGGCTTAGCTTCTTCAAGCGCCGCACCCGCGAGACACCCTTGAACGACATGATCTTCAAGTACACCCAATCGCCAACAGCGAACTCCATGTTCTAGTGCTTGGCATTATAGTACATAGCCTGGCGGTCCTGATCGATTATCAACCTCTCCCGAATGGTTCGCACCAAATAAGTAGCATCCTCCACCTCTAGTCGCTTATACAACTTTGATTCACCCGTTTCCAACTAGGACAACGTCGTGCGACATTTTCTATCATAAAGGGCCTCGAAGGGCGCCATTTGAATGCTCGACTGGTAGCTATTGTTGTAAGCGAATTCCACCAAGTATAGGTGATCTTCCCATTGCTTTCCAAAGTCCATGACACACATGCGAAGCATGTCTTCCATTGTCCTATTGACCCTCTCGGTCTGCCCATCCGTTTGCAGATGAAAGGCTGTGATAAAACTCAGCTTTGTTCCCAACATCTGCTGCACCAGCCTCCAATCATTGGATGTGAACCGCCCATCTCGGTCACTCACTATGTTGCAGGGCACACCATGAAGCTGTACAATATTATCCACATATAGCTTTGCCAATTTCTCAACTGGATCATCCTTCCTATGCGGAATGAAATGCGACACCTTTGTTAGACGATCTACGACCACCCAAATGGCGTCATTCCCCTTTTGCGACCTTGGCAATCCGTGCACAAAGTCCATAGTAATGTCATCGAACTTCCACTCCAGAATAGGCAAGGATTTCAAGAATCCTCCCGGCTTTTGGCATTCCGCCTTCACCAAGGCGCAAGTTTGACACTTCGCCACGTAGAGCGCCACATCCTTTTTCAGTCCTGGCCACCAGAACAATTTCTTAACATCGCGGTACATCTTCGTTCTCCCCGGGTGAATTGAGTACTTGGTATGATGCGCCTCATACAACAATTCCACCCGTAAATTGCCCACGCTTGGGACGCACAGACGACCGTCTTTCCAAAGTAATCGGTCCTCCACAACGAATTGGGAACTTGACCCATCCAGAACCTCTATCATGAGTTGCTTCATGTGGACATCCATATCCAACGCCTGCCGAATCCGATCAGCCAGGTCATATTGGACTTCAGTCCAATTCAATACTGCTTCAGCACTTGATTACTTATCAACGCAAAAGATCTCCAACGCCTCTAACGCTCGAACCAACCGCTCGTCATGGACCGACAGCCAATTGGCTTGAGCTGGGGCCCGACGACACAACGCGTCCGCAACCGCATTGCCTTTACCAGACACGTAGTGGATCTTGAATGTATAGTCCCCCAGGAACTCCATCCACCTACACTGCCGCATGTTCAGATCTTTTTGATCAATCAAATACTTCAGGTTCTTGTGATCGGTGTAGATATCAATATTCACACCGTACAAATAATGTCTCTACAGCTTCAACGCAAAAATCACGGCCGCTAACTCCAAGTCATGGACTGGATAATTTCTCTCGTGCACTTTCAGTTGTCTCGAGCCATATGCTATTACGCTTCCATGTTGCAGTAGCACGCAACCCAAACCACTGCCCGAAGCATCGCTATAAATCTCATAACCTTCGGTCCCACTCGGCGAACTCAACACAGGCACCGTGGTCAACCGATATTTCAACTCCTCAAAAGCTCGCGCGCACTCCGGCGTCCAAAGGAACTTCTGCTCCTTCCTCGTCAAAGTTGTGAGAGGTAACGCTATCCGCGAGAAGTTCTCTACGAAGCGCCTATAATAGCCGGCAAGCCACAGAAAGCTCCGGACTTCCGCTATCGTAGAAAGATCAGGCCACTCTCGTATCGTAACAATCTTCGCCGGATGCACTGTAATACCTTCCCCACTCACTATATGACCGAGGAATGCCACTGAGGACAACCAAAACTCGCACTTCGAGAACTTGACGTACAATTGATTCCTCCTTAGCGTCTCCAAAACCAAATGAAGATGCCTGAAGTGAGCTTCCTCACTCTGCGAGTACACCAAAATATCGTCGATGAAGACGATCACAAAATGGTCCAAGTACTCCCTGAAGGTCCTGTTCATCAAATCCATGAACACTGACGGCGCATTCGTCAGCCCAAATGGCATGACCGTAAACTCGTAATGCCCGTATCTTATACTGAACGCTGTCTTAGGGATATCACTCTCCCTTATCCTCAGCTGATAGTAACCAGACTTGAGATCCAACTTAGCGTACACCGTCGACTCGACCAACTGATCAAAAAGATCATCGATCCTTGGGATTGGGTACTTGTTCTTTTTCGTTAGCTTGTTTAACTCCCGATAATCAATACAAAGTCTCAAGCTCCCGTCCTTCTTCTTTACAAAGAGGACCGGTGCGCTCCAAGGCGATGAACTTGGATGCACAAACCCTTGCTCCAACAACTCTTGAAGTTGCACCTTCAGCTCTGCCATTTCCTTAGGCGCTAGCCGATACGGAGATCGTGACACAGGCTTCACACCTAGCACTAGCTCAATAGTGAAATCTATCTCCCGTTGAAGCGGGGCTCCAGGAAGATCTGCGGGGAACACATCAGGGTACTCAGCTACCACTGAAATACTATCCAACATAGGCTTTGGATTTGCAACCTCCACTAGTGTAAAGAATAGCTCTGCACTAGCACGAACCACCTTCACCACCTGAAGAGCAGACATCAACATCTTGCTCGACCCTTTCAAGCCCGTAAAAGTCGTCTCATGACTTGCTCCCAACTTGACTTCCTTGCGACCGCAATCAATATATGCTTGCTGCTCCGAGAGCCAATCCATGCCAAATATAACGTCGAACTCCACCAGCGGTAGTAACGACGCTTGCAGATCGAACTCTTGGTTCCCAATGCGAATCTTAACACCGTAAATTTTATCCGCGCGCATCGAACACCCATTCTGTAGCAACACATCCAACTTGTCCTTTGCCATCGAAGAAGGTACTCCGATGCGCGATATGAATCCTTCGGACAAGAAGGAGTGTGAAGCTCCCATATCAAAGAGTGCTCTCGCCGGAAACTCACAAATCAAAACAAATCCTAAACAAGCAGTGGTAAGGTAACATACGCATAACAAGTATTTAAAGAAATTTAACTTGCTACAAATTAAACAGTACCTTTCACCACATCCGCTTGTTTGATGGCCTCCTGTTGGCCAAGATTGTAAACTATCGGTTGAGCCGGAGCATAATGGGATGCAATTGACTCCACCGCCTTGCCCTTCTCTTCATAAGTTGCTCCCAGCTTCCTCTCAGATTTGGGACGCCCGCTCCAACAGTCACGGGAAAAGTGCTCTGGCTTCCCACAAGTAAAACATGCACCAGGGATCCGCCCCGTAGTTACCCCAGAAGGACCTTAAGAAGGAGCTGGACCTGAAGTCCTAGCCTTCTTAAAGAACTTACGGTACCCAGACTTTGAAGTAGTTGGCACCTTGAACTCTGACTTCTTATCACCAAAGCTTTTCTTCGCTTGAACATTCTTCATGTCCTTTTCCAAGGACCGGGTCGTGTTGACCAAGGTCAAGAAACCCTACGTCATTGGCCCCGAAAGTAGTAGCCTCAAGTCATCTCTTAGACCTTTGTAGAAACGGTTGGTCTTACGCTCCTCATCCGCGATGGTGGAGCTAGCATACCGACCCAACCGAGTAAACTCGTGGAGATACTCATCCACGCTACTCTCTCCTTGTACCAACCTCTGGAACTCATTCTCCAAAGCTATCCTCTGAGTCGAAGGGAGGTACCTAGCCAAGAACAGTCTCGAGAACTCCTCCATCGAGACGTCTGAAAGTTGCCTTCCTCTCAATAGATGCAGCTCCAAACCCTCCCACCACAGCCTAGCGTCTCCATCCAATAGGAACGTAGCTATAGTGGTCATCTGCCACTCCTTCGTCTCCGTCTCTATCAAGACTCTCTTCACACATGAGAACCAGTCTTCAGCTTGAGATGGGGTTCCCAACCCCGAGAATACCGGAGGATTAAAGCTCATGACATGTTTGAGCTGTCTCTCGGTTACCCTCCTTGGCACCAACGGCTCCACTACTACCTACTCCACTCTTTTCGGCTCAACCTCTGGAAGAGGAACCTGCTCAATCGCAGGAGCGGGCTACTGCATTTGCCTTGCAGTCTGTGCATTGATCATGGCAAACACTGCTTCAGACACCAATTGTATGGGCTCAGCAGATGGAGGTGTTGCAGGAGCATCATTTGGTGCACTACTAGCCTCAGAAACTCGGCGTTCTGACGGCCCAACACCACGTCTGGTCACCTATAGTGGTACAAAACACCGTTAAACGACCAAACAAAATTGCAAAACGCAATTATAGGAACGTGCAGGTTCCTCAAACACGTGTATTTTTCATTCCTAAGTCGACATTCATGGGTTCTTTTGCTGTTATAACGATGACGCACACACATGTGCTCACCACCCCTTAAAAGAATTCGCCCACGAATTCATTTGAAGCCTGACCGAAACCAGTATTCAGATACCAAATTGTAACACCCTCTATCCGTCGCATAGCATATAGCAGTAGGTCTGGCCGGGGCCCGACGCCATATACCACAGACAGACCGGGTGGTTACTCAATGGAAACCATCCAACCAATCCAACGTCCTACACAGAGCATTCTAGCGGAAGCAATTAAAATTATTGCATTAATAAAGAACCCAACACTAGCATGAATGCCCACTAATATGCCAAAAGGAATGAAGCACAAATACACAAGTACTGGCCTTATGGCCTTACAATTGTTTTCCTCAAATTACATGTCTTTCAGACCTCGGCACGCAGGCCGGCCATACATGAATAAAAGAAAACACTCAAAATTAGGCCTTCGAGGGCCGACTCAGCAACTTGGGCTTTAGCCCGCTATTTACCGCTCGGCTCCGCAGCACCTGCAAGCACAATCCACCACAACGGTGGCAAACCAAAGCAACGGTCAGCAATGCTGACCAAATTATAACGATCCCGCCCCCAATTCGGGGCGGCGATGCTCCTTCCCTGCACTTTATTAGCATAACCAAGCAGTATATAAATACATTGCATCATAAGAGTAGGCACGCACGACCACACACCCAGTTCACTCAGGGCACATTCTCGGTGAACCGGTCAATGCCACGTCAATTTAAGCCATATACACCCCGGTCTCACCACCGCCACTTTGACGACCAAACTTATGAGCATTTTGTCTTCCCGGCATGGGTCACATCAATTTAAGCCATAGACCGCCGAAGACCCTCATCTATGCCAACGGCTCCAACCAAACGACATAGAATGGGTACGGTTCCGTCTAACCCGTGCTCACATCGCAATGACAATTTAAGCCATATGCGCGGGTCAAACTTCTCCCGAGTCCCGTTTCCATCACACACTTCACATAACTCAGTTATGTTCAAGCTGACTCCCAGGACACCATGTTGGCAGAATCACGTATCTGCCCAGTTTTTCGGGTGCACCTTGGAGTTAATCCCCAAGGCTCCCTGCTGCAATCTACCACGTAGAAAACCTGAAAAACAACCAATCTCACGGAGTCTTCTCCGACCATTTATGCAATTTAACATCACCGATCCAGACCAACTTGTCCGGGTAGGCTTCACACATCATGCCTATATCCGTTCTCAGTTACGGACTCTATATGTACATAATGGGGACTATTCATGTCTACCCGAAGGAACGCCTCAAACTCACCGCAAACTCACGAGAGCGGGCTTCCCTATGCAAAAGAAGTAGAGCTTCACATGCTCAAGTAGAGAATCATTATCCTAGCATTTTTCCTTGGCGCCATGGAAATGTAAGCAGATGAAAAGCACCGCACTCTCCTTGCCTCCGTAGATCCGAAGTCGTTTCGCGATTTGGAGCTCCGAAGCTCCGCCGGTGACCGGATCTAGGCTTCTTCTTCCTCCTTTGCTCTCCCCTCTCTCTAGGATTAGAAAGAGAACCACTCAAGTGAAATGAGGGTTTCAAAGGCCCAATCCTGGGTATATCCCAGTAGGAACAACCCCCAACTGTCGGATCCCAAAATAAGAAAACGAACGGCTACGATCCGTAGCTTAAAAGTAAAACCTGGGCCGAACACGGCCTGCGACACGCCCGTGTCCAGGGCCGTGTCCCTCATTCGCCGTCAAAATCGACGCGTCTCGAAAAACACACGAGCATCCGACACGCCCGTGTTCGACCTGACACTCCCGTGTCAACCAGTACACGCCCGTGTTCCCGGGCGTGTTTTCCCCATCAACACAGAACCAACACTAACCCGAGACTCACATGGGTCTTGGACACGCCCGTGTCCTATTTGACATGCCCGTGTCATACCCGAACACGCCTGGGCTCCAGGCCGTGTTCACCGTCTCGACACATCGTCGAGCGCAGTTCGTCGACCACCTAACACGGCCTTGGACACGCCCGTGTCCTAGGCCGTGTTCCCTGTCTCGACACATCGTCGAGCGAAAATGTCGACTTCCCGGGCCGATCGTCGACACGCCCTGAGACACGCCCGTGTCTCAGTCCGTGTTTGCTGCTCGACGATCGTCGACTCCAAAATTCGTCGACCTCACGGCCAAATCATCGACTCGAGCCTGACACTCCCTGGGACACGGCCGTGTTCCAGGCCGTGTGCCCCCTGCCAAATTCCAAATTTGGCCCAAAACGCCTCCCGTCACTCTTTTGAGTTTCGGGGCGTTACAAGAGGTAAGGAGAGAAAGAACCTGTTGTCTCTCCTCAGAAGAGGTTTGCCAATGCCTATCTCTTTCCTGCAAAGGAAAAGTTAATGCACTCGAAAAGAGGCACATCTTGTGTGTACCTGAATTGCCTTTGCAAAACGAAGAAGACTTGTGAATTTCTTCCACTGAGCTCTGCAAAACCAAGATGAGAGGAAGTATAAAAGGAAAATGACTTGTAACTACCTGAAGGAAGCTTGCAAGCACTTGTTAACCTCTACAAAAAGAAGAGTAAACGATAGATATGAAAGAATACTAAGTTGCAAGTACCTTGATGGAACTTGCAAATACCCGCTAATCTCTACAAAAGGAAGAGAAAACAATATATAGGAAAGGAAACTAAGTTGCAAGTACCGGGATAGAACTTGCAAATATATACTAATCTCTGCAAAAGGAAGAGTAAATGACAGATATGAAAGAAAATTAAGTTGCAAGTACTTGGATGCAACTTGCAAATACCTGCTAATCTCTGCAAAAGAAAGAGTAAGATCCAGATATAAAAGAAAACTAAGTTGCAAGTACCTGGATGGAATTTGCAAATACCTGGATTGAACTTGCAAATACCTGCCAATCTCTGCAAAAGGAAGAGTAGATAGTATATATGCAAGTAAACTAAGTTGCAAGTACCTAAGGAGAACTTACAAATATCTATCAATCTCTGCAAAAGGAAGAGTAAGTGGTAGATATGAAGGAAAACTAAGTTGCAAGTACCTGAATGGAGCTTGCAAATATCTGCTATTCTCCACAAAAGGAAGAGTAAGCGGCAGATATGAAAAAAAAACTAAGTTGCAAGTACCTGAATGGAACTTGTAAATATCTGCAAATATCTGCAAAAGGAAGAGTAAGCGACAAATATGAAAGAACTAAGTTGCAAGTACCTGGATGGAACTTGCAAATATCTGATAATCTCTGCAAAAGGAAGAGTAAGCGACAGATATGAAAGAAAACTAAGTTGCAAGTACCTAGATGAAACTTACAAATACCTGCTAATCTCTGCAAGAAAAGAGTGAGTAGCAGATATAAAAGAGATGTTAAGTTGCAAGTACTTGAAGGGAACTTGTGAATGTTAACTGTTGATACGATAAGGAAGATATAATCAGATAGCAGAAGAAAATGTCCGACAAACTCTGCTATTAACCGAATAAAGATTAAACCGCGATAATGATCTTTTCGCATGATCAAATATGATATCTTTAATATGAAATCTAGATCAGCAAGATGAGACCATCTTGATTAGAGTTCAATAACATGACTTGTTAATCAAGGAGAGCCAGATACTCTGATTGATGATTGGTGCCAATAACATTCAATAAGAGTAGATAAAGAGCTTGTTAATCATCATCTGATAGAACTTCATGCAAGTCGAGTATTCAAGATGAGTATAAGCAAAGAGAAGATGTTGCAAATCCTTTTGATAGGTTGGATTTAACCTACTAACCTGTAAGAAGGCATAATGAAAAAATGGAGGGCTACACCCAAAGATGACCAAAAAAGGCCCGATGCTGCCACAGGTGTTCCCCGGGGGCCTTATACATCGCCTGCCTAAGAAAAATCATCTAGAGTGTAGTCCTACCTAGAGCAGACAAGCTGCGTTCCCTTAGAAGGGCACAAGAGAGAAAAATGCACAAAATTCTAAGAAGGAACGTTAGATGCACTGCTCTCATGCCTCGGGTTACAACATCTCAGATCAATTAGACTAGATGCACCAAGTGGCATGTAGCAATGCTTGTCTTTGGAAAGATCTGTAGAGTTATGGGCCCTGCGAAAGTACGAATTGAGAGTACCATAAAGTATTCGACTATTACAAACATGAGATGATCGAAGAGACATTGCTATACTTGATCGCCATTGCTTGTCAAGCGAAGATCATCTTAACTATAATGTATCCCTAGCAAAGCATAATAGAGCTAACACATGGGACCTCCCTTGATGCATGCTTTGTGTTAGATACCGGCCAGGATCAGGAGTCCGGTAATCCTCCGCATGAAAGTTGGATGGATCCCACTACAGATATGCAAACACTCCCCATTATATGTGGTCATTGTGGTTTTACGCCGGAGTCCAACCTCAAGGGGGTCCTAAGCAAGACTCGGTGATATCTCGGTGGTTCAGTGATCTCTTTGGCAAAGAGAAAATAGAGGAGGAAGCACTCCAAAAAGGGAAATGTGTCAGTACGGGATCTCTGACGTAAAATTTATTGAAAAGAAAGGAAGAAACACTTAGAAGTGTTTTTAAAGAGAAAATATTTGAAGAATGTAAAGTAGAAAAAACCGGTAATGATTGCGAGGAGCTTTTAAGACTATGATGTCCTTTTCACTTTAGAATAGTCTTCCAAGGGAGCGCCCGTCAACGGCATCGATGCATCCATCAATATTAAGGATAGGGTGATTGTTGATTTGGCTCACTCCTTTTGAGGAACAAGGAATGTCTTCTACTTCTTTGCCTTTTGAAGTAGACAGATCAGAGTGGTCATCCTTCAGGAACAGGTCGCACATCTTACCCTGCCTTAGCATTTTCTTCACCAGTTGACGAAATGCTCTATAATTTTCAGTCAAATGCCTGCTTTCTTTGTGAAACTCACAGGACAGATCTGAATCTTTTGATCTATCGGTTGGTAAGGCCTTTTATAACTTGTCTTTCCTTTCATAACTTGGGCAACTTGCTGTACAATTTGGTCTAGTTCCTATTCTGGCAAGTCATCATTCGGCCATTGATAAACTGAAGCTGCTTGCGGAGCTGGTGCCAGATATGGAGTGGGGGTCAACAATGGTAATTTTTGATTTTGGAAGTGATCTTGACTAGGGAAGAGGCGTTGATGATGTTGGAAATTCCTTCCTCTCCTTACTGATGGTTGAAAACCCTTTGGGAGAGACTTTGGAGGTTGTCTATACGAAGATGGAGGGTCTTTCTCTGTTACAAGCCTGGAGATGAAGCTGGGATTGCTCTTCTTACCTTGAATGTATGAGTTGGCTAAGCCAATCAACTCTTGATATGTTCTTGGTGCTCAGACATTAGCCTCAAACTTAAGTGCCCCTTCACGCAGACCATGTATTAGAGCCACCCGATACATTTTTTGATCAACGATCTCAATGTCCAAAATATCTTTCTGGAAACGATCCACAAAGTGAGACCAGGTCTCATTCTATCGTTACCTGATCTCAAAGAGGGCTTCTGGACCTCCCTTCCTCTTTGTAGAGGTAGAAAACCTGAGCAAAAACTCTCTTCGCAAATCAGCAAAAGAAGCAATGTACTGAGGACGTAGTCCATAGAACCAATCCCTAACTTGTACATCAAATGTTGTTACAAAGAGTTTACATTTGGTAGAATTTGAGAGGGTCTTGAGAGCTACAGCTGATTCAAAAGCTTGAAGGTGCTTGATTGGATCAGTCTATCTAGTGTAAATTGGCAATCACGGCTCTTTGAAGTTGGCTGGAGTTGGTTCATGCCGAACTCTTTTTGAAAATGGTGATAGCTCTTCCTGCTCTCCTACAACATAAGGAAAAAAGGAGCATAATATGCAGCTATAAAAGGAGCAGGTGGATTTAAGGGAAAAGCTGCTACGGGAGGAGCAAAGGTAGGAACTAGAGAGTAGGGACGACTTCCCTGAAAATTTAGAAATCTTGCTGGACTTCCTCGGGCAGGTTCCCAGAAGAAGTTTTGACGAGCAACAAACTCATCATTTTGAGACCGCAAAGGGGCTGCAGGCCCGTGTAAAAAGGTTTGTGGGTAAATTGGAGGATAGACTGCGGATAGGCCGGAGCATAAGTTTGAGGATTCTCCAAAGTTGGTGTTGGATTAACTGCAGGAACTGGTGTTGCTGCAGATTGCAATTCTAATCGCTGCGTGATAGCAGCTAGAGTACAGTTGATTACTTGAAATTGATGGGCAGTTTCTCGTCGTGATTTCTCCAAGGCTTCCCAGAGAGGATCTTCACTAGGACTTGAAGGAGCAAGGTTCTCGGCAAAATCTGGTACTTTTGGGAAATCTGGTGACTCTGGAAAGCGACCTCATCTGACAGAGAGTGACAGTGTGGGGGCAGTCTCCAGTGCAGGAACAGAAATGTGGTAAGTGTGGGAGATCCCACAAGGGATAGTGTTTAGCTGGGAGTAATGTATATTATCTGTGTCGTCAGCCTGGATGTAAAACCCCCCTCCCGGAACACACGACACGACATGAGGGGAGTCTTATGCCCAGAACAACTGCCTTGCTGTAACGTTAGCGCATGAGCTAACCTGTACTACAAGACGCCTATGTTGTCGGCAAATCATATCATTCATGCCAACCCAACATAGAGAATATATAAACAGAAGTCAAAATACACACTAGTATATAAGTCCACGAGTACAAAAGAAATAAGAAGCAAGCAAGGCTTCTAAATATCAGAGTACATGCCCAAAGTTGCTACAAAAGAGTCTCTCTACAAAACACTCACATAAGTCACTGACGACATCTATGGTACCGTCACCTCAGGCCTTGTCCTCCTGGCCTAGCTATCCTCCTGTGTAACCTGCTGCTGCTCTATCTGCGTGATTTCCTCCTAAAAAGGAAGACATAACAACCATTAGTCATAAGACTAAGTGGCTATCACATCCGCTCCTCCGACGACTCCTCGCCACTGGGCGAAGAAAAGGACAAGTACTATATATATTGATGGGGACATCGTCCCACAACTTGCTAAGGATGACGGCATGCTGGCGGAAGATCCTCCTTCGTCGCCTTCAAAGGACTTGCGGCGTTATGGTGATCGTGTGGAGCGACGCTACAACCTCCGCCCTCGGCGCAATCCCACTTCTTCATAATTAGTGGATGACTATCTATTTTATTTGGGTGAACTTATTTTGGTTATTTGCTTTAGCTTGGTTATTTATTTCCTTATTGTTTAACTTTAGAGTGCATGTTATTAATTGGGCTGCATGTAGCCAAACCAATGCTGTAAGCCTATATAAGGCCCATAATATTTCATTATGTTATTGATTTTGGAAAAGATATTGAAACCCTAAAGCTTCCCCTTGTCTCCTCCCTCTCTTCTCCCTAAGTTCGGCCGACCCAATCCCCTCCTCTCTCTTCTAGCCACCCTCATCTCTCCCTCTCCCCCTTTCCACCCCTCGACCATCAACCCTCCTCCCTCTTATATTCGCCCACATCTCACCCTCTTCCTCCTTCACCACCCGGCCACCAAACCTCCCCCACTCCAAGCCGCCGCCTAACACAAGCCCTCCTCTCGCCCACCACCTCCAACCACAACAAAAACCGAACACCCTCCCCTTCCTCTTTCAAGTCTTCATCCAACCACCACGAGCGTGACGCGACGACGGCAGAAGAACTTTGCTCCATCCGGCGTAACTCCGATGGAACCGTGGACGAGCGATCCAAGCGAGATAGTCGGAATCATCCATTCCGACTTGGGAAACGAAACTTCTACTCCCGAGTGTTTCCCTCTTGATAGTTTTTGCGGTGGCCAATTTTAGCATTGGATTTCGAAGCTTGGAAATAAATCGTGGGTTCTTTCATTTGAATCGTGTTGTTCATAATTGATTTATTTTTCGAAAGGTTTGGTGAACCTCGTAGCTTTTTGTTGGGAGAGATCTACCGTTTTCCGGATCCCAATTTTGGTAGATCTCTTTTGGTACAACCCGCTCGGTTGGATCTAATATTGATCCTTTTAGCCGGAATGGATATTGGCCTATAGCCTCTATTCAGTCCCAAACGGTTTGGCTACCCGTTCGTTAGCATAATCGTGATAAAATTGCGTGGAGTGTGTGTTGCGGGAACTCCAGTGCGAGTGTAGTTTTGAAATCTTCGAGGGGCGAACGTATTGATCCGTGGGATTCCCGGCGTCGACGCTTAGGCCTACATCAATTTGGTATCAGAGGGAGGTTCCAGTCAATTTCCTAATTGTTTCCCTTCCCCTGTTGTTTTCACGCACTTATCTTGCACGTTTAGTTACCAAAATTTCTCAAAATTTTTTTTTCTGGTCTGCCAATAGCGGCCTAATTTTTGTATTTCTGCAAAAAAAACTCTCAATTTTTTTTTAATAACCTATGCATTATTTTCTTCCGAAAAATCACAAAAAAAAAATATTTTCAACCATAGTATCTTAGCGGGAACAATTCCCTCCGTGTGTCACCTTCGCTGGACACAACTTCTTTTAGTTGTATGCGCACCAGATTAGGCACGGAGTATTCCCCGTCTGCTCCCAAGAAAGACGGCTCTGGGAGGATGTGTGTGGATAGTAGGGCCATTAACAAAATTACGATTAAGTATCATTTCCCCATCCCTCGCTTGGACGATTTATTGGACATGTTAGCGGGTGCCACGATATTCTCGAAATTGGATCTTAGAAGTGGGTACCATCAGATCCGGATTAGGGAAGGTGATGAGTGGAAGACGGCTTTTAAGTCGAAGGAAGGTCTCTACGAGTGGTTGGTTATGCCGTTTGGGCTTTCCAATGCCCCGAGCACATTTTCTAGGATGATGACTCACGTCTTCCAACCATATATGGGAAAATTCACAGTGGTCTATTTTGATGATATTTTAGTTTTTAGCATATCCACACTCGATCACGAGGCCCATCTGAAGATTATCCTTACCACTTTGAGGTCAGAGAAATTATCCATCAATATTAAGAAGTGTACTTTTCATGTGTCGTCTGTTGAGTTTCTTGGGTATATCGTGAGTTCGGAAGGCATACATGTTGACCCCAAGAAGGTCCAAGCTATTAAGGAATGGCCGGAGCCCGCCAATATTCAGGATGTTAGGAGTTTCCATGGACTAGCTACGTTTTATCGCCGATTCATTCGAGATTTTTGCAGCATCATGGCTCCCATTACTGAGTGCATGAAAAATGGTGAATTTTCTTGGACGGCTTCAGCCGCTAAAGCGTTTAACACCATTAAATCCCGTATGTCGGAAGCCCCCTTACTGCGATTGCCAGATTTTAATAAAGTCTTCGAGTTATCATGTGATGCGTCTGGTGTGGGGATTGGCGGGGTATTGAGTCAGGAAGGCCACCCTATTGGGTATTTCAGTGAGAAACTGGCGGGACCTAAATTGAATTATTCTAATTATGATCGAGAGTTTTACGCGGTCATTCGGTGCCTCCAATATTGGTGGCACTACTTACTTCCTAAAGAGTTTGTTATTTTATCCGATCATGAAGCGTTGAGATTTATTAACTCGCAAACTAAGGTTAGCCCTCGACATGCAAAATGGGTCTCCTATCTTCAGGAGTACACATTCATCATCAAACACCTTAAGGGTACTCTCAACCGCGTAGGCGACGCTCTTAGTCGTGTTTCGTTATTATTGTCTACGCTAGAAGTTAAGGTGATCGGCTTCGATAGGATTAAAGATGAATATGTCCACTGTCCGGATTTTAAGGATATTTATTTAGCCACTCAGGACAGTTCGCCTACGACCATTACGTCTTATTATATTCGCGACGGCTATTTATTCAACCACTCGAAGTTATGCATCCCACATTCCTCCCTACGTCTCTTTATTGTTTGGGAGTTGCATAGTGGTGGGTTAGGTGGTCATTTTGGCTGCGACAAAACGATCACATTAGTAGAAGACAAGTTTTATTGGCCCGGTCTTAAGACAATGGTTAACAAGATCGTGAGTAGTTGTCGAGCGTGCCAATTGGCCAAGGGTAACAAAACCAATGCGTGCTTTTATACCCCTCTTCCGATTCCATCCATACCTTGGGAAGACGTTAGTATGGATTTTATTCTAGGCCTGCCTGTCACGATTAGACGTCATGACTCTATCTTAGTCGTCGTGGATCGCTTCTCCAAGATGGCCTACTTTATCGCATGTAATAAAACCAATGATGCGTCACACGTTGCACAATTATATTTTAAGGAAGTAGTTGGCCATGGGGGTGTCCCCAAATCTATAGTTACCGATAGAGATGTGAAGTTTACTAGTTATTTTTTGGAAGACCTTGTGAAGGATTATGGGCACCAAACTTCTGTTCTCCTCAGCCTACCATCCGCAGACGGATGGGCAAACGGAAGTAGTCAAACGAAGTTTAGGTGGTTTATTACGATGCCTTGTGGGAGACCACAAGGGTACATGGGACCTTCTCCTTCCTCATGCCCAGTTAGTGTATAATAATTCCAAAAATAGGTCCGCTGGATTGTCTCCGAATGAGATCGTGCACGGATATAAAGCGTCGGTGCCACTCGACTTGATCCCTTTACCGCCATCTTTTAAATCAAGTCAATTTGCACTAGATTTTGCCTCTCATATTCATAACCTGCACAAGCACATCAAGGAAACGCTAACCGCACAATACGAGTCTTATCAAGTTCATGCTAACGCACATAAGAGAGCATCTCACTTAAAGGTTGACGATCTAGTCATGGTGCGTCTCCTCCATGAACGGTTGCCTACGGGCACCTTAAAAAAGTTAGCGGATCGGCGCGCGGGACCATTTCGGATTTTCAAGAAATTAGGAGACAATGCTTTTCTTTTGGAATTGCCAACTGATTGGGGTATTTCTCCTATTTTTAATGTTTCAGATATTACGCCATATGTTGCTTCTCCGCAAGAACTATCTTCCTGTCCGTTTAGCTCCACTGCAGGTTCTACTGGGTTTGGGGTTGAGGGTGTTTCTGGATCGCTCCCTCCATCGGTCTCCAACGGAGGTACGTTGCATGTTGACAAAAACAATTTTCCTCCTTTGTTGCCTAACGCTTTTCCCAGGTTTCCCCGGACACACTTTTTGCTAGACAGGATTTTACAGGACGAAGTGCTTCCCTCTCCAGATGGCGATGTGCACCGCTACTTGATTCGGTGGCGCGGTCGTCCCGCCTCCGATGACTCTTGGATCCCGGAATCGGAGGTGGCTCTCTTGGATGACGCTCTTCTTCAACGGTACTTTCGCAAACACTCATCGGTGATGAGTCCTTTCGAGCGGGGGAGGATTGATGGGGACATCGTCCCACAACTTGCTAAGGATGACGGCATGCTGGCGGAAGATCCTCCTTCATCGCCTTCAAAGGACTTGCGACGTCATGGTGATCGTGTGGAGCGATGCTACAACCTCCGCCCTCGGCGCAATCCCACTTCTTCATAATTAGTGGATGACTATCTATTTTATTTGGGTGAACTTATTTTGGTAATTTGCTTTATCTTGGTTATTTATTTCCTTATTATTTAACTTTAGAGTGCATGTTATTAATTAGGCTGCATGTAGCCAAACCAATGCTGTAAGCCTATATAAGGCCAAGAATATTTCATTATGTTATTGATTTTGGAAAAGATATTGAAGCCCTAAAGCTTCCAATTGTCTCCTCCCTCTCTTCTCCCTAAGTTTGGCCGATCCAATCCCCTCCTCTCTCTTCTAGCCACCCTCATCTCTCCCTCTCCCCCTTTCCACCCCTCGACCATCAACCCTCCTCCCTCTTCTAGCCGCCCACATCTCACCCTCTTCCTCCTTCACCACCCGGCCACCAAACCTCCCCCACTCCAAGCCACCGCCTAACACAAGCCCTCCTCTCACCCACCACCTCCAACCACAACAAAAACCGAACACCCTCCCCTTCCTCTTTCAAGTCTTCATCCAACCATCACGAGCGTGACGCGATGACGGCGGAATAACTTTTCTCCATCTGGCGTAACTCCGACGGAACCGTGGACGAGCGATCCAAGCGAGATAGTTAGAATCATCCATTCCGACTTGGGTAACGAAACTTCTACTCTCGAGTGTTTCCCTCTTGATAGTTTTTATGGTGGCCAATTTTAGCGTTGGATTTCGAAGCTTGGAAATAAATCGTGGGTTATTTCATTTGAATCGTGTTGTTCATAATTGATTTATTTTTCCGAAAGGTTTGGCGAACCTCGTAGCTTTTTATTGGGAGAGATCTACCATTTTCCGGATCGCAATTTTGGTAGATCTCTTTTGGTATAACCCGCTCGGTCGGATCTAATATTGATCCTTTTAGCCGGAACGGATATTGGACTATAGCCTCTATTCGGTCCCAAACGGTTTGGCTACCCGTTCATTAGCATAATCGTGATAAAATTGCGTGGAGTGTGTGTTGCGGGAACTCCAGTGCGAGTGTAGTTTTGAAATCTTCGAGGGGTGAACGTATTTATCCGTGGGATTCCCGGCGTCGACGCTTAGGCCTACATCATATATATATATATATATATATATATATATATATATATATATATATATATATATATATATATAAATGAGCACTAGTACAAACATGTGGTATATGAGTGAACAATATAAGAGCATATCAGTAAAACAACAAGTGAGTAAACAAACTACTCTACCAGTTCTATCATCTACAACAGTATAAAGTATAGAACTACAACATAAAGTAACTAAACTTATATGAATGGCCATATAGACATATAAGTTGAGGAACACATCAACAGTAAAGTAACTCATCGTATAAGAGTGCCCATATAAACTTATACGATAAGGATCTTGTGTATGCAATGAATGTAATGATATGAATGCAATGCAATGACTCACCAATGATCACGTACATGCAACTGCTATGTTGACATAGACTTGTAGTTCCCACTTTTCGAGCAGGTAGCTAACCTCTCAGGCATCAACCGTCATGGCCAGGCGGTGACAGTGGAGCGGGCTTCTCCACTAATAGGCAAGCATCCACACTACCTGAAAGTTATTTACTTAAGCTTAGCTAGTCACCTAGAGGGGGGGGGGTGAATAGTTCTTTGAAATTTTATTAGTCTTTATGCTGTTTTCTTCTTGTGTGAACTAGAGCTTGTACTTAGGTCCTGCAATATGAAAGAAAACAAACAACACAAACAAGCACACAAGTGTTTGTAGTGGTTCCCTAATTGGGTACAACGCCTTTCCCTCCCACCTATCCAACTATTTTGTTGGACAAGGCACAAACTCTGCCAATATGCTCCTCAGAGCTTACACCTCAGGCCCTCAGCCTTGCACACAGGTTCTCTTCAGAACCCAATCTTAGAACCATATGATTTCCTACCTTAGAGCCCTGCAGAGCTCCTACAGCTTAGTGGTCCACTGACAGCCTACCTCAGCCTTGTTTCTAAGGCCTACAGCTCAGGCTTCTCAGCCCTACAACTTCAGGCACACATCCCTACTCTCAAAGTGCTGCAACACTCCTACAGCTCAGTACCCTTCCAGGTACCTACCTTAGTGCCCTTCCAGGCACCTTCAGCTCAACCTCCTCCAAGGCCTACAACTCAGTGACACACTTATCACCTACAGCTCAGTGACTCACCAGTCACCTACCTCAGCCTTATTTCTAAGTCCTACTACTC